>CM050421.1:1333182-1775682 GCA_027564155.1 Gymnocypris eckloni scoliostomus | reverse complement strand
AGCAGGTTATAGAGCTGGTAACCAAAAAAATATCTAAGTTATTGAGATGGTAAAACAAAAACAGTACTGTATGTTATACTATATGTCTAGTAACTGAAAGCTGTAAGTTTGCTGATGAAGAGAATGCAGGTCAGCTGGTGACCAAAATATTGTAGGCTATAGAGCTGGTAAGCCAGAAAAATTGTATGTTATACTGTACATCTAGTAACTAAAAGGTGGTCAATTGAACGATGAAAAGAATGCAGGTCATAATGTTGGAAACCGTAATAGAGCAGGTAAACCAAATACAGTATGTTATGCTGTATTTCTTGTAACTAAAATGTTGTAAGGTGGTCAATAGAATTCAGGTTATAGGCCTGGTAACCAAATGATTGTAGGCTGCAGGGAAGGTAAATAAAATGTTTTGGAGCTTGTAATCAAACGGTTACAGGCCGAGGGACTAGTAATCCAAAGGTTGTAGGACTGTTAATGTGAGTAAATAATTGTGGGTTGTCAGGCAGGTAAATAAGTCAGGGCAGTCGTGGCCTAATGGTTAAAGAGTCGGACTTGTAACCCGAAGGTTTCAGGTTTGAATCTCATGTCCGGAAGGGATTGTCAGTGGGGGTGGGGGTGAATGTCCAGCACTCTCTCCACCCTCAATACCCGAATGAGATGAGACCCTTGCATTGGCTGCCCACTGCTCCGTGTGTGTGTGTGTGACTGTGTGTGTTTGTTCACTTCTCACTGCTGTGTGTGTGTGTGTGTGTGTGTGTGTGTGTGTGTGTGTGAGTGTGTGTTTGTTCACTTCTCACTGCTGTGTGTGTGAGAAGTGAGCAAAGGTTAAAAGCAGAGCACAAATTCCAAATATGCGACACCATACTTGGCCACACGTTACGTCCTTTCCTTCCTTAAAACATGGTAGTTCAAAGGTAATCAAATGATTACAGATTGGTTAAAGACTGAAGATTGAAGAACATTTCAATAACCCAACCCAAATAAACTTTTTCCACAATAAAGAACATTTTGTGAAATGGAAAGGTTCCATGGATGTTCAAATTTAATCATTGAGCCATAGATGCCAATTAAGAGTCTTTATTTTTAGACTGTAGGGCTGGAAAACAGACGGCTGTATGTGACCATGACCTTTGTGCCTAAAAGTCTTAACTTAAGCCCATGGTATGCTTCGGCCATCTGTATGACATAATTTTCATCATCAGGAGGGTCTGTGGATGTCCGTGCACACTTTATGCATACAGGCTAGTTTTTGTGTCTTCGTGGACTAGATTAGAATATAATTGCTTCTGGAAGAGTATAAAAAAATCAGCTGTACCGTGCATGTGTCAAACTCATCTATCTGTGCTCATCCACAGTTGAGTATGAAAGCTGTGCTGACACAAATGAGCGCAAGAAGGAGTGAAACCTGGAAAAACAAGTATACATGGGCCTTTAACTCCAGGTTCCTACTGGACATTGAGCATAACATATACTTTAAACTGTGCTTTAACCAACATTTGTAGCAGTGAACAGAAGGGCTAAAATGGGTGTTCACTCCCACAAACATTCAATTTTAGTTATGACAATAACTGTGTTATTTGAATCTCTTTTTAAACAAGGGTGGGTCCATTAGTTTTAGAAAGCAGCAGGTAATTTAGTCAAATGGCTTGACCAGAGGGCTGGTAAAACAATGTGCCCTTTAATACTTTGGACTGCTAAACTGACTGTAAGAAAACAGAAGCCTTTTTCAACAACATTTGATGTCCATAGAGGTACCAACCAACACACCAGCTCCTATACCACAACTGAATTAAAGGAGGTTACAGATGGCTTTTAAGACCAAAAGCAATGATCAAGCAGGGCTTTCTGGGTCATATGATGATAATGCAAACCTTCACGAAAAAAAGGATGGAGAGGAATCAGAGTCCCAGTTCACTATGTTGTCCTTGATGAAGGTTTTGAAAAAAGAATGGTAATTTTATGCACCTGAAAGTTAGACAGCTTAGATTAAACTGCATGTGAGGATGAGATGCCACATCATCAAGGCTCTGCAAACCATAATTCAATACTTCCCAACGTTACTCCCTTGGTCTCTGATGATAGTGTGCTCCCTGGGGCGTACTATAGACCACTAAATCAGAAGAACACCCTATTTACAGCGAAACATCAGTTCAGCTTAGCCAGAGGAGTGCGGTTAGTGACCAGTGGTGAAATGTATATTTAAGTCAATGGGGGAATTAATTATGGTTGGACGTAAAACTTTCTCTGATTTTTCTGATGGAGACCTACTATATTTTCATTGTGTTATTTATAATATCATGCATTTTTCTTAAATACATATTTCTCCTCATGTGCATGCCAGAACTTTTTCTGATGTACATGTCTATCAGAAAAGAAGCATTATTTCTTCCCGTGCACTTAAAGGGTTACTCCACACCTAAATTAAAATTTTGTCATTAATCACTTTTAATGTTGTTCCAAACCCGTAAAAGCTTTGTTTGTCTTCGGAACACAATTTAAGATTTTTGGGATGAGAACCGGGAGGCTTGTAATACCGTCAAGGCCCAGAAAATTATGAAAGACACCGTCAAAATAGTCCATCAGCCATCAGTGGTTCAACCGTAATTTTATGAAGCTACGAGAACACTTTTTGTGAGAAAAAAGACTTTATTGAACTATTTGTCTCCTCTGTGTCAGCATAGTGCCATTTTGGAGAATATCCACTGGACTCAAACAGTATACGCTGTTCTTTGTCAGCTGCACCACACGGCGCTGAAAATGGCACTATGCTGATGCAGAGGAGACGAATTGTTGAATAAAGTCATTATTTTGTTTTTTCTTTGCATACAAAAAGTATTCTCGTTGTTTTGTAAAATTATGGTTGAACCACTTATGGCAGATGGACTATTTTGACGATGTCTTTCATACTATTCTGGGCCTTGACAGTGTTATTTACTTGGCAGTCAATGGGACAGTCACAAGCATCCAGATTTTCATCCAAAATATCTTCAAAGACGAACAAAGCTTTTACGGGTTTGGAACAACAAGTGATTAATGACAACATTTTCATCTTGGGTAGGGGTAACCCTTTAACAATATACCTGGTAGTTTGTAGTAACACATTTGCAGAGGTGTCCATCACACATATGGTTGCAGAGGTGTCCATCACACATATGGATGAAGGATGAATCTCATGGAAACATATATAGGTCACACCTCATACCAAAAATAAGACTAAAATTATATGATAATTATATACAATTATACATGTAATTATAGAGTAGAATAAAAATGTATAATTCATGTATTACCTTTTTGTTTGTTTTATGTTAAAAAACGTAATTAATTGTGTCATATTTATATATTTATTTAAGATTGTAGTATATAAAAAGTGATTTTATATTATTAAAAGGATTGTGGAGTGTGGTGTATTTAAAGGTCAAGAATAACAATGCCTTAGCCTAAAGCTTACAATGGTAAATAGTCCTGCATTCAATTACATACTGTTTTTATGAGCATGACTCATCTTATTATCAGCTCAAACTGAAATGGCAACTTGGAAAGTACAAATAAGGATTAATGTGGGCCACACCGGCAGTACATCAGTTAGTGCAGAGCTAACATGAATCATACACTCCACTTCTGTTTGCAATCATTCAATATAACTCAGCTCAGTGTCCAAATGACTGATCACCTCACATTTGTTCTCATGTCTCCACAGGAGCAGCAAGTTGATGATCATCGCACCTTAGCGGGAATATCAGCAAACAACAGCAGAGAAGGAGATGAAGTTTCAATTTGGGCTCAGGATCTCTTTGGTCCTGACCATACTGGCTCTGACTCTGTGCGGAGGCAGTGTTGAAGGACAGAGGGCAGGTGAAGTCACATACTAGCCTAAATATACAGTTTTCATGACCCCTAACCACATCTCTGTTTAACTTTAGCTTGGTGGTTCTAATTTTGACTCTCAGTGAGTCTGTTGTAATGTGTGCAGACTGAGGTTTTGAACCTGACATACTAGTAGCTTCGATTTCTTTGCAAAATTCACCCCATTTTCCAAATGGACCATGGCAGAAACACAAGCCTCATAAATCTGTGGCTAAACTGTATACACAGTCTGTAAAATGTCATGTCCTTTGTTTCCAGGTTGCAAAAACGTCCACTATGATCTGGTATTCATCTTGGACACCTCTTCCAGTGTGGGCAAGGAAAACTTTGAGAAGATCCGGCAGTGGGTGGCAAACCTGGTGGAATCGTTTGACGTAGGTGCGGAGAAGACTCGTGTGGCCGTGGTTCGCTACAGCGACCGTCCCACCACCGAATTTAACCTGGGCAGGTACAAAACCCTTGAGGAGGTCAAGCGTGCTGCTAGGAACATCCGCTACCTGGGTGGGAACACCAAAACTGGAGATGCCATCAGCTTTACCACCAACAACATCTTCACAGAAAGGGCAGGTGTGAGGCCTGCCGGTAAGGGCATTCAAAAAGTGGCGATCTTACTAACGGATGGCAGGAGTCAGGATTTTGTTTTGGAGCCATCAATTGCTGCAGCGGCTGCTGGAATCAGGTTGTTCGCCGTAGGGATTGGGGAAGCTCTGAAAGAGGAGCTGGAGGAGATTGCGGCAGAGCCCAAAACTGCTCATGTGTTCCATGTGACAGACTTTGACGCCATTGACAAGATTAGGGGCAGGTTGAGGAGGAGACTCTGCGAGAGTGAGTATTGATGAGTTTGATTTTGTGCCATGTACATTCTTAAAAAAAAAATAAAGGTTACAAAAAGGGGGTTTTCACAGCAATGCCATTGAACAGGTGTCCAAACCTGTTCCTGGAGAGCCATTGACCTGCAGAGTTGAGCTCCAGCCTTAATAGAACACACCTGAACCAGGTAATTAAGGTATTCAGACTCACTAGAAACTTCCAGGCATGTGTGTTGGAGCTAAACTCTGCAAGACGTTGGCCTTCAAGAACCAGAATTGGAGACACCTGCCATAGAACAAGCCTGGAAAATTCTGGTCCTCAAGATCCATTTTAGCTCCAACCATGATCAAACTCACCTGCCTATAGCTTTCTTGTAAACCTGAAGACTTTGATTACCTGGTTCAGGTCTGTTTTATTATGGCCAGAGTTAAGCTCTTCAGGAAAGTGGGCCAACGTTGCCCACCCTGCCTTGGAAGAACTATTTTAGATTCTCCAAAGTACCTTTCAGTGAACAGTTCATAAAATAACAATTTATTAGGGTGAAGAACATTTTGATAATCTAAAGAACCCTTTTCCACTACAAAGAACCCTTTGTGCAATAGAAAGTTTCTTGATCAGGGGTGTCCAAACCTGTTCCTGGAGGGCCACTGACCTACAGAGTTTAACTTCAACCCTAATTAAACAAAATTGAACCAGCCAATCAAGGTCTTCAGACTTGCTAGAAACTTCTAGGCAAGTGTGTTGGAGCTAAACTTGGCCCTTTAGGAACAAGACTGTCACCCCTGTTCTTGACTGAACTGTAGATGCCAATAAAGAAACTTTAGAGAGGACTTTCTTTACACAGTCGGATATAGGTGGGAGTTGACATAACATGTCAACTTGACAGTTAACTAAAAACATCTAATCTAACATTTAATCTGCTTTTGTTGGCACACATTTACATTCACAAGAAGGTCTGTTCTGTGCCATACAAGACTTGTTGGACAGGAACTGGAAGCTCTTTGGCCCGCACATTTTTGTGGTTTCTTGCCTCGGTCAGCTCTGAGTAAAGAGATGTAGTAAGTACAAGAGAGCTCAAGTGCTTTTCCAGATCACATCTGCTCCGCAGGCAAAGATAACCTAAAAGTGAATGTGTGATAGTCTTTGGAAGCCATTACAAACAACAAGCTTGCATTTTAACTACGAATATAGATTCAAAAATACATAAACCCAAACCGTTGAGGTATGTGGCATGTTTTGACCGTCCAAATGCAAATTATGTGTATGCATAGTATGTTTTTAGTGCTGATGGATGCTTAGCACACAGACCTGACATTCCTCACTAAAATTTGTAACCGCGGGAGAATGCGACACCTGGAGCTCTTTAGTTTAAGTCTGTAGTAGCACTAAAGCTATTCAGAACTCTTGTGTAGTATATTAGGAATGCAAAGTCGGCAACAAAAATATAAAAATATTCATTATTAAGAAACTATCACATAGCGTGTAACGTTTCGAGCACGCAGGCTCTTCATCAGAACTCTTGTGTAGTAACATTAATTTTAGGGATTATCCTTCAATCATTTAGAAAGGCTGGAACTGCATGTCAGGTCCAGTTCTGTGATAACCAAGATCATCTGGCACTAGCGTTGGCATCTAAGAACACTGGTGGCTAGAAAACATGGCATCTCCAAGGTCCAAGTTATTTTTGCCATGAAAATTACAGTCCTAATGTTTCAAGTGGAACAGGGCTCCAGAGTACTGTTTTTACTTTTTAATCTTTGGCTTTAATCTGTTTTATGTGAAAATATCAAAAGCATGACCTCTTTAAAGAGCACAATTAATATATATATATATTAGTGCTGTCAATCGATTAAAAAATGTAATCGTGTTAATCACAGTCGTGGACTGTAATTAATCATGATTAATCACAAATTTAAAATACTAGGATTTACCTGTACATTTGTTGAAATAAAGAAATGCATGACAAACTAGTTTTAAGGAAAGAGATCCTTCCACACCTCTGCCAGATATGAGACATAATTATAAGACACCTTATTATTCTTTTATAATCATTATTTAGTTTTTATTCAGCCATTAATTCAGCCATTATCGGTCTTTTTACTGACAATAAAACATTTACCAAGCCACACCATTTCAATCCCAGTGTACATTTACCCAACTATTATCAAAAGTATTTCTAAATAAATGCAACAAAACATTTTCTTGTGACCTTGTGTGAAGTATTATGACAAAATGCATTATGAAGAAGAATTTGACCTGTTCTGCAGCTGCATTAGAGCAAACAATTAGCATCATGCTTCATAAGACAATTTATGAGATGAATAGTACACTTTTACACAGAACTCACTTCAAATCACCATCGAGTGATAACTTGCTTTTGCGATCACGTGGAATTTGGTCGTTTACTGTTATTAAAATATGCTATTAATAGCCTTTTATATCGCTGTACAAATTAGCCTTTCAGATGTACACATTCATCTCAAGAAAATCACATACAAACCGTATTCTATCGTAATTGTTTGTTTATTATCTTATATATTCTATAGTGGCTGTTGTCATGTTTATTTCTGCTGTGTAAAAGCCTTAACATGTATGCTCTGGCTGAAACTCATGTTGTTTGTGTTACAACCGCCTTTCCGTTCTTAAGTTGCCAGGTATACATTTCAAGTATAATACACATTAGTAAAAGTATCTATTTTCAGTTTTATTTATCAACATACACTTTGGGCGGCTGCGGTACATTATAAAAGTAGCCCAAAAAACGCGACCCATGGCTCTGTAATTTTCAGTGGTGGTCAGTAACGAAGTACAACTACTTCGTTACTGTACTTAAGTACATTTTTCAAGTATCTGTACTTTACTGGAGTAGTTTTATTTTGAGTAACTTTACTTTTACTTCACTACATTCCAAAGCATAAGATCGTACTTTTTACTTCACTACATTTCATAAAACATATCGTTACTCCTTATAATACATCACGTGCTCCGAGACGCAGAAGGTGTCTGATTCATGAACAAACTGATTCTTTTCAATGAACCTGTTCAATCGGTTCGTAAATCGCAACAAACGATTCATTCACAAATTGCAATGATCTGATTGCAGCTGTTCTCGAGTCGAAACCTCACTGATTCAAATGATCCGTTTAGAGAGTCTTCTTCAGTGAACTGAACTCACAAGTAAAGAACCGAGATCTTGTGAGCTAAACAGAACTGCTGATGCTGTGAAAAGTAAGTTACTAATGTCTAATTTTAGGATTAATTATTGTAACTGAAAATAATATTTAGATCAAAACTGTCAGTTGTTTGTGAACTAAATCTGCTGTAAAGGGTGATCTATTTAAGCCCACTGAAATGCTTGAATGCAGACAGATCAACATCAGTGTCTCTAACGTTATGTTTTAGGTCAAAAAAACAAAACATTAAAATAACACCGATTAAATAAAATAACTCACCACTAAGGGCTGTGTGTAAACCTCACTCCCTGACCTCAAAAAGAGGCGCCTAGCGACTGATGCAAGAGGCTGTAGCCTTTTGCCCTTGTTTGAGCGCCCGCCTCCCGCTGAATCCCGCTCGTGACCCGCTCGGAGCAAGAACGAGTTAGGATGGTGTGGACCCGGGGGAGATACACACGTTCATATTCCCCGCTGCTGTAACGTTAGCAGTTTTATTAAAATGCTATGCATTTAGACCTATGTGACGTCTGTTTTTATATTGTTTATCAACAGTATACATTTTTATATTGTTTAGATCAACTAGCCGAGTAGACAGATATGAATGTTTATTCATAACCATACTGAAAATAAGTAAATATTGTTAGCTGATGCTAACTGTCTAGCTAACAAGCTTGCTGGTGCTAAGTTGAGGAAATGTTTAGATATAAAGTCCAAATATCTTTATTCAGCCACCTAGATAGATTCCATCCGAGGAAAAGAAAGGATGTGATGTTCAGAACATAGTAACTACAGTAATTATCAGAGTGGAAGTGATGCCCTCTGGGGCATTTGGCCAGGGTGTTTTTACACCACAGACAAGGTTTGAGAAGAAAAAAATCATTATGAAAATATAATTAGATTTTCCTTAAAATGTTCTTCCTAATTTCAGGCCTAATTCTCATGTCATATATAACTGACGTGTCTGCAAAACAACAAGTTCTAAAACACTTTTTCTTACTGGTGAAGATTAGATGGTGAAATCTGTTTTCTCTCAGGTACATGGCAGTGTAAGCTTCACAGTGAACATTACTACATCACTCTCATCAACGTAGTCCATATCAACAAAATATATATCTTGACTCTATATAGTGGTTATTTTGGGAAAAACAGGTATTTTGGGCAGTAGGATTATAAAATATGTGCTAATATAAAATTAAATAAAGTAGTCTATATAAAATTGCAAAATAAATTTGTCTATCAGTACTTTTTACTTAAGTACATAAAAATTGAGTACTTTTGTACTTTCACTCGAGTAAAATTGAAAAAGCAGTACTTTTACTTTTACTGGAGTAATATTTTAGTATATGATCTGTACTTTTACTCAAGTACTTGATCTGTGTACTTTGACCACCACTGGTGACTGTATTTTCAAAATAGCCCGCTTTGTTGGGCTGCTATCCTGGCAACTCTGGTTCGCCTCATCAGTCATCACACATGACAAATAACATTCCGCGCTGTGATGACTGCAAGAAGTTGGGGTCAAACCTTATAATGCGATCAATTTGCGTAAAAAAAACTAACACGTTACATTTTTTAGATTAATCGCATGTGTTAACGCGTTAACACCCCTAATTTATATATATATATAGGCTATATGTTGTGGCATACATGATTCAATTACATTTTATTTTTATCCATTTAAATTGTGTGTTTGCACAAAATGTTAATTTTTTTAATAAATAAATGTTTTGATCAGGATCAAATAATTATATAATGCAAAAATGTACATTGAAGTCCTTATAGTTCTTTCACTGGGCCATTTTTATCACACTTGAAATGAATCAAAAGTGTGTGTGTTTGACTGGGTAGTTTCATCACTTAGTGTTTCTGGGCTTTGGTTCAGGTCGGTGGTCCACCCATGGCCACAGCATGCCAGATCTGTAATCAGTGGTGGGACACTGCTAAACAGAACTGCAGTGCACTGTAATAGTGTTGAGTGTACTCATTTCCTAATGTTTGCTTTAGCATCTGTTGTTCCGGTTTCCTAAATCTGGTTTTGATTAACTTAATGGGCATTTCAAACAGGGAGAAAACATTTGTGACCCTCTCTGTGAAAACCCAGCTAAAGTAATTTTTGTGATTTGCTATTTTCTACAAAAAAATCATACATCATATGGTAAAGAATATTCTGTGAAAATGTAACCTTCATATCTTTAGTATTGACTGAGTAAGTTCATGTCAAAGATTTATATTATAGTGAAATTAATGGTAGAAATCAAACTTTGATGCTTGTTATCTCATAATTAGATTTTGAGTCTTTAGCCTGGATTTCACAGAGACGGTCACATTTGGTTAAGCCCTTCCCCTTCTTGTGTTTCTGAGAATAGCTCACACACTTGCCGGAAGGATTCGAATATGCTATCCATGAAGATGAATATTGTGTTGGACACAATAATGAAATGGGATTGTTTCTATATGCCTAGTGTATCCAAGAAAACTTGGATGTGAGGTCTTTCAGTTGCAGATACTGGTATTCTGAATGGTTTTAAATGTGTTGCTATGTGGTTGCTATGGTGTTTGTTTTCTTAAGTATTTAAGTACTTTAAGTTAGCGCAAAGATACAGTCGGTTATAGTTTTACAAGGTTCTATATATGGCACAGCACTTTCTAAAATGCTGCATCATTCTCCAGCCTGACATGTCAAGGTGATTCATTGTTGATTTCCTTGATCAGCTGTTACCAGTTGCACCCTTTTAAGCATGAATAATGTTTGATCTTTTAAAATAGTTTTTTTATAAACTGACTAAAGTCTTAACACAGAACAGTGCAAATTTCCCTGTGCGTTTGTCTTCATAACATCATTAAATAACAAAATCTGGAAAAACTTTGCAGGTGCATCATGATTTATATTGAGTTTTACCAACTGATTATCCTAACATCTCTATGATTTTTATGTGATCCAATCACGATTTGAAGTGCTTCAAGAAATAAGCAACGGACAGATAAGAAAATAAATGCAAAAGTCGTTGGAAAAACAACGTGGAAATGCAGCAATCTGAAGGCTATGTTCTGTTCGTCCATCATTTTAGTTTCATGGCCACTCTCTAAATTACATCCTTTATACCACAGTTAAAGGAAATTGCCCTCAATAGAGCTCAGTTAGAAATCCCTCATACATGCCACCATTTAAACAATGACGCACTCCTGGCTTTAGATTGCTTTATCATTTCACCAGGCAAAGAAAAAAATGGGTGTCTCAAAACCAACTGGTTATGTATGACCACAATTTGTTAGTTACTTGTCATTTAGCAGCATGCTAATTGTGGGGTCAGTCCCCCAAAATAAACTATGAGGTTAAATGCACAGTTCAATTGGGAATTATTTGAGTCAGATCCTTCCAGTGAATCCTGTAATACAGCCATTCTAAATGATTCATTCATAAATCGTGAATTCCACTCACCGTCTGAATGTTTCATTGTAAAGGAAACCCTTTGAACCATATTATATGAGTGTTATTCTTTATACATAGCATTACATATGTTTCAAATATTACAATAAACACAAAAAAACATAGGTGCTTTTATTTTCTTTTAAATTAAAGTCTGTAATTCAGGATCTATTAGGGCCTGCTCTTTGCAACCTACTTTGTTGGATGCCACTAGATGCCAAAATGTACCAGGATTTTTTTTTTCAAATAACAGCTTTTATAATATCAAGCCGGTACGTCCCGTATATTGGGCTTAATTTATGTGTCTCGTACGTGACCTCCCTTGGCCAGTTTCTAGCCCCACTCACGCAGTATTCATTAAGGAAATCAGAAAGTCCCGAACATAACTGTTCAATGAAGGCTCATCTGCCTGCTGCCCGCTCCCGCTTCACAATAAGCAGCGCTCACGCTAATAATGCCAATCCAGTCCGTGTTTTGACGACATTAAATTTCGATTTTAGCAAATACAAACAACGTGATTATTTTTCATGAGTCCAACATCCAGCCGCGCAAGAAAACATGCAATCTAGCCGAGAAGTGATCAATATGGGAACCCGTCTTTCACTACAAAATAGAGAAAAAACATTTTCCATTTAAGTAAGCTTCTTAATCTTGTAGCCTACCTGTTTATTCGTAAAACACACAAAATGACCAATAAAAAGAGTCCAGCAGCCCATATTAAATATATAAGTTATCTTTAATTGAAAATATGCATTTTCCTATATACACACTTGTCCCATAAAGCAAAGAGGAAATATTTTTACTGTATTCAATAAAATGGTTCACTGCAATAAAACGTGCAAACACGCACAACATTTGGGATTAAACGGGTAAGATTTCATGACATTTATGATGTCTACTGTACTCACAGTGATATAATTATGCTGACTACCTAGGACAGCTAGGGTTGAATACTTTAGCCAACAACACAGTTGACTTACCCTTCCAGTGACGATATTTTATAGTCTGTGGTTTTAGCAGACTCCTGAATATTCATCAACAAATTAGATTGTGTCCATTTTTACCCTGCAGGCTTTTGTCGGCTGTTAAAGAGTCTCCGTGTAACATTAGGAGGGAAAGTTGATGAGGTAGTTCAGGATACTGCAGGTCGGGAAATCTATCCGTTCATATATTAATACACGTTAAAAGTCCCCCGAGGGCATTATAGGGATCTGTTATGTTTAATCTATTAAGTTTTGCTATGTACAGGTCTATGTCTTTTTAAGTAAATTGCGCAGTGAACTCTGTTGCCTTGAAACTTATGCTGGCGTCATTAATTTCATATTCGCTCCCAGCTGTTCTTGCCTGCCAGCATGGTGGTGTAAACAGAATGGGTCACGTGACTGCAAGAGCTCTATAGTGTCCATCAGACTATTAGCCGTGCTATCACGTTCTCACTATAACGATTTGATAAAAAAACGGAGCAAACACACTCAAAGCAGTCATAAATTCTCACCAAACGCGTCCTCTCCTCTCCACGGTGCAACTGATCGCTCTTCATCATCTATAACATATTTTTATATCCAAAGATTGCTTTATCTGCAACCTTTGGATATAAACATATTTGCAACATATAAACATATCTGCAACATAACCTGCCCCCCTTCTGACTCAGAGGTGTCAAGTTTCACAGCTCTCACTGCGGCCAGTGACTTGCAGCTAATCTGACCTATTAGACAGCTCTGAATAGCGTAGAGTTGTAGATTAAACAGAGGCGCTTCAACAGAGCACATATGATTTGAAAAGCTGTGTTTTGGCAAGAATGCGTCTCTGGTGCGCGTCTGAAACACACAACGATTTCTGCGCTTTGGGAGCACGCAGAAACGTGGCTTTGTGGCTGTTTGCAGCTGACTGAAGCAGTAGTAAGTTTTCACAAAGTTTGTTAAAAGTTGATAAAAAAGACATTGCGATTCTATTGAAGATATCAAGATGATATTCGATCTGTGATTGTCACACAATGAAATTATCTATATAGTCAGATTCCTGAGAATGAGAGCTTTCTTGTGATGTATGACTTGACTGTATTGTAAAGCATATAAAAAAAATACACATTCTTAGGAAAAATTATTTGCAATCGTTAGGCGAAAATTTGTGTGTGGAATTCATTGTAAAGAAGAGCCTCTAAGCTTTCAAATGAGACCATATGGTACCATATAAGGAAGGCTATGTAAATTAAGCATTTTTTTTAGACCCGTATCCGGGTCCGCTGAGTTTAAGTAGCTTTGCTTCTACAGCTAACTCTAATACCCACTAGTTTAGTTTTCTGGCACGACTAAGAACTAGTAAGTAGTCCGTTAGCAACCTACTTTTTGTGTTTAAATAAAAACTTCTCCAACCTTTTTTATCCCTGGGTGGGCGGCTGAGCTCTTTATTTTTTGGGGGTCAGGATGAAGTTTGGATCGGGCTGGGACTCACTCAGGGGTGTGGGAGTTTGGGAGAGTCACGCTGAGGACACTGTTTCGGACAGAGATGTAATTGTGTCAAGTGACCCAGCCTCTGTAAAGTAGGAAGTTGAGGCCTCTTAAATGCTACAAAGAACTTTTTATAGGAGCGATTAAAGAAAATTACAGGGTCTGATCATACATGATTGTCAGGGACGCGATCAGCTGCTGTGGTTTGGGCGTCTGCCTGCTTCATTCCAAGAGTGTGTGTGTGTGTATGTGTGGGAGAGTAAGAGAAGGATAAAAACAAAAAAACAACAACATTAAAATCATTTAATCAATGGAATATTTCAGTTTTATAGTATGATTTTGGTGCATTATTCTACTGGTAAAAAGCCATTCAGCCATTTCAGGATGAAGTGGGAACCTTGGTATAGGCCTACATAATTACTGTAACGCCATTTACACAGCATTTACTTTACTTTGAACGTCCCAAAATATTCATAACCAGTTTCCAATCTGAGACTAATTCCCACTCACTTGTTCTATTTTCAGGTTGTGCTGAGTTAATATAGGTTAGTTTAGCACTTTATAATTTTATACCTGAAAACCTAAAACCAAAGTTTGACCATCATTGTGCCTGTTCAATATTGTTTACTTGCCTTTATGTCCTTTCAAACATTTATGAAAGTATGTATTATTTATTTATGTGGAAAGGCAAAAGTAGACTTAAAACAATATTTGTTTCCACTTTTAAAGTGCAGCAAAGTTCATATCTGTCAAATTACAAAAAGTATCATAAATGTACTTTTACTAATTTACTAATTTAAAACATAATAAAGCAATAAGCCCCAAGAAGTCAAGGTTTATAGTGAATTTGTTAGGCCCGACGCGAAGCAGAGTGGGGTGGGGTGGGTGGGGCGGTTCCCCCCACTCTACCCTATTCTTCCACCAAACAATATAGTTCCTCTGAAACAGTTATAGTTGGAACCTACGGTTGGAACAAAGTGGTTGCCAAGCAACACACAAAGTGAACAAAGGTGTAGGTTTGTAGTGTAATTTATAACGGCTTTGAACGTGGCTAAACCAATCTGAATCAAGGACCGGAACCATCTGATTTATAATGATTTTGTGGCTCTTTTATGCTTTTTTTTTAGCTTGACAGATGTAGATGTTATCATATGGAAGAGTTATTTAAAAATGATTAACAAACAAAACTTTGTGTTTTACAGAAATATAACGTGCATATGGCACAAGGGTGACTGACAACTGAATGTTTATTTCTAGGTAAAACACTAAACAAAAGCAATACGCACTCATCTAGTATCTAGGCCAATATTAGCATCCTTCCTTAGCACTAGTAAGTTATTCTCTACAAATAGCACATTCTCATCACAGATGCCATAGTAAAGCAAGTCTGCTGGTGTTGTGTTTCCTCCTGTCATCACTGCTGTCAATAGCTATGCGTCGCTATTTGAAATCTGCCTGTTTATACATCTTAAATTATCACCGCTGTGATGTTAGCATAGCAGCACTCCACCAAACTCTAAGCTCACTGGACCAATCCGTAACTTTCCCATGTCTGTGTGCCAGCATCCTAGAGTCATAAGTTATGCCACCACGTCTACACTGGAGTGCTTGGAATTGACCCTATATCAGTCCTCAAGCACAGAGAGGAAGATGGATAATATTACAGTGACAGTCACTCTCAACTGTTCATTTCCTTCAGCTGGCAGTAAAATCATACCTCTTCAAAGTCAGGAATGTTTACTGCTCAGAAATTATGATGATGATATTATACATACTGACTCAAATTAGATTTTTTTTTCATTCAGAAAACATGCTATGTGGATATAATATGTGACCCTCTCTGTGAAATCCAGGCTAAAGTCTTAAAATCTAATTGTGAGATAACAAGCCTCACATTTTTATTATACCATTAATTTCACTATAATTTCAATCTTTGACATGACTATTCTCGGTCAATATTAAAGATTTTGAATTTTCACAGAATGTTCTTTACCAATTGAAGGATGATTTTTTTGTGGAAAACAGCAAATCACAAAAATATGACTTTAGCTGGGTTACAGTGAATGCATATGTATGTATGTATATGTCCACTGTTTGGTTAAAAAGAAAATCGAAATGTTTTTTTTAAATGTGCTAAAAAAAGGAAAACCAAAAATAGGTTTGGATATACATAGAAAGTCAAATCAATTGGTCTTCTAAAATGATGATGTTCTTATTGACATGTATGACTTTTGATGACAGACTTTGGTATCTTGGCAAATTTGAGCATAGTTTGAGATATTATTGAGCTTCTTAAACTCTGCTGTCTAACAACAAGATATTGAAATATTAAAGCAAACGTATGCATTTTTTTTATTTTGGAGCCCTCTACAGTTAAGTGTCTTTATTTCCCTGACGTAAAAAGTGCAGTGTCGTGATTATAGCATCTATAAATGTGCCCTGTGTCCCAATGCGCATTCTATCCACCCTATCTGCCCTAAATAGTATTGAACATGACTAATATCACATAGAATTTAGGATGGATAATATGCACATTGGGGCGCAGGCGTACTTTAGTAGAATTCGGTGTAGCATCAAAACATTTTTTTAAGCTGATATTTTAAACTTACATACAGTTATTTTAAAGAAAACTCATTTGCTTTTCCAATGTGAAAAAGAAGTGCATTCATTGGAGAAAAAAGGTCATGCCAAGTGTAATTTTTCACATCGCTATATTAATATTTTCATTCTAATTATGTCTATAGTCTTAACATAAAACGTTTAAATGTTAAATATTTATGAGTGAAAAGGTTTGTCACTGCCAAAATACCACAGCAGATTGCCTGAGCACCTGGAGCCAGTACAATAAAATGTCAACAAAAAAAATATTTTTCACAATATGAATTAATGATGAGGTCTATTTCCACAAAAGCAGATGTTTAGAAATTACAGGAGACCCCATACTGTTAATAAAGCACAGATTGCAATAACTCCAAATGTATTGTATTAACTTAAATTGAACTAAAATATTGATTTTCTAATTGTAGAAATAAATTGCTATCCATAATCCAAACACCTGTGGAGTGCTGTGCAGTTCATAAGGTCATAAAAACTGAGATGTGTGTCCAATATTATGTCCACACATAATGTTGTGTGTCTCTCCACAGATGTCTTGTGTCCAAACATGAAAGTCCAGACGGGCCGTTTCCGGCCGAACAGCACCAGTGCTGGACTGACGGAGGTCCCAGGTAATGTTTTCTCTTCTCTATTCTTCCCATAATGCTTTAGTGTCAAAGTGAAAGCCCCTTCAGCGTCATATCAATGCATTGTTTGCATCTAAAATGGTTAGATGGTTTCATGAGTAGTTACGAGACAGCAATTTCTCAAAACCAATGTCGTTTAAATTATAATTTTAGCTTACTTTGGTCACTAAATCCATTTGCTATAAATTGGCTTTTTACATGAAACACAATGGATGATACAGTAATATTGTCTACAACTCAAGTAGTGATTCATGATCTTTTAATATACCGCTCTATCAGTGTTTCTTTTTCATCTTCAGATGTGAGAAAACCAAAACATTTCTTCTTCTCAATGTTACACCGTTACATGAAAATCATCCCTAGTATTTTTCATTTCAATTAGAGGTCAGAAATAAAGAAAGAAGTTCACTGTATAAAGATTCTGACATATGGACTTCCAATCCTGTACTTCAGGCTTTTTTCTGGAGTCTTTTTTTGTGTGGATGTATTAATACCACAAACTACAAGCCTAGTTTCTATGTGTAAAGTACTTTTGGATCAAATATAAAGCTTTCTTTTCCCCAAAGGTTGCGCTTTAAAACATAAAATGTTGCAGCGAGACACTGAGATTTTGAAATAAGAGATCTTTTGCCCTCTTCTGTTCTAAGAAATGTGGAGTTCTTTAGTGATTACACAGATCTGGAGGATGTTGTGTTTGGGTCTTCAGGGGGTTCTGAGTTCCTCTGCGAGACACCCACTCAAATTCATCAACCTAAGTAAAATAACAGATTGAAACAGAGAGAGAGAGAGAGTGAGAGCTCTTACCTGTGTAAGTAAATGACTATACAATCTGGAGCTATAGGGGTGTGCACTAGAAGGTCTTATTTTGAACTACTATATGTACAAAATGGTCAAGAGAACTATTACTCGTAAATCTGATGAGGTCTGGTCATGTTTTAATTGCTCAATCTATTTGGAAACCCTGAAAATGGAGGTGACTCACAATTAATGGTTCTTCTTTTTTGTATATGCATTGCTTCAAAAACAATGTAAAACTTCTGGAAGTTTCTGAAATGTGATCCATTTGGCTCTAATTATACTACTTATAATGAGGAAAAGTGCTGTTTTTGCTATTTAGATGAGGTTTAAGGTGTGATCTCGCCATGTCTTAACATTATTTGTGGATCACTGCACTTTCTTCTTCGCTTCTTTCATCTTCAGCTTTGTAGGCTTGACGTTGTGCTTAGATCTGTTTGGTTGCGGTTATTTTGGATTGCACTGACTAGACTACATCTCTCCTCTTTTGGTGGCTGTAAGTGTTAATTATGACATCTTGCTCCTGTAATCTGTGATATTCAAGAGAACAACACAAGCTAAATATTCAGGGAAATTCCAGGTTCACATAAGATGTCACAATTGCTGAAGCTTCCAACATCTGCATGCTGTTTCTGAAGTTTGGAACATCACTCTTAGGTTGCTGACTCAAGATTGCTTCTGTAAAGTAACTTAACAACAACACAAAGCATTTGTAATGAAATTTGACATCAGTGTGTCCTTACAATAAATGAAGTGTAAGTGTATTAAAGGGATAGTTCACAAAAAAAAGAAAGTTCTGTCATTAATTACTCAAGATCATGTTGTTCCAAACCAGTGAGACCTTGTCCTACCAAGGCAAGGGTCCTACCATGTCCAAACCCAGGGACTCACATTTAAAAAACAAAGTTCATGTTCGATTTTGTTGCTAATTTTAAATATCTCATAAATGTTGTTTCTTAAGCTCAAATAGCATTAAACAAGCATATAATTCAGGACCAGTCAATGCACATGTGCAGTTGTAAGCGTGGGACACTGAAAGTTTTGGGACACTGAAAAACACCTCCCTATAATGTAGAATGAGAAAAACAGTATGCCAAAAGATTAGTATAACTAAATTCATAGTATTCGAAAAACAGTTGGTGAAGAGACAACCTACTACCTACTACTTGTGCCAAGTTTTTGAAGTGTGCATTCAATAAACACTTTACGCTTTACTAAGTGACCCAACTGATACTGGGAGGTCAGTTGACAGTAACAACTAGGCAGATGTAGTATGTCCATGTTTCAGTAGTACTGCCCATATGCATACTATATAAAACATAAGTTTTAATGGTTACAAAGCAAGTACAAATTTAAAACGCATTTACCCCCTGGGCAGGGTTTCCAACTTTTAAGTTCAGCTTGTAGTGCGATTTTTATTTTTATTTTTATTCAATTTCACATATAAAAATCTAGTATCTAAATATTTAGGCTTATTTAAATGAAAAACTTAAAAAGTAAGCAAGTATGACCTGCAGAATTCTAGATACATGTATATGTATTAAAGAGCCATACAGGTAACTAGTCCTAGTGTATAAACCATGGCATTAAAAATGAAACAAAAGAAATTCTGACCACAAAATGACTGTAATGTGCCTCTTTGTATTGGAATTTAAAACACTTTTCTCAATTTTAACCTTAAAAAATGCACTAATTGTAATATAAGAAATATAACTATTTAATTAATGGACCATCATTATTGCACAAGTAGTATTTAGAACCAAAAGATCTCTTTAAAATATTAAACAAATATTATTGAACTAAAATACAGAACTCTCATTTAACTGAAAAATAGTTAAGCTGTGTGGTCACATTATAAGCAATACCTGAGGGTAAAGAAAACCATACTAATACTTCCTATATAGGGTACAACGAAATAGTTCATAACCTTAAGATGCGTTGTTTTTCAGCATCTTAAAAACATTGCGCTTATGCCGGTAGATGTTGCAGGGGAAACACCAAGAGACCCGTTTAGCGCATGCGTCTGGATCAAAGACAGTCGCTTGTATCACAGAGACGTTTGTCACGCTGACGCACTGTAACCGTGTGTAAAACGCAGCCGTATAGTTTTCATGCGGCGACATCGGGCTGGTTTCCAGATTGTTGCTTTGTGTGCAGAAGTGCCATATGTTCGGATCAAAGACGCGAGTCGTAATGCACTCATCTGTGCCGCGCCCAGAACCCACCCAGCCTTCCTCGCTCTCTCACTGTTTAAAATAAGACTCGGTCGTGATTATACGCTTTCACTCGCCAAGACCAAATTACAGGTCCTGCTCGCCATGCGAGGTTTCTCCAGGTTTAGCAGAGAGTCGTGTCGTGCCTGGCGCATGGAGACGCTGAGACAAACAGAGTCGTGGAAATGAGCTGAGGAGAAGCGAACAGCAGGAGGAAGAGTAGAACATGGTGTGAAATCAAACAGCTCAAATGAATACATCAAACTAACCATACAAGTGCATGGAGAACACCTGGATAAATTAGTCTTATTTTTAAGATGATAAACTCTCAGAGGTTCAGAAACTACAAATTAAAGTTTAAGGAGGTCACTTGAGTTAATAGCATGTTAAAGTAAAAAATAAAATAATTAAACTGTGAGTGAGAGTTAAGGGGTAGCTTACACCAGACTTGCTGTATTTTTCAATATTGATTCATCTAATTGGCCCATAGTTTTAAACTCCAGATTTTTTTTTTTACTTGAAACAGCGTTTATGGCACAAGAGACGGCAAAAACATTAAGATGTACTGTAACGGCCAAAGATGTCAGTTAAAAACTAGTACAGATTGAACATGAGAATGTGTGATACTGGTCTGCCAGAAACCATCAGGGATTCATTGTGCTTTGGAAACGCAAAGATGAAAAAAACTAAGTGCTTTTGTTGTTTTATGCTGTTTTTTCTACTTTGCTCTCTGCTACTTTTGTAGCCACCTGTTACTCTACTACAGACAAAGACACGCACACACCGTCTGGCCTAGACTGGCACATTCTCACATTACCACCGAGTTAAACAACTCCAAACATCTTTCAGGTCAAATAATCCTTCTCTCTAGACTGTTTAAAACAACCTCAGTTTACTGACATGAACACACTTGCCCTAGGAAAACAACATGAGAGTTCATCAAGTGAAAGTGAGATCTCTCTACATGACCCTCACAGGCATCATATACAGAAACATCATCATTTCATGTAGCCAGAGCTCTTTTGAGACCAGCATTTGTGTGTTTCCAAATCGACCCTTGAATTGCCTCCTCAGGCAACGCCCAGGGCTCCGCTGGCATCGTCATGGTGACAGACTATATACTGGTTATAGGAGCGCCTGGTTTGGCCGCTATAATAGGGCGGAAGGCCAGGACTGCTAACCTCAGTAGACACACACACACACACACACACACACACACACACACACACACACACACACACATGCTGGAGAACTAGTGACATAATTGCACATGAAGGGTTGTTTTTTAAAACATCTGGTGCAGCAAGTGCAGTTTAATGAGTGTTGGCTGCGGATCTGAAGCATTCATTAGTGGGCTGATATCCACACACACAGCACAGCTCTACTATTTTTAAACAATGACGTCATGTTTCATCCCACTTCTAAAATGTGACTTTTTGTGTGGATGTGGAAAAAGGCGTCACATTTTGCTCGCTGAAACTTAATGCTGTAATCACAGGCAACCACTTATGCTGTAATTTTGTTCTTTACTTTGATTTATTGCCCTTTCTGTTTTACATGAATTTCTGGAACACTTGATTTTGATTGGTGAGTCGTGGCATTTTGTGGTAAAATATTTTAATGTAATCAAATAATAATTTTCTATTAAATGTAATATAATAATTATCTATCTATCTATCTATCTATCTATCTATCTATCTATCTATCTATCTATCTATCTATCTATCTATCTATCTATCTATCTATCTATCTATCTATCTATCCATCTATCCATCTATCCATCTATCCATCTATCCATCTATCCATCTATCCATCTATCCATCTATCCATCTATCCATCTATCCATCTATCCATCTATCCATCTATCCATCTATCCATCTATCCATCTATCCATCTATCCATCCATTTATCCATTTATCTATATATCTAAAATTCTAATAATCTAGTTACAGGTCTATAATTTAGGTCCCCTACATTATAATAATATAATTTATAATAATAGTATTATGTAAATATTGCTTTATTCATTCCACACATTATTTTGTGTTAATTTGTATTTTAACTTGTGATATTAAATATTGACTTGATTTCGATATCTATGTTTTTGTATTTTTGAATTACTTCCATGTATGAAATGTGCTAAATCGAGTTGAACCTATGTCATTGCGCATATGTATTTTGTGATTTATTGCTGTATGATATTTTATTAATAATTACCAATTTTTATACAAGTAAATGCTTTGGTTGAAGGACAATAAGGAAAGTTAATTGATAGCATGTGGCCTTTTTGACCTGTCTCGTGGACTCCACCTAGTGATCATTGATGAAAAGACATTTTAACAATAATCTACAGGGACGTATTTTATTCAGGAACAGTACAGCTGACTTAATAATAGCTTTACTTATTACATATGTATTTCCTTTTCCCCAGGATTTGATTTGATGGAGTTCTTCAATGTAAGAGATTTTCTTGGAGAAAAATTTGAGCCAGGTCAGACCCCCTATGTCCGGCTCGGTACCATGCCCATTGTCCAACAAACAGAGTAAGAGAATCATTTATTTCAATGACATATGCAAAAATCACACTATGTACTTTTACTTCGCTTACATTGTTTGTTTTCCAACAATATATTGTACAAGGTGATACACATTTATTTGTATTTTCTTTTTTTATGAGAGAATTATTTGAATCTTGTGTTGTAGAGATGTGTTACCTCAGGGTCTGCCAGATGAATATGCCTTTGTGACCACATTTAAGTTCAGGAAGACCTCTCGTAAAGAAGACTGGTACCTGTGGCAGGTCTATGACAAATATGGCATCCCACAGGTGTGTATTAATGAGTCCATAATTAATACATAACTGAAACTGAAGATCCTCTTCAAAAGTTCTATTTTTGAAATCAGTTTGAATTCATTTATAACATAAAACATCATAAAGGTAATGTAATTTGATCAGGCTGTAATGAGAATGTCCTCCAGGTCTCCATCCGTCTGGACGGGGAGAACAAGGCGGTGGAGTACAACGCCGTGGGCCTGACGAAGGATGCTGTCCGCGCCGTCTTTAAGAACCCAGAGGTGGAGAATCTGTTTGACCGTAACTGGCATAAGATCGGCATGAGGGTGGACTCCAAGTCTGTGTCCCTGTTCCTAGACTGCAAGCACATTGAGACGCTGCCCATAGAGGAAAGAGAAGACATCGACATCCAGGGAAAGACTGTAATCGGCAAGAGACTCTATGACAGCGTTCCCATTGATGTAAGAAAATGATTATGCTTTATGTGCAGTATATGCATTTTATGCAAGTCTCTCTTGCACAACAGTGCTGTAATTGTACCTTGATGGTATCAAATTATAATACCATGCTACAGCTACTGATTGATTGATATATGTTTTAATATTTGCATGGTACTTCAGAGAATACCATCATGGTAATCTCTAAAAACATGGTTAAATAAGTGATTTGTGATTTGATGTTACACTATAGCATCAGTAGGATTTAAAGATTTGTTTTATCATTCAGCAAGGATGCATTAAATTGATCAAAAATTACAGTAAATACTTTTTATTATTTTCTAATTATAAAAAAAGTATATGTACTAATCTATCACGGTTTCCAAAAAACTATTAACTGGTTTCAGTATTAATAATCGGAACCTGTAGGATGGGCAAGATTTATGTAAGAACACTTATATTTTCGTTAATTTGCAAAAGAAATTTCAAAATAAATACTTGGTAAGCATATAGAACTTCTTTCAAAAACATTAAAGATACTGACTGACCCCAAATATTTGAATGGTGATGCATTTATGAATTTTGAAGTTAAGAAATCAGTTTAATACGACCAGTTCCTGTGTTTCTGCCTGTGTTTGTCCTATAGTTTGACCTCCAGAGGATGGTAATCTACTGTGATGGTAAACAGTCTGAGCAAGAGACGTGTTGCGATATTCCCGGTGGCGCAGTAAGTGCATCTGACTCACATACAAACCTTTATTCTCACCTCATTTTGTCATCACATGGATAGTAAGGCAAAAACATTCGGTTTCGAACAGGACAAGTTCTCCAAAGAGCTCAAAGATCTTTGATGAAAATGGGGAATATTCATTGTCCAGAGTCCAGAATATAGTAATACTCATAATACTGGACATCTGAAGATGCTTCCTCTTCTCTTTCTCTTTCTTTCTTTCATAACACATTCTGTCTCTTTCCGTTTCTGCGTTCACTTTGTCTTCTCGCTCAGTGTGAACAATCTCTGGTGATTGAGCCCCCCCCACTCCCACTGCCCACCCCAAAACCAACAAGCGCTGAGCTGAAGAAACCAGCCGCGGTCAACTGCTCCTGTCCTGCAGGGGAAAGGGTAAGACCTTCCAGGTCAAAGTCATACTCTTAAAGCTGGTGAACCCCCAGTTTAACATGCAACAAATTGAATATCAGCCTTATAATAAACCAAAGTCATTTAAAGTGCATGAGCTAAATAGTTTTTTCCTGAAGTCATGTGCTGGAGACATTTTGGTCATGTTAATATTAAATACTTTTTGGGTTCTTGACATGTTATTGATTACCATATAAAATAATTGAATCTCTTCCCTCACTTTGTACAAGCCCAAATGTACAGTAATGCACCTATGGAGTGCTGGAATGGACGTCATTGTACTGGAATAAATTCAATGCCACAAGACTACAACAAATAAACATGTTAAAATTAGACTAGTGTGATCAAATTGAATAAAGAATAATTAATAGTATAATGATTATGTACAATTTTCCAAATGTTTCAGCAGTTTAAATAACATTGTGCAGATTAATGTAAGCCATCAATAAATATACATTTTAAGACTACATAAGTCATATAAAATGGGCTGCACGTTATGTTTTAACCCCCTACATTTTATACAATCAGTATATTGGTTTGTTTTTAGTCAAAATGATTTCCTGTGTTAATGAACAGTGTGTCTCAGATGCTTTTGATGGATATGTATTCATTTATTTGTTTATTATTTAAACTGGAACTTTGTTATTTATAAGGCTGGATATCAGTTTTTTTCTAATCTAAACTTTCTTTTGTAATGCATTCAGTTTAGTTGTAATGCATTCATTCTTTATGCTCTCTTATTTCTGACCTCATCTTTCAAAATGTATCCCCTCATCCCTCTCTTTTGCAATCTCTCTCAATCTTTCCCATCCTACAGGGAGAGACAGGTCTACCGGGTGTCGCGGGGCCCAAGGGTGAAAAGGTCAAATAATGTTTCAGTATCACAGCATCACAAAATGACTTTATTACGCGTTTGCACATCTCTGGATGCATTTTCAGTGGGTTCCTCATTGGCTCTTTGTGTAAACTCTGCATCTGCAGGGGGATCCTGGTCTTAAAGGGGCAGAAGGACCTCCAGGATCCAAAGGGCAGAAAGGAGAGCGTGTACGACATCCATTTCATCCCTTATAAAGTTTCATATAGCTTTGCTAAAACTGTTTAGATAAACATAAAACCGCACTTCTGTATATTAGAAATACTTTCTGAAATATAGAAATATAGTAAAAACACAATTTATTTTCATACGCTATTGATCTGCTTCCATCTCTGCTGTTTCTGTCTTTCTGGGCCTGGAGAGTAATGGATCGCTGTTGATTGATTATTTGCAGGCTATCTCTATCAAAGGTGATAGAGGAGAGAAGGTAAGGTCATGAATTTAACAGCCAAACTCCTCAAGATAGACAAAACAGTGAATGTATAGTCTACAAGTGTGTTTGTTTGTGCATGTGTGTGTGTGTGTGTGTGTGTATTTCTGTCGTTTCATGCGAACCAGAAACCAGTTCATGAAAAACTTAATTCTTCCTTGAAATGCAAAGTCTAGAGTTACAAAAGAACATAGCAGAAAAGACAAATTGTGGAAATTGCCACTCTTTTTTAGGATAAAAACAATAAAAATACCTTATTTTGAAATGCAGAATTATGGGTATTCCAACCTCAAAGGATATACAAAACAAGAGGCTGTGCACCGAACACCCACTTACAGCGCTTAAAACAGACTTCCTCCACTGCTCAGCAGACAGAAGTACAGACTCCAGGGCATACTTACCTCAGAATAATGCCACAATTAACCTCTATCAGTCAGAGATTCATACAGGATAATTAGATGACTGTGGTGTTGGGAATGACAACTGTCATTATATAAACATTTATGACCCTTTCTGTGAAATCCAGGCTAAAGTCTCAAAATCTAATTATGAGATAACAAGCATCAAAGTTTGATTTCTACCATTAATTCCACTATAATTTCAATATTTGACATGACCTTACTCAGTGAATATTAAATATATAAAGGATACATTTTCACAGAATGTTCTTTACCATATGAAGGATATTGTTTTTGTATAAAACAGCAAATCACAAAAAAAAGACTTTAGCTGGGTTTTCACAGAGAGGGTCACATTTACTTGTACTTATGGAAATATAAGTAAATGTCCAGATTTCACCCGTATGATGAATATGGTGATTCACAATCTTTTAAGACGTCTGGAAAGGAGTCGTATTTTGCGATTTCCACTGCACTCGGTCACTATTCAGCCAAATTTAGATGCCAGATAACGCCCACAGCTAGAAAAATGTTGCATGCTGGATTGGTCAGTCGAATTTGCTGACCTAAAACAGCAAATGCTGTGCTAGAGAAGGTTAACAATAGCAAAACAAACACACAAAAGACAATTATTTAATATACTTGAATGGATAATTCACCCAAAACTCACCCACAAGTTGTTCTAAATATGTATGAGTTCTTTCTTCTATTGAATATATTTTGAAGAATGCAGGTAAACAAACAGTTGATGGTAGTCATTTACTTCCATAGTATGGAGAAAAAAAATACTTTAGAAGTCAAGGGCTACCGTCAACTCTTTGGTTACCAGCGTTCTTCCAAATATCGTCTTGTGTGTTCAAAAGAAGAAAGAAACTTGTACATGTTTGGAACAACATGAGGTTGAGTAAATGATGACAGCATTTACATTTTTGGGTGGATAATCCTTTTAAGTTTTGAACACAGGGGGACAGCGGCTGAGTATGTTATCGGGTTAAGAAAAATACACTTCATTCAAATGGAAAATGATTATATTTCTCAGCACACAAATATATTTTTTGTTTGTTCTAAACCTATACTCACTGTTGTTGTATTTTTTTTTTTTTTATTTTTTAGAAGCAATACTTGATCGTTTTCCTTCTCAAGAAACTGTATCTTGATTTAAGACTATTTTTTTACATGGCAGATAAATTAAAAATAAATTAGGTCCTAATTAATTAAATCCTCTATAAATAATAAAGGAGGAACCTTACCTGGAAAAGTAAGCAACTCCTCATAATACTTTTTTAATGCATGATTTTCAATTTCTTGTGTATGTATTAATCCGTGTACATGTCAATTGATTTACATGAGTGTCCATGTGTCTATGTATATGTATTCATTCTGTATATGTGAATGCATGTCTGTTTTCTCACAAATGATCCATGTGCTGAAGTTAGCAAGCAGCATATTGAGGAGTTGGCTAGTTAAAATGCATGATGCCGCAAACGCATGTTTGTGTTTGAGGTTTTGCTCTGTCTGTCTCTCTTAAACCCTGTTATGTGGTCGTTTGTCAATCTTTTCACACTGAAATGTTCGTGTTGAAGCTGTGGTGCTTTTGAAAAGTTGAGCCATGTTGCCCATGCTGAAAGATGTTACCACATGTTGCAAAGTATTGTTACAATATAGGCTACAGTGTTTACTGAAACTATTTTAATGCTTCTTTAAGTAATCAACATCTCGACACTGTACACTATCTTTGCACTATGTTTGCAGTGTATAAAGCAATAGCTTATCTATGATATCTATGACTTGTTCATTTAAGTCAGCTGCATATACTTTACTGATTATTGGACTGACATTTTACTTTTTTTTCACTGAGATGGAAACTGGCATCAATAGATAACTTCATTAGAAACTAATTGAAATCAAACAAATTTGCATCCACAATGCTGTCTGGGTTGGCAGCTCTCAAGATTATGGTTATTTTGTTGTGTTACTCTCTCTTGGTGGCATTTGTCAGTTATCCGTTGACTTTATCAATGTGTAAAGAAGTTTGAGAGTAATTTCAACTCTCTAAATTCCAGGAGATTCCCTGGAGTGCACGAGATGTCTGAAAGCAGGCAAGATATAATGGCAAAGATTTCTTTAGGGTTCCTTAGTGGTGTTTAGCATTAATGTGATTAATTGTATTGAACAGAAGAAAACTATAGCCTACTAACTGTAGTGTTGGCCTCTTTTTGGCTTTTTATGATCTCTCAAGCATTTCTACATAATTAATATGTCTCTATAGTATGGATTCTTTGCGTGCAAAGATGGGAAAAAATGTCTGATGATAATTTCAAGCAAAAACAGTGAGTATTTGGTTGGCTGGTTTGGTGGTCTTGTTTATGGCTGAAGAAATGTGATTTCTAAGGTCAAATTTTTCCCAGAAACATGCACATTTGGCCACTTTTGGACATATTACAGGGGCCATTTGTGGCCATGTCAAAAGTCAAGACCAAAGCCAAAGCTGAAATCCCGTCTCTCTCCACAGGGGGACAGCGGCGAGCGCGGTGAACCTGGAGCCAGAGGAGATAGAGTAAGACACACTTGTGTACATGCAAACAACATGACATGCCATTTGTAGTTAACTTGCACAACCATTTAAAGGTTTAGGAATGTTACAAAAATTTTTTTTTGTAAAAATATCACATTAAAAACAATAACATTGTGAATTATTATTGCAGTTTTAAATAACTGTTTTATATTTGAATATGTTTTAAAATGTAATGTATTACTGTGATCAAAGCTGAATTTTCAGCATCATTACTCCAGTCTTCAGTGTCACATGATACTTCAGAAATCATTCTAATATCCTGATTTGATGCTCAAGAAAATTCTTATTATTATCAATGTCGAAAACAGTTGTGCTGCTTAGGCATAGTTGCTAAAAAAGATTCATATATATATTGAATGCTTGTGTATCTAATGTGATATACTTTAGGTGACGCAGAATATTCAGCAGACGATCATTTAGGGCTGGACTTGTCCTTTCGGTTTTATTTGTGGATGCTGTGATGTTATTGGTTAGTTTTAATTCCATGCAGTGTTGATTACATCAGCAGAAAAGTGAATGAACAACTTATGTGAAGAATACACTGGATACACTTTTTTTACCCCCTTGTTTTTTTACTCCAATTTTGTCTAAACATTCTTGATTCTATAGATGTGTTTATAAGTGACATTAATAATTTAACTTTTTTTTAGGGATCAGACGGTTTACCTGGTCTGGCAGGGAAAAACGGCAATATAGGAGAGAGAGTGAGTGACAGACAGAACGTTTATGTGCATGTGGTTGAAGGTATATTTTGAGATTGACATTGGCGTGTTGATGAACAGGGCGTACAAGGAGTTGCAGGTGAAGCTGGGTTACCTGGACCTCTCGGACCAAAGGTGAGAGCTTCTTTAGACAGAAGAGTAAAGATAGGCTTGATTAGACTAGTGTCAGAAGTAAGCATGTTCTAATTGTCAATATTTGCTCCCCATAATTAATCTCAGGGGAATAGTTTTGTCATTTTGAGTCCAAAAAGGCTGTCGTCATCCTAAAAATTATTTAAGCTGTGATGTATCTTACTTTTAAATAATTTATGATTATAAATGCGAAGAAAAGTATGGAATGACACCTTTAAAATGAATTGTCAATCTTGCTGATGTCACATAAAATCAAATCAACATCAAATTTAGAAGCAGCTGTAAATAATACAATTAACACTCATTTACTGTACATTTACTGTTGACAGCACTTTCTTATTTTCTCTTTTTGTATCACTTTTATGCAAATGTTTGAACTGTGCTAGGTTTTTTTTTTTTACCTGTTTTTATTTAGGGTATTCAAGGTGATGCCGGTCCACCCGGAACACTGGGTCCTCAAGGGCTGTCTGTAAGTATGCTCTGTGCATTTAAACCATGTGCTGATAATCATGAAAGCCAAGTTTCCACCTCAGAGTATTGCAATAGAAATCTACTTATGACTTTATCAATGACTGGTACTTTATATTTCACATTTGCTACATGATGTATCATAAATGCATCTTTATATCTGCCCATTGTGATTATTTCTTATTTTACATGTTGTTTTCCACACAGTAACCTTTTTATTAATTTTAATTGAATTTTGTATTTTATTGTTTGTTTGGGTTTTACTTATTTTCGAGGTTGAAACAGGCTTCAATAGATGATCACAACATCAGAAATGAATTGAAATGAAGACTTTGCATCCACAATTTTGTGTTCTCTGTGACGTTTGTAACATAGCGATTATATTGTGTTTTTCATCAGGGTGTTACTGGAGGTAAAGGAGAAAAGGAACTTCTGGAGAAAGGGTAAGGGATGACTGACACCTGTCAATCATAACAACTGTTACCACAAATATCATTACTTAGGCTTAGTATTAAGTATTAAACTTTGGCATGTCCCGCACTATTTGTGCTATAGACATGAATGCCTAAATTCTTGCCTGAATTACTAAAATCATGCCGCAGAGGTTTTGCATGCACAGTAATCACGCTGTCTTCAGAAAATGTAAAAATCTAGTCTAGTCTGTCATTGCAGCCCCCTTTCCACCCACTTAAAGGCCTGGGACAATGTTCCTGCTTGTCTTCCCCTTGTCAGAGCCCCTGTTTTAGTCTTGATGCTTTGGAATAACTTGGACGCAGCCCAAACTAGTCATTGTCACAAAGTACTGTACATACCTGTCAGATCCAAACGCTACAGGAATGTTTCTACAGAGTGAACACAGGCAGACTTAATAACTCAAACAGATGTCACAGTGCTGATGCAGACTCCATACATCCTGTTCTGTGGGGGCGTTGTGCATTCAGACCGGTCTTAGAACAGTTTCACATGCTATGTATTGCCGTCATTCTTCAGTCCGTCTGACGGTCCACCACCGCACACACACTGAGAGCTTTTAAGCCAAATTTGACTTTCCTGAAACTAACTTAGAAGTTAAACATGGAGCGAATTTGTGCCACTAGTGATTGTTTTCGTACAGGTTTTATACATCACTCCCCGTCTGTCATTGGCTGGCAAACATATAGTCCTGCCCCAAACTCATGCCATTGGTTGAGTTGATATTGCTTTATTTGGCTGTTTGGGACGCTCAAACAAACACTATTTTAGACCTATTTACAGCTCTTTTATTATGTTAAATATTTTAACATGGAAAATAAGCTTAGTTTAGGCAAAGACGCATTACTTTTAAAGTGCCCCTATTATGAGTAATGAAAGGTTCATATTTTGGACTTGGGAGTCCCCAACAACAGGTTGACATGCATGCAAGGTCAAAAAACATTTTCATCATCTTATAATATGCATTTATTTTTACCTTACTTGCTCAACGATTCATTTTTCCAAACCCCTCCTTTGTGTGGCTAATCTGCGGTGATTGATCCGATTGGTCGATTTCGTTTCCATATCATAATAAAAGCTGTGTTTGTGAGTGCAGTGCTGCTTTTTGTACACCGTTATTGGGGAAACTGCTATTTTACCGCTCCAAAAGCGGCACCTAGTGGCAAAGAATGAATTTGCATTTTCATTCAGACCAATGCTAAAAGACCAACAAGTGGACGGGCAATATGATAATGTTTCATGTTGATGTCAACATGAAACGACTTGGGATTCGTTTTAAAATTGACTCGTTTCAATGATTCAGAGTCGACTCTTTCTTTTGAGAGGCAATAACTTTATACATGGTGCACTTTCAGATTTAACATTTTGAAGGATGTTTTCATTCACTTAGAGCTGAGTTACACACGGCATGAAAGGTCATTTTCAAAAACCCATAATAGGGGCACTTTAAGTAAGAATGCTGGTAATTCAGTGCAAATGGATATATTTTTAGAACCAGTGCATGGTTCATTGTAACAGGAAATATCAGATTATGCTTTTGTGAGAATGTTTTTTCATTTGAACTCAAATGGCCTTGAATTAAAAACAAATACATCATACAGACGCATTCACCATCTGTTATATTTCCTGAATCTCTGACCTGAAACAGCAGGCTCTGCATAGCATATATTGCATATGTTTTTGTCATGTTAACTAACAGTCACATTTCCATCCCCTCAGTCACTCCTCCGGCTGTTTTCTGTATTAAAAACAAAACACCTTTCTAGACAAACATGCTAACATTTAAAATTAAGATGTCATTCCAAACCTGTATTCTGTTTATGGGACATAAAATGTGAAATTAGGGAATAGAAATGGAGATTGTGACATACTATTGTAATTAAAACAATTAATTGTGCTCATAAAGGCATATGTGTTGAACTAATAGTCATTTATTTCATGAAATCATTACAAAATTGGAAACAGAATACAGCATATAATTAAATGCTGCATATTTAGTACTCTTCATAAGGTTTGGTCTCAATAAGATTTGTTTGATGTTTTTAAAAGAGAGGCTGTGGTTATTTGATCAAAAATATAGTAATATTGTGAAATATTTAATATAATTTATTCCTGTGATGCAAAGCTGAATTTTCAGCATCATTACATGTTGCATTATCCTTCAGAAATTATTCTAATAAGCTGATTGCTGCATAAGAACATTTCTTGTCATTAATATTCTTAATATTTCTGTGGAAGCTGATACTTTTTTCAGGATTTGTTGATTAATAGAAAGTTGAAGATGAAAACCTTTTGTAATATTATAAATGTCTCTACTGTCTCTTTTGATTATGCAAATCTTGATTCAAATGTTGTTTAGGGTGAACCAGGTTTAGATGGGTTTCCAGGGAAACCAGGTCTTCCAGGAAAAGGCGTAAGTACTCAGAGCATTTGTATATAATTTGTCATGTACCGTTTTGCACAGCAGGCAGGTTCACTGGATGTAGAAGATATTAATGTGAGCATTTTGCTTAGGTCAAGTATACGTTTTACCTAAATGACTATTCTTTCTTTCATTTTCTCTAAAATCAGGGTCCTATGGGGCTGATTGGTTCTCCTGGTCCAAATGGAGTAAAAGGAGAAAAGGTATAGAGACATTTTTTGGAGACGTTTGTTGCTTATCTCTGAAAGATTTGGGCAAGTCTTTTATTCACCATCAGATTGTTCCAAACCCATGGTCCTTTTGTATTTCTTAGATAGTTCACCCGACTCTTATTTATTTCCCATAAAACCCTAAAAACACATATATCTTTCTTGGACAATTTTAGTTTTGAATCACATATTTGTATTTCTCAGGCTCATCCAAAAAAGCCCATTCAAAAAACGCCCATTTTATCATTTGTCATTTTATCTCTCACTGTCTGTCCCGCACACTTTCAGGAACTCGTTCCGAAAGGAAATGACAAATAGTACTTTATCAGATATTGTAACTCGTAGTACAGACAATTCCACTCTGGTTTAACACACAGAACATCAAAGCACTGTGGGATTTGAACTACTTAGCCGCTGTTTAATAACGCTGTGTTTGCTGATAGGGTGAACAAGGTCCTGCTGGGTTACCTGCCAATGCGGTAAGATGTTTGATTCATTAATTGATTGAATCATGTTGTAAAATAGCAGTATTGAGTTGCTCACGGCTTCATCTGTGTTGCTCCTCAGGTTCAGCTGGCAGGACTCAAGGGGGAGACTGTAAGTGTGCAATCTGTTGAGAAGATGACTCTTAAACGTATCTTTTGTAGAGCATTCTCATAACTGTGTGTTTGTGTTTTAAGGGCGTCCCTGGTGAACGAGGACCCTCAGGAGCTGACGGCCCGCCTGGACCTCTTGTAAGATGTGTTTTGTCATATACAGGTGCATCTCAATAAATTAGAATGTCGTGGAAAGTTCATTTATTTCAGTAATTCAACTCAAATTGCGAAATTCGTGTATTAAATAAATTCAATGCACACAGACTGAAGTAGTTTAAGTCTTTGGTTCTTTTAATTGTGATGATTTTGGCTCACATTTAACAAAAACCCAACAATTCACTATCTCAACAAATTAGAATATGGTGACATGCCAATCAGTTAATCAACTCAAAACACCTGCAAAGGTTTCCTGAGCCTTCAAAATGGTCTCTCAGTTTGGTTCACTAGACTACACAATCATGGGGAAGACTGCTGATCTGACAGTTGTCCAGAAGACAATCATTGACACCCTTCACAAGGAGGGTAAGCATTCATTGCCAAAGAAGCTGGCTGTTCACAGAGTGCTGTATCCAAGCATGTTAACAGAAAGTTGAGTGGAAGGAAAAAGTGTGGAAGAAAAAGATACACAACCAACCGAGAGAACCGCAGCATTATGAAGATTGTCAAGCAAAATTGATTCAAGAATTTGGGTGAACTTCACAAGGAATGGACTGAGGCTGGGGTCAAGGCATCAAGAGCCACCACACACAGACGTGTCGAGGAATTTGGCTACAGTTGTCGTCAGAGGCGTCTTACCTGGACTAAGAAGAAGAAGAACTGGACTGTTGCCCAGTGGTCCAAAGTCCTCTTTTCAGATGAGAGCAAGTTTTGTATTTCATTTGGAAACCAAGGTCCTAGAGTCTGGAGGAAGGGTGGAGAAGCTCATAGCCCAAGTTGCTTGAAGTCCAGTGTTAAGTTTCCACAGTCTGTGATGATCGGGGGTGCAATGTCATCTGCTGGTGTTGGTCCATTTTGTTTTTTGAAAACCTAAAGTCACTGCACCCGTTTACCAAGACATTTTGTAGCACTTCATAATTCCTTTTGTTGACCAGCTTTTTAAATATGCTGATTTAATTTTTAATTACCCGAACCCCGAAAGTTATCAGGAAGGCTATTCCAGAGTTTGGGAGCCAAATATGAAAAAGTTCTACCTCCTTTAGTGGACTTTGCTATCCTAGGTACTACCAAGAGTCCAGAGTTTTGTGACCATAGGGAGCGGGTTGGATTGTAGCGTGATAGAAGATTAGTTAGGTACGCAGGAGCTAAATCATTTAGGGCCTTATAGGCAAGTAATAATATTTTGTAACTGATACGGAACTTAATAGGTAGCCAGTGCAGAGACTGTAAAATTGGTGTAATATGATTATATTTTCTTGACCTGGTAAGGACTCTAGCCGCAGCATTTTGTACTATCTGTAGCTTGTTTATTGAAGATGCAGGACAACCACCTATCAGTGCATTACAATAGTCCAGTCTAGAGGTCATGAATGCATGAACTAACTTTTCTGCATCAGAAACACTTAACATATTCCGTAGCTTGGCAATGTTTCTAAGATGGAAGAATGCTGTTTTTGTAACATGGGAAATATGATTTTCAAAAGATAGGTTGCTGTCTAATATAACACCCAGATTTTTAACTGTAGAGGAAGTAACAGTACATCCGTCTAGTTTCAAATTGTAATCCAAGAGATTCTGTGTACTGTCTTTAGGTCCAATAAGTAATATCTCGGTCTTATCTGAATTTAATAGGAGAAAATTATTGGTCATCCAATCTTTTATATTTTTAACACACTCCATTAGCTTAGATAGTTTAGAAGTTTCATCTGGTCTTGTTGAGATATATAGTTGAGTGTCATCAGCATAACAATGGAAACTAATCCCGTATTTTCTAATAATATTACCAAGGGGCAACATGTATAATGTTGAAGGCCACAGTCAAAGAAACCTGGGCTTCATACCACCTCATCAGTGCCACAAACTGATCACCTCCATGACACGCCGAATTGAGGCAGTAATTAAAGTAAAACGAGCCCCTACCAAGTATTGAGTACATATACAGTAAATTAACATACTTTCCAGAAGGCCAACAATTCACTAAACACATTTTGTAATGTTCTTATGAAGTAATCTAATTTGTTGAGATAGTGAATTGGTGGATTTTTGTTAAATATGAGCCAAAATCATCACAATTAAAAGAACCAAAAACTTAAACTACTTCAGTCTGTGTGCATTGAATTGATTTAATACACGACTTTCACAATTTGAGTTGAATTACTGAAATAAATGAACTTTTCCACGACATTCTAATTTATTGAGATGCACCTGTAAATTTTATTTTAACGATGCATATTGAATAAGAAAAGTGAAGTTAGTTTTGAAAGAAAAGCTGATTGCCTGTTCTGTTCCTCTCATCTGGTTGCAGACTCTGCGATTACTTTAAAACACAAATTTGAAATTAAATCAATTTAAGAAAATGGTTGGCATTATTGCGCTATTTTAATAGGTTGGAAATGTGTCAAGGAATGATTTAGTTAGTGTAATTCTGAGTTCGTGTCAATGTGTAAGCACGTATGTGGGTGTATTTATAGGTTTACATGACACATCTAGAACAGAATAGACAATAAAGTCCAGATACTTTTTGGGGTCACTGTACATCAATGGTCGGCAACAGGCGGCCCGCGGTCCAGAACTGGCCCGCCAGCAATAATATCTGACCGGAGCCCGCAGCCAGATTATTTTGATAGCGGCTGGTTCTGAAATAGATCTGTCATGACAGCAACCGTTACTCTCAATCAGAGTATGTGCGCTGAGAGGGAGCGGAGCTGAGCGATTCTGAATGGAGCAAGGAGCGGATTTTTAAAAGTCGGAGCATTGTGGTTTTCATCCGGTCCGAGAGCGCTCCACCACCGCTCCATCACGAGTGCAACAGCCCATAATAGGCTATAACTGCATATTTAGACAGAATTCACGTGTTAAACATATTTAGCTAGCTTGATAGAGAAGGATCACTAAAAACCAGAAGGAATGTGAAGGCTATATGATGACGGTTATGGACATGAGCGGGAAGTTATAGTTCTCAAGGAATTAGTTTGGTCCTTCTAGATACTGAATATTTCAAGCTGAAAGCATGATTTAAACAAATAATACAATACTTGTTCACACGCAGTCGCTCTCTCAATAATGCATTCAAACTAATGTAGCTAATATTAGACTACTTATATCCGATTTCGAATGAGCAGAAATCTGCAAGAAATGCATCGATCCGTAGGTAAAATATCAGACGAAAATGTAGTTATTTTCATCATAAACAAAGTTTGCACGGCAAAAAAAAGCAGCTATTATTTTGCTGACAACCATATTATTAGCTTGTCCTGTGGACCTGGTATAGGGAAAAAATGCACACTAGTTTTCCAGTAAGTCACTTTGAAACTTTCCTGTTATTTTATTTTATATATACGCGATGAACAGAATTGTGATATTTCAAACATACTGAAATACTTTAGACTCAGAGCGGTGTTTCTGATATCAGTGAACCCGGAGCGGAGCTGGGAAGGGGACATTGTTGACGCTCCACTCCACACAAATGTGGCTTTTTGTTAAAGACTGTCCTGCTATCTACAGGATGTAGCACGGAGTACCAGCTCACAACCTGTTAGTTACAAAAGACACTGTAACTATCTGTCACAGGCAATTCTAGTTGCATTTTGATAATCAATTTCTTAAATTATTCTTCGACTATGTTCTGGACCACCATCTAGTGGCAAAAATTGTTTTGGCCCGATGCCAAACATACTTGCCGACCCCTGCTGTACATCATAAAATATCACATTCATGGTCTGTTTATGAAAATAAGAAGCATCATATTTCCTCTATCTGCTACTGTTGTGGACTTCATTGTTTTTAATTAGTCTATTGTTTATGTTGTTTTTCTTCAGGGCCCACCTGGACCTCCAGGTTTTCCCGGTCAGCCGGGTGAGAACGGACAAAGGGTAGGACATTCGTATTTTATTGTAACAATCCATCTCGGCTGCTTTTAATGGAGATGTACGATGTTCTAGAACCTGCTCTGTGGTAACCATAGAGACTGGCTGGAAAGCACGGATCTCGGTGCATGTTCTGGTGTTTTTGAGGGCTCTGTGGGGTCAGATTGAAGCGAGGAGCTCGTTAGGAAGAGAGAAAGCAGATGTTAAAACGGCCTGATGCTCTCACATGCCCTCACACTGATGAGATAACAGAATCATTAAAATGTTCTCAGAATACTTAATTCAAAAATAATAATGGTATTTGAATGACAGCTCTAAAAAGGAACAAGCAAGCAAACAGAAAAAGTTTAGTTTTAAAATGAAAATGCTGTCACCCTCATGTTGTACCAAATCAATGTGACTTCCTTCTTCCTGTGATCTACAAAAGATGTTTAGCATGGTGTTGTTATTGATAACTAAAGCTATTTAAGACAGTATTGTTAATTGAAACAAAATACTATATAAATACTAAATGAAAAACTCAAACTGCTGTAAATGAAAATTAGAAATGTTGCCATACCAATTGACATGAAATAAGTTAAATAACTCTATAAAGCTTACTGTATCATTTGATATGAAAAATGCCAAGGCCTCAAAATTATTAACATGATAAAAAAAAAAAACGTTTTACATGATCTATTACATGCCTCCTGTCATCTTATTAACAGTCTATTCTTTTTTAACAACCAAAAGGTATTTTAATGTAATTCTAACAACGTACTCCCGCTTCAGGTCGTGGTACATTACTTTTATATTGTTAGTAATATTTTGAGATGAACACTTTATGGAATTCTTCAATCAAAGTTGTCCTAAGAACGCATTTTAGTTTTAGGACAACTTTAATGAAAGGTTTTGATCCACTTCAATTGTCGAATAGTATATTTCAGGTTTTACAAGGTTAATTGAAGTACCAGAATTACTCAATTAAATAAAACTAAAATAAAAATGAACTATTTAAACAAAAAGTAATAAAAATCACAAAATCACAAAAATTGCTATGAGTTACACTCAATTTTAAATTACAAATTTAAAGTAAAAATGAAAGTTAATAAAAAATGTGGCCATCGAAGGCATTGGTTCTCAATTTTCTAAATTGTTAGCATGTTCTACCACACCAGTGACTGAATTTCCTGAACAAACAAATGTGAGGGAGATCATTTTACACCCCATTGCTCTTCACATCTTAAAATTCCTATTTTGGGGGCGTTTAGTCGGCTTCTAAAAGTTTTGAGAATATGTATATGCAAGTGTTCTCTGGATTGAACATATCCCTAAAACTAACTAGCTATGCAATAGGAAGTTGCAAATCATAGTTTGTGACTGATGATAAAAATAGGCTGCTGGCTCAAACAAAATATACCTAAATAAAAGTAAAATTACAGATAAAAAAAAAAATACTTTAAAAAGTAGAAGTACGCAAAAAAGCTACTCAATTACAGTACCGCGAGTAAATGTAATTCGCTACTTTCCACCTCTGGTATTAATATTGTAATATTAGCTTTTAATATATATATATATTTTTTAAGTGCACCTAGATATATAATTTAACAACAAAATGTATTGTAAAAAAAATTATAATGAAAAGGGATCATTTTGAATTGGTAAAAAAAGTCTTATTTTATCAATCAGACCAAGCGATTAAACAAACAAATATATTTTATAAAATATCTCATTACTCCATATGTCTTATTTTCTCTGTTTATTTCAAATAATATTTTTTGCTTTAATTACAAGATGCAGTAAAAATGTTTGGATTTTTAAATTATTATTTAGATTTATTTATTCATATTTTTTATAAAATATCTCCTCATTTCTTATCTGCTTGAATTCACTTTTACCTAACATAGACTCACGAGACATCATCTTTGTTTCTCCAGGGTAAAAAAGGTGATGCAGCATTGCCAGGAGTTGATGGTCTTCCAGGACCACCTGTAAGAACCACCAGAACATTCATTCTTAGTCTGAGTCAAGCTCTTCGCTCTTTATTTTTCCTGACAAGTGTGTTTTTATGTTTAGAATGGAACAATAACATACTGCTTACAGTATACTGTATTTTAAGGCAGAATGCAGCAGTAAATATTTGAACAAATAGTAGGTCTTTTACTTACTTCGTGCATATGGAAACTTGATTTGCTATGCAAAAATAGTATTATACGGCATTCTCAGACTATATGGACTATAAGGCATTGTCAACATTATTATTTTAATGAAAAAAGCCTCTTAGAGTAACAGTGAACTCTAGTGGTTACCAGAGGGACAAACATTAATCAGATTTAAAAACAGTTTCTGGTAGAATCACATGCAGTGATCTTATATATTAATAACATAATACTGTTAAAAGAAAAAACGTGAACGCATTCATTAAAGAAAGCTATTCAAATCAATTGAATGTCAAATTTCTACATCTCAGTTTTTATTTTTGTGTTTTCTATTTTTTAGGGTCCTCAGGGGCCTCCTGGACCTCCAGGCAGCCCTGGACAAACAGGACCTCCAGTGAGTTTCCATGCACCAAAATAATTCAGTTTTCAATTGTTTTTATTTGCAAACTGAATAGAGCCACATAATAGTAGCAGATGATATTAAATTCCTCTGTTTGTTCTCACAGGGATTACCTGGTGAAATCGGCTTCTCAGGAAAACCAGGAGAGCCGGGAAAACCAGTGAGACTTTACCCTGAGAACTCAAACACACTGTCCACACACTCTAATAATCTGTTCTCTATTAACTCAACGCTCATTTTAGTGCAAAAGACGTGAAACGATGATGGTAATTATTTTCCAGGGCCTGCCAGGAAAAGATGGATTGGATGGTTTCCCTGGAAACGATGGCGAGAAGGTTAGAGCTGTTTTAATGAGGCAAACTGTGAACTTAGTTCTGTGGAGGCAGAACTTCATCATTTATAAACCCATATAAAGGCCAGATCTGCTTTTTGACCTTTTCATTTGTGTTTATGTTAGCACTGCAGTCTGTTTTTAATTATTTTGTATTCCCATTTAGGGGCAAAGAGGAGAACCCGGACAGGACGGCTTCCCTGGTAAACCAGGGCCGAAGGTAAAGGCTAGTAATTTAAGATCTGGGATGGATATCCAATGTTTTGGTCACCAATGCCAGTTTCTCTTTCTCAGGGAGATGAAGGCCCTCCAGGACCACGAGGACCTCCTAGTGAACGGGTACGGGAAGTAAAACTTCAATCAGTCTCGACAGAGCCTTGACAGAATGACACAACTCTCTTTCTCTTTGTGTCTTGTTCTGTCTCAGGGAGAGACTGGTTTGCCTGGAGAGGTCGGCACAATGGGACCCAAAGGAGAGAGAGGAGGCCAAGTAAGACAGAACTAAATGCATATTACTGGTGTGAAGTCAAAATGAGATGTTTTATTGATTAATAGAATCAATAGACAAACACTCTACTGTAGAAAAACTACTACTTTGAGGACCATCATCTATTCACTTGGGTGCTTCTCATAAAAACATGTTCAGACTATGTTTAATTACAAAGATTGTGAGCAAAATAAGGAATTATAATCTGCATGATACAGATGAATTTGTAATCGTATTAATGTCAGTTTATCCATCGCTCATGTAGGGAGAGAGAGGAAAAGATGGTTCTACTGGCTCGAAAGGAGAGAAAGGAGACAAGGTGAGAGACGAGAGAAAGTAGAAAGAAAAACAGTGATTTGTTTATTCTGAAGTATGAGACGACATGAGATCATCCAACGTGTTCTCTTTGACGAATCCCGTTGTTTTATTACATTGTGCTGGTTTTAACTCTTTGAGAGAACTTTTTATCAGTTAACTCTTTTGAAGAGATTTTTAACAGTTTTGGAGTTTTTAGCAAAAATGTATTATAAAAACGGTATAATTTAGCCATAACATTTCTCATCATGAAATGGCCACAGAAGCTGGAACGGCGTTAAACACACACAAAAAACAAATTGATCAAAAGTGACAGTAAAGACATTTATATTGTTACTGTCAGACTTTGTCTTCCTCTGCCTTTGTCCCCTCACCCTTATATGGTCCTTCCTGTTCCCCATCATTAGTTGATTAGTCTTCGTCTGTATCTTGATTATGTCCCAGGTGTTTCCAGTCATGTCTCCCTATATCTAGTCTGTTCTGCCCCATGTTACTTGTGGATTATTGTTAATGTCATGTGTCTAAGCCGTAGATGTCCTTACCTGTGTTCCTGTCTCTCCTCCGTTTGTCTCTCATTAAATACCTCGTTTGTCAGAATCCTCGTCTCCTCGTTCCTGGATCCCCGTGTACCGTGACAGAATAATCCACCGCAAACAACGATGGAGTTCGCCGCCTGCGTCCTCGCCCTTAGCCGGCGGAATCTCTCCTTTGTGGAGTTCGCCGGAGGATTCTGCAAGCTCGCCGCGGTGACGGAGCTCCACGACGCGGCAATCCTCCATCTGTTTCGGCTCGGGGCAAATTACCAGCGCCCTATGGATCTCCCAGACACCACAGGATTGTGTTGGAGAGAGGGGATCTACCGGTGTCTGGGAAGTTACCGGTCCCGAGTCGAAACCAGCTCTTCTTCGTCTCCACTGGTCCTGCCCAGCTCTTCTTCGCTGGTGCCGCCCAGCTCGTCTTCGTCTCGGCTGGCTCAGGCGCGCGCGAGCCGCGCTTCCAGCGCCGCCGCCCGCTGAGCCAGCGCTTCCCGAGCGCCGCCGAGCCAGCGCTTCAGCGCGCGCCCGAGCCAGCGCTTCGGCGCCGCCGAGCCAGCGCTTCAGCGCGCGCCGAGATCCAGTGGCTGCTCCCGACAGCGCCCTCCGGTGCCTGCTCCGAGACTCGCCCTCCAGTGCCTACTCCGAGGCTCGCCCTCCAGTGCCTGCACCTCGCCAGTGCCCTCCAGTGCCTGCACTCGCCAGCGCCCTCCAGTGCCTGCACCGCCAGTGCCCTCCAGTGCCTGCCCGAGGCTGCGCCCTCCAGTGCCTGCACCGCCAGTGCCCTCCAGTGCCTGCACCTCGCCAGTGCCCTCCAGTGCCTGCACCTCGCCAGTGCCCTCCAGTGCCTGCACCTGCCAGTGCCCTCCAGTGCCTGCACCTCGCCAGTGCCCTCCAGTGCCTGCACCACGCCAGTGCCCTCCAGTGCCTGCACCACGCCAGTGCCCTCCAGTGCCTGCACCACGCCAGTGCCCTCCAGTGCCTGCACCACGCCAGTGCCCTCCAGTGCCTGCACCACGCCAGTGCCTCCAGTGCCTGCACCTCGACAGCGCCCTCAGTGCCGGCTCCTCGTGTGCGCTTCAATTTCCCGCTGGTTCCGTCCAGCTCTTCCAGCGCCCGAGTCAGCGGCACCCGAGCGCCCACGCTGGCCCACGCTGGTCCCGTCCAGCTCACCTGGGCCTCCGCTGGTCCCGTCCAGCTCACCATTGCCTCCGCTGGTCCCGTCCAGCTCACCTTGGCCCACGCTGGTTCCGTCCAGCTCACCTGGGCCTCCGCTGGTCCCGCCCAGCTCACCATTGCCTCCGCTGGTCCCGTCCAGCTCACCTTGGCCCACGCTCTCCAGGGCCTCCGCTGGTCCCGTCCAGCTCACCATTGCCTCCGCTGGTCCCGTCCCAGCTCACCTTGGCCCACGCTGGTCCCGTCCAGCTCACCTGGGCCTCCGCTGGTCCCGTCCAGCTCACCATTGCCTCCGCTGGTCCCGTCCAGCTCACCTTGGCCCACGCTGGTCCCGTCCAGCTCACCTGGGCCTCCGCTGGTCCCGTCCAGCTCACTTTTCCCTCCGCTGGCCCTGTCCAGCTCGCCTTCCACGGCTCCTGGCGCCCCTGGGATGGGAGCTTCCCAAGAAAATTTTGGGGCTACCTCCATGGCCACCCGAGCACCCGCCTCCATGGCCGCCCGAGCACCCGCCATGGCCTCCTCAGTTCCCGGACCCTCCGTGGCCGCCTGATCCGCCATGGCCGCCAGAATCCCCGGATCCGCCATGGCGCCTGATCCGCCGTGGCCGGAATCCCGGATCCGCCATGGCCGCCGGAATCCCGGATCCGCCATGGCCGCCTGATCCGCGGGGCCGCCTGAGTCCCCGGATCCGCCCGTGGGTCCCGGAACGGGCACCGCCCTGGAGGTCACCTGTCCGGTCTCCAGGTCCTTGAGGCCTCCAGAGTGCCCACCCCCTCCCTCGATGTCGGCGCGGACGCGCCTATTGGAAGGGGGGGGTAATGTCAGACTTTGTCTTCCTCTGCCTTTGTCCCCTCACCCTTATATGGTCCTTCCTGTTCCCCATCATTAGTTGATTAGTCTTCGTCTGTATCTTGATTATGTCCCAGGTGTTTCCAGTCATGTCTCCCTATATCTAGTCTGTTCTGCCCCATGTTACTTGTGGATTATTGTTAATGTCATGTGTCTAAGCCGTAGATGTCCTTACCTGTGTTCCTGTCTCTCCTCCGTTTGTCTCTCATTAAATACCTCGTTTGTCAGAATCCTCGTCTCCTCGTTCCTGGATCCCCGTGTACCGTGACAGTTACAGAAGATTTATATTTCAAATAAATGCTTTGTTCGTCCAAGAATCCTGAAGATGCACAGTTTACACAAAAATATTAAGCAGCACTACAGTTTTCAACATCCATAATAATAGGAAATGTTTCTTGAGCAGCAAATCAGCATATAAAATGATTTTGGATGAATGTTCCTTTAAAATGTTATAATATTTCACAATGTTCATGTACTGGATTTTTGATAAATCTAGATTTTTTTGATAAATCTGCAGCTTTGGTGAGGATGAGAGATTTATTTTAAGAACATGACAGCTATTATTGAACAGTAGTGTGTAAAGTTATTTCATAGTTATGATTATTTAATATGACTAAAATATTCTTAAGACTTGTTTTGTTTAAATGCACAATTGCCTACAAGTCACATCTGTGTAATGACATGTTCAACATGACAGTTATACAGTAAAGAAGGCTCAGAGAAGCAGTTTTTGACCTTGGGTTGCTGTAGGTTTCACACATTCAGGATTAAACTGTCAGCGATGGTTTCCTGAGGGCGTGAGGTGGTTAATGAGATCATTCAGGATATAACCTCTCACTGTTACTGTTTTTCATTCATACAGGGGGAGATTGGCCCCATGGGTCCAGCCGGGGTCCCAGGCAATGTGAGTACAGCTTATTATTGACATATACTGTATGCAAACATATAACTATATGAATATACAATTATAGATGATATAAGTAATTATTATTATAATAATAATAACTGATATCTGATGTAATACATCACATAAATGAGCATAGAAGAGGCACATTCATATATATGTATATTTTTAATCGTATTGATTCAGCTGATGCTCTGTTTATTGATGAATTTGGCTTTTAATTTATAGCATTAGTATTATTTCACAGTGATGTGTTTTCATTTTCTTTAGGTGGCCAATGTGATTCCTGAACCCGGAGAACCGGTAAGTAATCGGTGTTTTCTTGATTTTGAGCTTGTTTTGAGTAATCAAATATATTTAGTATTATACAGCATATTTTAAGAATAATTGGTTTAAATATATTTTGAGTGTATCTATTAACATTATCTTAACTAAATCCAACTTGGTTTGATATTTTGTTATTTAATGCAGTTATTTTTAAGCGTGACTGCAGCTGAAATACTTTATACATGAAATACATTGTATCATAATATATTTATATTTGTATCAGTATATATTTATACTGAAATACATTGTATCATAATGAATCAGATATTTTACTTGATTTACATTCATGTATATTCACTTTTTTACCTCATCTTTAGGGTAAGCCTGGAGAGAAGGGTGAGAAAGGAGATCAAGGAAAGCCAGGCGAGATGGTGAGCTTTTATTGTTTCTATATAACTTCTAAATGAATTGTATATGTTATAAAGTAACCCTTGCAGGTTGTACAACCCATCACAAGAGGGCAGTAGAGAGTCAGGTTTGTTCTTGTGCCTCTGAAAATGATTTCATTTATAGCATTATGTTACTGTCACTGGTGCATTCGTAATGAAGTCTTCTGTCAGTTTTAAGAATCATGAGGCAAATCCACCTCCAAAGGAGGAACAGTGAAATATATGCATTTCATTTCTGAGCACAGCTACTTCCAGTGTTTTACGCATTATCTGACAACAAATTTGAAGGGATTCAGTGTTGCATAAGGAACTATTAATAAACCTGAAGATCAGGGGCATGGCAGCCCCAGCTGATATTATGTACCTCTGTTGGCTCACATTAAAACCAGCATTTCGCTATAGGAAAAATGTGCAAACTATTAAAAAAGCAGATCCAGAGCGAGCAACTATACACAGATTAGTGCCATTGCAGGAAGCTGAGCATGCATTGATATAGAACAAAGGACCAAGCGATGTGTTATTTACATATTTACTGTAGCTGTTAAAAATAATAATTATGATTTATTGATGCTACATTTTTGACATTTTGGTTTTGACACATCCAAAATGAGCTTATTTTGTGGCATATTTGATCTCTTGTCTAATAAATATTAAAAGTTAAAATAAAGCAAATAAGTCCAAAATGCCAGACAACACAACCACATCTGCACAGAACACAGTTTACTGTATAAATGTGACCCTGGACCACAAAACCAGTCATAAGGGTCAAGTTTTCCAAAATTGAGATTTATACAATAAGCTTTCCATATATGTATGGTTTTATTATTGGACAATATTTGGCTGAGATACAACTATTTGAAAATCTGGAATTTGAGGCTGCAAAAAAAATCTAAATATTGAGAAAATCACCTTTAAAGTTGTCCAAATGAAGTATATATATTTACAGTAGGAAATGTACAAAATATCTTCATGGAACATAATCTTTATTTACTGTCCTAACGATATTTGGCATAAAATAAAATAAAATATCCCATACAATGTATTTTTGGTTATTGCTACAAATATACCCCAGAGACTTAAGACTGGTTTTGTAGTCCAAGGTCACAAATATTTATTGACATCATGTCCAATCTTCAATCCTCTCATTCCAATATACTTTTTCCGGGGCTACTGCTCAAGGTATATTGCGTTATTTTATACAGTATTATACTATATTATTAGGTATTATATTGTTTTATATTATATTATACACATTGAAAAATGTAATTCATGAAAGCTCTCATCTACTAAAATAGTCCAGACACCAAGCGATGCATGATTTACACAAACACAGGCAAGCTTGTTACGATGATGTATCTGCTCTCATCTGAATTTATTAGTGTGAAATGAGAAATCTCTCTTGAATTACTGCAGTTCTCACTAGTTTAGCCAAATGTAATCATTTCTGCTAGAGAAACTGCCCTGACAACATCTAAACAGAGAGCCAGGTTTCATTTCTGGAGCGCAGTGTAAACTTTGTGAAAGGAGTTTACAAAGTCACCATGACTGAATGAACAAGAAAGGCTTTTAACATAGGAAAAATGACATATGTTAGTGTCAGTTAAAATTCGGCCGTATACATGTTGTTTTAAAACTTGTATGACTTTCTTCTGTGAAACACAAAAGAAGATTTTAGAAAAATGTTGGTAACCAACATGTTTCAGGTCCTGTTGACTTCCAGAGTATAGGCATTTGTTTTGTATTTGATTTGCAATGACATGAAAGTGGACTATACTTTATCCCACAATTTCAATGTGTTTTTAGGCATTATAGCAGACCCTTTACTAAAATGTATCAGATTAGCTCCATTCTCTGACATTTCCAGGGTCAAAGAGGACTTCCTGGAGAGCAGGGATTCAGAGGACAAACGGGACCTGCGGTAAACCAGAAACATCATCTTAAGCAGATGTTTTTCAATACATCTGACTTGCTTTCATTCGCATGAGACAATCCTCTGAATATGATGATCATTGTTAATCATGTAACTTCATATTCTAGTCATATCTGTGAGAAAGTCAGTGATTTTTAGATGAATTGAGATGTTTCTTCTATATTCCACACACGACTGTCTGATATCTTTCTCTTGTTTGTGTGGACAGGGCCCTAATGGTGATTCTGGTGAAAAAGGAGAGGCAGGGAGACACGGAGACCCAGTGAGTTTGTCTTCTTATCACACATGATGTTATTATTGTTTTCAGAACTGTTTACTGTCATGCTCTTCACTCTTTTTAGGGTCCGCCCGGATTGACGGGCCCTCAGGGACCCCGAGGGCTGCCAGGCAATGTGGTACGTTCTTGAAAAATTCCTGACATCCAAAGAACCAGATTTTTTTTTCATGTAAACGGGTGCATGCCATCTTCTAATTATCTAATTTTGTAATTATAAGTATTTCCATAATATGTATGGAAATGTTTAGTTCTTTTTTTTTGGTCTATGCAAGTGTAGACATATTGCTTGTTTTTCAGGGTATTCCAGGTAGCATCGGTCCACCTGGTATTGCTGGACAGAGAGGAGAGAAGGTATGAAAATGAACTAATAAACTAAATGTAAAACTAAAAGAAACTGGCAAGTCTAGCTTTCGGTGTGAACATTATGTTGGATATGTTGTGTTATTTTACACAAAGCATCTATGAGTTTCTCTAACTCAAGTTGATGTAATTATGAACATAATCATAATTCACCCTGTCTAAAATGGTTATTTATATCCCTCTAGGGAGATGCTGGTAAATATGGTCCCCCTGGACCCACTGGTCCAACTGGTGAGCCTGGTTTAAGAGGAGAAATTGGTTTACCAGGAAAAGGCAAAGAGGGACCAAAGGTACTGTATTCATCGGGTTGATAACATCAATGTATATTACTGAATAGTGTTACTTTGCTAAAATGTGTTACAAATGTTCCATGTGGATTCTCAAAACTACTAGACAATTAGGTTTAAAAGAAAAGAGCATGCAGTTTGTTTCATTCTTGTTTTACAGTTTCCTGCCATGAGCATGCCAAATTGCATTTAATAAGCATCTGAAAGTTGTTTACCTTAACTTTTCCATTTATATTTGCTGATTGTGGTTAAAAACACCGACATGTGGAGAAAAAAACAACCACACATTAAACTAATGAGTCAATTGGACCATGGCTGCAGGTGTGACTGGGGAACTGGCATTGATTTATAGCAACAGATGCCTTATTTTTCCAGCTGTAAACACATCTCCAACCTCTCCAACAGACATACAGGCACATTAACACATGTGATTAACAAAAAGTGATTACCTCAAGTTTTGTCTGTTGTATCATTAACACCAAATCAAATATTATTGTTGATTTTCAATGAGACATGACTTAAATAGTATTCTGTTTGTTATATTACTTCAAAACTCTTGGAATAAAATAACCCTTCATAAAAATAAACTGCATTTGACCTTGTGGAGAGAATGGAAATAGAGTGAAAATAGAGAAAGTAGCATCACAGCAGTAATCTGCTTTCTTTATTTACAGGGTGACATTGGACCGCCGAGTCCACCCGGACCTCCCGGATTGAAGGTAATGAAACTTCTTGCACAAGTTGTTTCTTGTTAAAACTTCATTTTGTCTGTCATCAGTATGAAAGGTCTTTTTAGGCATTTTTATCATAAGCAGGTGTGTGTTCCCCAGGGGCAAAAGCTGAATTACTGCATTTCATTTATTTGATGATTTTACTGAACTTTCAGAGAGCCAGAGAAGTTTTCCTCGGGAGAAGTACCAGATATGTATTTTACTACTGTTCTATAGCAATCGGTGCTATATACTGTAAATAAGACTTAATAAATCCTGGATACACACTCCTTTTCAAAAGAGTCTGTTCAAAGAAATGTGTTTTATTCAACAAGGAATTGATTAAAAGTGACAGTACAAATATCTATAATGTTATAAAAGGTTTCTATTTTAAATAAAACTTGATCTTTTGAACATTCTTTTCATCAAAAAATTCTGAATCCAAAAAAACAATATCACGGTTTCCACTAAAATATTAAGCAGCATAATTGTTTTTAATATTGACAATAAAAATACATTTGACTACATCTAACTACAAATACATCTGATTCAGCTTTGTCATCATATTAATACATTACCTGTTTTATTTACAATTTGAAATTAAATTAGTATTTCCCAATATTGCTGTTTTACTTTATTTTTGATCCATAAATTACAGCCTTCCTGAGAGACATAAGAGACTTCTTTTATAAACATTAAAAAATCTTATCTATCTATCTATCTAAAAGTGAGTACACCCCTCACATTTTAGTAAATATTTTAGTATATCTTTTCATGTGACAACACTGACCCATCTACCCATCTACCCACCTACCTACCTACCTACCTACCTACCTACCTAGAAGTGAGTACACCCCTCACATTTTAGTAAATATTTTAGTATATCTTTTCATGTGACAACACTGAAGAAATGACACTTTGCTACAATGTAAAGTTGTTTGTGTACAGCTTGTATAACAGTGTAAATGTGCTGTCCCCTCAAAATAACTCCACACACCGCCATTAATGTCTAAACCGCTGGCCATGAAAGTGAGTACACCCCTGAGTGAATATGTCCAAATTGGGCCCAATTAGCCATTTTCTCTCCCTGGTGTCATGTGACTCTTAGTGTTACAAGGTCTCAGGTGTGAATGGGGAGCAGGTGTGTTAAATTTGGTGTTATCTCACTCTCTCACACTGGTCACCGGAAGTTCAACATGTCACCTCATGGCAAAGAACTCTCTGGGGATCTGAAAATAAGAATTGTTGCTAAAAAAGATGGCGTAGGCTATAAGAAGATTGCCAAGACCCTGAAACTGGGCTGCAGCACAGGGGCCAATAGCATACAGCGGTTTAACAGGACAGGTTCCACTCAGAAAAGGCCTCGCCATGGTCGACTAAAGAAGTTGAGTGCACATGCTCAGTGTCATATCCAGAGGTTGTGTTTGGGAAATAGACGTATGAGTGCTTCCAGCATTGCTGCCTAGGTTAAAGGGACGGTGGCAGAGCCGATCCTCCCTATACGCAGAATACTCAAACTGCGTAGGGTCCCCGAAACACCAGGAGGCCCCCTTGCTCTCAAAGATGATTTCATTTTAGTTTCGTTTTTTAACTTGGACAGCAGCTGTAAAAACATGCATGATAGTTTATTTTAATGCGGTGCAAATCTTATACAGCAATACACAGAGCTATCATCTTTATATCGGAATGCTGTTTATTCTTTCATGTTAATCCCTTTTTATTTTGTGTTTCAGGGTTTACCTGGTCCCCAGGGAATGCAGGGAATGCCAGGAAACAGAGGACCACCGGGAGAGGGAACCACTGGACCCGATGTATGGAAACACACACACACACACAAAACTCAGTCATATGGCTGTTTATCTGCTCATCTTGCCATTGCAATATCCAATCAAAATGCAGTCATTTTCACATGTTAGTGTTAGTAACTCATTTGACTTCAGAATTACCACATGGTCAAAAACGTACCTTTTTAATTTGCTGTGATTATGGAACAGGATTGAAACCAGCGCAACTGGTTAAACTAAAGCAAACAGATGTCATATGCATAGACAAACACACATATTTAAAAGCACATGCATATACTGTAAAAGCAAACATACTGTAACGTGAAAGCCTATGTGACTTTTATATTTACAATATTTTAGACCCTCTTTAGTATCTTTTTTGCTTATGGATTTGAAGAGGAATGCAGAGGAACATTTCTTTATCTCACATCTGATTGATATTCTGTGTCTTTCTCAGGGGCCTCCCGGACCTGCAGGGCCACCAGGACTAGCGGTAAAGAATCTGTTCATATTTATATCACTTTCAAATGAGACAGACGCTCACAGAACACCCTTAAGTGACATGTCATGTTTGATATTCAGGGTTTGAGAGGACCTCCAGGAGTGAGCGGACCACAGGGACCTGCTGGACACAATGTAAGATTTATATGCTACACCAGTAGCGAAGGGATAAGAGAATCATAGACATGGGTACATCAGGTTGCTTTGTTTTGCATCAGTACTTTTAAATGTGTTTGCAAAACTTTACAGCACACAACCAAAGACACACAGACAGCCTGCAATTAGCTACATGCTTAATGCTAGTCCGGTTGTAGTTATAATTCAGGGAGATTTGATATTCTCATTCCACAGAACATTTTATTGGATAAAATTAACAAGATTTGTCACCATAAGTGGTCCATTTTACAGATTTTGATGATCTGCTAAATTTACTGATGCTTACTAATGCAAGTGTTGCTATTAATATTGCATATTAGTAGTTAAGAATTTGTTATTGTACTACGGAATAGTCAAGTCAAGTCAAGTCACCTTTATTTATATAGCGCCTTTAACAATACAAATTGTAACAAAGCACTGCACAATATCAAAATAGGCAAATTTTGTCAATAATGTAAAATGATAGGATTTAACACTCAATTATCTGCTGAATGCATTTCATTATTGAATTTAGTAATGGCATTGTCCAGCTTAGTTCTGTTTAAATAATATCTGTGCAATCAAGTCGATGATTGTGCTGGAAATGAAGTGTCCCCAACTGAGCAAGCCAGAGGCGACAGCGGCAAGGAACTAAAACTCCATCGGTGACAGAATGGAGAAAAACCTTGGGAGAAACCAGGCTCAGTCGGGGGGCCAGTTCCCTGGCCAGACAAATCAGTAGTTTGTTCCAACTGCAGCAAAGTCAGAGTGTAAGTGGTCCACTGGTTCCAGGGGTCTTTCCCGATGGATGTCTAGGTGACGAGGTCCTCACTGGAGATCTGTCTCTGGGGCTCATCTCGGAGGTCCTCGGAGGGTTGTCATCGTCTCTTCTCAGGTGTTCGGGTCATCTCTATCGTTTAAGGGTAGGATCCAGACTGAGGCTTGTGTAATTCTAACTACCACGGGATGTTAATCCGTGGCAGTAACATAGAAACAGTAAGACAATTGAAGAGTAGCTCCATCCAGGAATAACCCTGGATGAAATTATCAGTATAACCCAAGCTAAAGCATAATAATGTGCATGTGTTCAGATGGACTGGCAGTACAAGATTGTGAGATGCATTATATGAATGCTTGGCTAAAGAGATGTGTCTTTAATCTAGATTTAAACAGAGAGAGTGTGTCTGAACCCGAACGTTTTCAGGAAGGCTATTCCATAGTTTAGAGCCAGATATGAAAAGTTCTACCTCCTTTGTGGACTTTGCTATCCTAGGTACTACCAAGAGTCCAGAGTTTTGCGACCTAAGGGAGCGGGTTGGATTGGAATACTCTAGCAACATGCAAAAAAACACATTAGCACAAATTTTATTTTACCTGTACAATGACAATGAGCTTTACTTTTCAATCTCCAGTCATGATGCAGAACTAAACCAGTTTCACTGCACTGCTGTGGATCACAGTTAAGTCGTCTCGGGGATTCAGTGTCAGTTTGTGACTAACAAGGATTGAATGTGTTTTCCTGTGGTGAGTATCAGCAGCAGCAGTCATGGCTCATGAATGTGTGTGTGTTTGTATCTACTTGCAGGGTTTACCAGGAAGACCTGGAGAGAAGGGCTCCCCTGGAGAACCAGTGAGTGATATCTGTTCGCCATTTAGATATCAAATCAGTTGACACTATTAATATTCACCTACTGCTAATGGATGCATACATTATTTATGAATGTTTTTTTTGTGGATTTTTGTTTTCTAACTTTTTTAGGGAAAAGCTGCAGACATTTCTGATCTGAACCTGAAGGTAACAGCCATGCATCCATTCAGTCATACAGTCATCCTTTCCATCCATCCATCAAATAAGTCAAACCTCCATCCAACCCTCTATCCATCCATCCATAAATCCAAGCAACAAATCCTGCATCCATCCATTTATTTATCTAACAATCCAAACCTCCAACCATGCTTCCATCCAACCATTCATCCGTCCAACAATCTATCCTACATCCAACCAACCCTCCATCCATCCAACCATCGATTTGTCCATCCAACCATCCTTCTAGCTATCTAATCACACAATAATCCATTCATTCATCCATCCATCCATCCATCCATCCATCCATCCATCCATCCATCCATCCATCCATCCATCCATCCATCCATCCATCCAACGATCCAACGATCCATCCAGCAATCCATCTATCAATCCAACAATTCAAACCTCCATCCAGCCCTTAATCCATCCAACCAACCCTCCCTCCATCCATCCATCCATTCATCCATCCATCCATCCATCCATCCATCCATCCATCCATCCATCCATCCATCCATCCATCCATCCATCCATCCATCCATCCATCCATCCATCCATCCATCCAACAAATTAAACCCCCATCTAACCATCCATCCATCCATCCATCCATCCAGCCATCTATCATCCAACAATTCAAACCTCCACCCAACCCTCTATCCATCCAACCGACAATCCATCCATCCATCCATCCATCCATCCATCCATCCATCCAATAATTCAAACTTCCATCTAACCATCCATCCATCCAACCAACCAACCATCAAACCACCCCTTCTTCTATCCAACCATCCATCCATCCATAAAATCAAACAATCCATCCATCCATCCATCCATCCATCTATCCACTCACACAATCTTCCATCCATCCATCCATCCATACAATCATCCTTTCCATCCATCAATACTCATTACATCATCCATCCATCAGTTCACACCTCCTTCATTCATCCAACTATCCTTCCATCCATCCAGTTGTCCATTCATTCATTAACCCAACCCTCAATCCATCTAATAATCCAAACTTCCATCCATCCAGCTAGTCATCCAGCCATCCATTCATCCAGCCATCCATCCATCCATCCAACAATTCAAACCTCCATCTAACCATACATCCAACTAGCCGAATCTTCAGCCGGAGCCTTCTGTTTTAGCCCAATTTAGCAATTGTGAATGGTTTTTGTGCTGGTAGGCACTTTTTAATTTAAAGTTTTCCTAAAAGATTTATTTGTATTCATTTTTTCTTTACAAAAAATAAAAACACATGCTGGCTAATCACAGGCCAGGTGCACAGAGCTAAAGAGAGAGGTGGGGGAGCCAGATTGAAATGCAAGCGCGTTGGGGTAGGAAGACACTGCATTGTTGCAACATTGGTCTCCTCAGAGTGTCTTCTCAAAAACAGGACAAATAATCACAGAGAGGAGAAATCGCATCAGCCCATCCAAGCTGAGGCATCTGATATTTCTGAATGCCAACCTGCACTAAATAATAAAGTGTCTTAATGTTAAGAATTTTGCCTTTAATTGTTTGTTTGCTGTGGTTCTGTGTTCAATTGTTCCATTAAAGTTTTATTACAATTTTAAATAACAGTATCTGTCTCAGTATTTTTTTTGTAACGAAAAAATGCCTATAAATAAGGCTTTTATGAAAATACCGAATATAAAAATGCTTACCAACACACAAACCAAATCACAATTCCTAAATTGGGCTAAAATAGAAGGCTCAGGGTGATACTAAATAAAGATCCATTTGGGAGCCGTAAGAGCTGGCTCTTCTAAGGGAGCCGAGCCGAATCTTTGAAAAGAGCCGAACTTCCCATCACTACATCCAACCAACCAATCTAACCATCCATTAATCCATCCAACCATCCTTCCATCTATCCACTCACACAATCATCCATTCATCCATCTATATAACTCTCCATCCATCCAAACCTCGATCCATCCATACAATCATCCTTTCCATCCACCCATCAACCAATACTCATTCCATCCATCAACCAATACTCATTCCATCCATCCATCAATGCTCATTCCATCCATCCATCCACTCATCATCAACCCAACCCTCAATCCATCCAACAATCCAAACTTTCATCCATCCATCCTAAGATTGTAACGTAGCCTTTCTCTGTTTCCCAGGACATTTGTTCAGACTGCCCCCCTGGACCAGCTGGACAACCGGGAATGCCAGGACCTCCAGGTGAAAAAGGTCATACTGGACCACCTGGGAAAAACGGACAGGATGGATATGCGGTGAGAGAGCATGATTAAGAAATCAAACTCTCACTTTCATCTTTAAACTTAATGGAATAGGAAACTGAAGTTTAATGAATAGAATAATGAACATTTAATCAACTGGTTGCTTTGGCAGGGTCCTCCTGGACCAACAGGGCCTGCAGGTTCACCTGGTGCTGATGGAGCCAAGGTTAGAATGTTGATGACAAATACACTTATTACAAATGCATGTTCTTCAAGTCTACAAACCAGTTCAATTTCAAACAACCTTGTCTCATTGATCACAATAACAGGTTCACTAGCCATTTATATATCAAATGCATGTCATCACTACATGACCTTTATACTCTTCACTTGAAAATGTTTTGTATAATAAACATTTATATTTGGATCCATTTTCAGGGGGTCAAAGGAGACAGAGGTCCTTCAGGAGCACCTGGAGATAAAGGTGAAAAGGTACTGTCAGCCTACCATTTTCATCATAAATAGGCTGAATATACATATAATACATATTAAATTTGACATACCATGATTATTTATCAGTATACCACATCTTTCTCTCATTGATTCGTATTTTCTCAGGGTCCCCCAGGACCTCTGGTTATCCAGGGGCCGCAGGAGCTATGGGTCAGCCTGTGAGTATTTTAAAATGCTCATTCACAATTATATTCATACTGTATAGCAATACTGGAAAAATCAGTAACACTTTACAATAGGGAACATTAATTCACTACTAACTATGGCTTTTCCCTCAATAAATTCCTAATTAGCTGCTTATCAATAGTTAGTAAGGTAGTTGTTAAGTTTAGGTATTGGGTAGGATTGGGGATGTAGAATAGGTCATATAGAATAAGGTATTAATATGTTTAATTAGTTCTAATAAATGGCTAATATTCTAGTAAAATGCATGCTACTACGCAACTAGTCAAGAGACCCTAAAATTAAGTGTTACTGATAAATCTTACATCTTGCTGTATCAATAGGGTAATGATGGAAACCCTGGACCTATCGGACCATCTGGAGCTCCTGGAGAAAAGGCAAGGCTAAAGTTTTTTGTTTGGTCATTTGAATGTGTATTAGTTGGATGGATTGCAAGACTGGAATCCAGCCACTCTATTGATAACTGAATGTGTTTTACCAGGGTAAAGAAGGACTTCAGGGAATTCAGGGACCACCTGGTCTTCTAGGTCTAATGGTGCGTAATTTCATATTTAAAAATGTGTGTACATTTGTTTAGTAGAAATACACTATGCTTCAAAAGTTTGGGGTTGGTAAAATTTTAAAGGGGTCATCAGATGCCCATTTTGCACAAGTTGATATGATTATTTAGGGTCTTAATTAAAATTGTATAACATACTTTGGTAAAAAGTTCTCAATGGTAGTGTAAAAAATTTTTACACTGTCAAAATCAGCTCTGTTTTCAGGAAGCCGTTTTTTTAGTCCATGTTGCTAATGCTAATGAGCTCTGATGACCCCGCCCCTCTCTTCTGTGGGGTGACGAGCAGTACTGTTTACTTTAGCCACGAAACTAGCTAACTAGTACATTATTAGGAAAGGCAGTTTGCAAAGATTCATTAAAAAAAGCTTATATCACTCCTTCTGTAGATGAAGCTGCATGGATGTGTTCACACACTTGTAACACACAATTATGTTCAAACAACTTGTAAAGTGAATTTTGCATCCGATGACCACTTTAAAAAGTTTTTTGTAAGAAGTCTCTTATGCTCACTAAGGTTGCATTTATTTGCTCAAAAACACAGTAAAATATAAATATTGAGAAATATTATTACAATTCAAAATAAGTGTTCTATTTGAATATAATTTAAAATGTAATATATTCTTGTGATGCGAAGGTGAATTTTCAGCAGCCATGGCTCTAGTCTTTAGTTTCATATTATCCTTCAGAAATCATTCTAATGTGCTGATTTAGTGCTTAAGAAACCTTTCGTATTATTATCAATGTTTAAAATAGTTGTGCTGCTTAATAATTTTGTGGAATCCATGATTTTGAATTTAGTATTGTTTGATGAATAAAACAACAGCAAAGTATTTCTTGTCACTTTTGATCAATTTAGTGCATCCTTGCTAAATAAATGTATTTAATTTATTTCCAAAGAAAATCTTACTGACACTAAAGTTTTGGGTCAGTGTAATTGAAGAACAAGTTTAATAACTCCATCATGCTATATTGTTAGCTACATACTGCCTGATACTTCACATTCTGTGCTGAAGGGCCTGATGGGTAAACCTGGAAAGGATGGAAGGCCAGGAGAAACAGGAGAGCCGGTATGAGTCGGATGTTCTGCATGCATGCCAGCATCCTAACAATACTTAGTTCTGTATATACAGAAACAATGTAAAAACGTGATCATTTTACTTTTCTTTTTCAGGGTAAACAGGGAGAGCCAGGACCACCAGGAAGAGACGGGCTCAGAGGAATGCCCGTGAGTGACGTGATTACAGATGATTTTCTGTATAAATATAGACTGCCAGGGCTGTTATAAACAAAAATGGACAATTATATTTTAATCAGTGACACTTTAGATTAGGGAAAATTAATCACTGTTATCTAATTGCTGATTAGCATCCATATTACTAGCACATTGGCTGTTTGTTAGCACTTATAAAGCATATATTAATGCCCTATTCTGCATGACCATATTATAGAAGGTCCCTTAACCCTACCAAATACCCAAACATAACTACTGCAACAACTACTTTACTTATTATCAAAAATCAGTAAATTAGGAGTTTATTGAAACTCTTAGTTAATAAGGAATGTGTTGCCTAATCTAAAGTGTTACTTTATTACCTGTACCTATAGACTGAAATGTTCACATCTTTGTTTCTTTGTTTTCCCAGGGTTTCAAAGGTCACAGAGGGGAACCAGGACCACCAGGGTCAAAGGTTGGTTAATGGCAATTAAAATGCATGCCCAGAGATACATCCAGTATTCAGAGATGGGGAACTACAGGACTAATGCATGCTCCCTAAATCATGCAGAAACTTCATGGGCTCTGTTTAATAAATGCTGTCATGTCATATTAGGGCGAAGATGGGAAACAGGGTGTTCCTGGACGCGGGGGTCCACCTGGGAAAGATGTGAGTAAATGCAATCTGTGTTGTGCAGAGGTCACTGTAAACCTGACCGCTGTGAGCAAATGGTGTTTGGTTTTAATTGGTGTACTTGTTTCGCCCAGGGTAACACCGGACCACTGGGGCCAGAGGGCATGAGAGGACCACGAGGAGAATCCGTGAGGAGGCTTTTAATGAAGCAATTAAATCACAAAACAAAACAGCACCCGTGTGATTATTCTGTTGGGTCACTGGGTTTTTGTATTTTTAGGGTCAGCCTGGAGAACCTGGACAAGCAGGCAAGCCTGGATCTCAGGGAAATCCTGTAAGTTTCAAAGTAGCATGTCAATATGCACGGCCACATGCTTTAATGGACTGAGATCTACATTTACATCCATTTTTGCACATCTTGCTTGTTTGTCTATTAATGTGAGATTAATCTATTAATTAATCTCTGGGGCACAGAAGGAAAATTTTGGAGAAAAATTTAAACATGTCTATTAAAGAAATAAAGATAATAGTAATGATGTAAAACAAATCAGCAGAATTTAATTCTACTTTCTAAAAAAATGTCATAACGTGATGCTAAAAAAAATGTGTCTTGACTTGTTTGAAACTAAATTTTTATCTTTCCAGATAATAATTTGCTCATATTTAAGCTATTTTTAATTAATCAGCAGTGGTAGTAAAGACGTACACGTATTAAAGACGTATTAAAATAAATGCTGTTCTTTCTGACTTTATTTTCATTAAAGAATCCTGAACAAAGTATCACGATTTCCACAGATATACCCGTGTTAATCAGCTCAACTATTTTAACATTAATAATAATAATAATACATTTTCCATTTTAATGTTGTGCTGAAAACTGGAGTAAATATCTGATGAAAATTCAGCTTTGCCACAGTAAGAATCAATTACATGTTACAATATATTAAAATAGAAAAGTTATTTATAAATTGTAATACTATTTCACAATATTCCTGTTTGAATGTAGTGTATTTTAGTTCAAATAAAGCCTTTACATGTATAATTTTTACACTCACAAAGTTATATGTCTATATATCAGCCTGAACTTTAAACCTATTAATAATAATAATAATAATAATAAACAATAATTCTACCACCTAGGTAATACATTTCATTAATGCAAATGATCACTTTGTTTTATCATGTTTCAGGGTCAGCCAGGACACAAAGGTGAAACAGGGAGCTCAGGATTACCCGGCTTCCCAGGTCCAAAAGGGCCATCGGTGAGTGGAGATGTTGCTTTGGGAATTATGAAAATCTCAGTTTAATTAGTAAAGTTAAGCTTTTACACTTGTACAAACAAGCCTTGTAGATCTATAGAAGCTAAAAGCACTCAGTCCTAAGTGGATATGAAGGGTTTTTTCTGTCTGCTTGTCTATATTTACACTTGTGTTTTTCCCTCAGGGTCCGTCTGGTCCAATTGGCCCAGAGGGCAAACAAGTGAGTGATGGTTCATTAATATTATATCAACACTTTTCCATAATTTTTCAGCTAACCATGTATTTTTATTTTTATTTTAGGGCATGTCAGGAAAACCAGGAGACAGAGGACATAAAGGAGAAAAGGTGTCGGTCCATCCTTCAATCCATCCATCCACATATGTGCCTCTCAAATCAAATCAGAACTTACTGTGTTCCTCGTTCTTGTAGGGTGATAATGGAATAAAAGGAGACAAAGGACCTGTTGGTGATCCGGGCATTCCGGGTAGCCCTGGGGCTCCCGGCAGGAAGGGTCACACAGGAATGATGGGCATGTCGGGACCCCCAGGGGAAGTGGGTCCCTCTGGATCCCCTGGTTCTCCAGGACAGCCGGGTCTCCCAGGTCACAGAGTGAGTTTGCTTTAGTATTTTTAATGGAAATGTGTGACACTAATGATATTATAAAGAGCATGATGTCATTTCGATGTGTTTTAAGGGTGAGGCGCCATCACTGGAACAAATGCGGCGGCTCATTCAGGAGGAACTCTCCAAACAGTTGGATGGTGAGATTCATTTGGCAAAGATGTTTTTGACTTATTTTATTGTGTCTTTTACATTTCCTAAGATTCCCATTGATTTTCACAGCTAAGTTAGCATACCTCATGGCTCAAATGCAACCTGCGCATATCAAGAGCTCAGTTGGCCGCCCCGGTCCACCTGGTCCGGTAGGTAAAGATGGATCTCCTGGCCGACAAGGTCCACCTGGAGAGTCTGGAATACCTGGAGAAAATGGAGCAGAAGGATCCAGAGGTCCAGTTGGTCCTAAAGGTACTGCAAAGCTAATTTCAGATTGTTACTTTACTTGATGTTTGATGTTAAACCTTTAAAAACTCCCACACTTTCTTTTTTCCCAGGTGAACGAGGTGCGAGAGGTGAAAAGGGAGAGGACGGTGTTGGACAGAGAGGAGAGCCTGGTCCAATAGGTCCCATGGGTAAGAGCATTTTTGCATTGACTCAGATTATGTATTTGGATGAATCTCGTTAAAACTGTCAAGAAAAAGCCCAAGTACAACCTAAAATAAAAAAGGCCTAAAAAAGGCATTGACATCACCTTTCATGCTAATCTTTTAAAATTGATTTTTGCAAGAGAATATTTTCTGTACAGATGTTTTTTGCATTACAGTGATGAGGATTTTGGAGAGAAATGTGCTTAAAAAATTTAAATAATGTCACAATACAAAATAGTTAAATGGTCTTAATAGGTCTTAATTTTAAATAATATAAAATATAGTTTTGTTTTTTATTCTTTAAATATTTTAAAATATAAGATAATTAGATATTGTAGTATGTATGTACTGTCTTTAATATACTCTGCTATAATGTAACAAAATGTAAAATGGTCTTATGAATAGCCCATAATTTTATATAATATATGTAGTATTTATAACTCTGCTTTTTTCTTTGTATTTATTTGAAATTATAACATATTTATACATTGCGGTAGTATTTATTTATTCATTTATTTTCATATGAACAATTCAAGTAATTTAAAAATATTAAAATAGTAAATAAATACAATTATAGATATAAAATGGTATATACTGTATAAAATGAAGGCAAGGCAAGTTTATTTATATAGCACTTTTCAAACGCAATGGTAATTCAAAGTGCTTTACATAAAATAAAGTAAAATAGCCCAAAAAAAATAATTGCAACAATAAAACAGGGAACTTAAACATTTTAAAATGACTTAGACATTGATTTAAACTTAATTTAAAACAGTTAAAGATAGAAAATGATTATACATTAAATACAGTGCAGTCAGTTCGGACGCAGCTCAGTGCTCAATCAGTAAATGCACAGCTAAACAGATGAGATTTGAGTCTGGATTTAAATGTGGCTAATGTTTTAGCACATCTGATCTCTTCTGGAAGCTGATTCCAACTGTGGGCAGCATAATAGCTAAAAGCAGACTCCCCTTGTTTTGTGTGAACCCTTGGTAAAATGAATGACCTATTTCTACTCTTTACTATTTTGGGGTAAATTGTGATTGTTGGAATGATGAACAGCAGCTGAGACATTATTTGCTCCACAGGTCCTGCAGGCATGCCGGGATATGGAAAAGACGGTCTTCCTGGAGCCGCAGGTGCTCAGGGAGAGCCTGGTAATCCTGGTCCTCACGGTCAGCCCGGAGCTTCTGGACCCCCGGGGCAGTGTGACCCCTCACAATGTGCCTACTACGCCAGTCTGGCATCAAGACCTCACACCAAAAACGTCAAGGGGAATTAATACACCCCTCACTGTCCTGGGCTAACACATATTTATGAACTTGGACATTTAGTAAGCCAAGAACATGTTCTGTAACATCAGGAGAACTACAGAGTCTGAGGGGTGAGTGAATGTGTGTGTTTATACGTGTGTTTGTCATAGGCTTTTCACCACAGCTAATGTGTTCTTGAACCCTGAGTTAAGGCTTTTAATCCTGGGTTAAGCAACGTTTCACACTTCAGGTTTTAAAAAGGTGTTGGCATGTAGCGTTAGCACTTTCAGCTCCGGGTTATGAAGTCTAGCTCGAGCAGGATTGACCGAATAGTGGTGCTGAAGGTGTAAGACGTCAAAGCAATGCTTTTTGGGGATTTGTTTAACAAGAAATTAATCATAAAATAAATACAAGGATTCTACAGTCAGGAAAAATTATTTTTTTTTCCTTTGAAAAAATCATGGAAAGTGTGTGTGTGTATTATATCAGATATATATATACATACATACACACATTATATAACTTTTTTTTGCCAGACTTTAAGAAAACATGGAAATGTTGTGGAAATTTTGACAGTGAATATACATTTTCATTATAGACTTTAAGTAAACCTTGATAGAATTGTGGATTATTTTTGAAATGTTGAAATATTTTCTCAATGAATCAGTTCAACTGGTTCACCAATTGTTTGTGAAGTCATTCAAAATGAAGTCTAAATTTCAGTAAAAATCCTTATGCATTAATCACAAATAGCTTGAAAAATAGTCACTGTAATTAATTGGTCAAAAAATTGGGTACAGTCGACATTTTTAGGTACAGTGTCTGATAGTTAAACATGCTAAATAGAGACAAAAATGTTTAATAATAAAATAATGTTGAGTACTGTACTTGCCCAATGTATTTAACCTCGTATATATGCAAATAAGAATGTCAACCCAAGGTTTTAATAATGTAGAATGTGAAACCTCTACAACCCATTACAGTGTGAATCTTACTAACTCCGAGTTAAAAATGGCCCTCGGTTAAAAGTTTTAAGTGTGAAAAGCCCTCTAGTGTCCTGCCGGTCAGAGTTGGTTATGATTTTTTTTATTAGAGAAGGGGTGGGTTTAAGCTCAACATCAAGGTCATTTACTTCAAGTCAAGACTTTGGAGGCTTTCTGTGTAACAGGATGAGAATTCTTGTTACGAAAGAAAGACATTTACTTCCCCGACTGTGATCTCATAGTGACACAATTTTGCCGTCCACACTCAAGTTCTGCTGATGGCGATTACTGAGGTCATTGGTCAGTAATCACGAGTCGATCTATTGTTAGTGATGTCTGTAGCAGATCAGGAAGTCTGGGGAATTCTCTACTTGAGTTTTATTGATGAAGCGCTCCATTGCTCTGGGAAAAACACAGCGGGACACTTTTCCTCTCATCAACAGGAGATCTCAATAAGGATCATTAGAGGTTCTGGAGGTGATGGAGAAATGCATTTCTGCTCTTTTAGTCTACGTTTTGTAAGATATATCTTTTGTATCCATGCATTTGGTACACAAAAATAGCTTTTTTATTTTGGATCATTAAACTTGTGTTTGTGATGACTTAAAGGCATCTGCTCAATTCAGTGCCTGTTTGATAGTTTAACATGGCTGGTTTGTCACAAAGGCTGTCACTGAATACACATGACTGATGCCTCTTATAATGCATTCGTAATGGTTTTGTTCAGTACTTCTCTTCAAAACACCATTGCGTTGGTTATTATGGAAGTTCCAGGAACACAAATTCCCAGTTAAAGCAGCAGCTACTATCATTTGTGTCACTAAAGCGCTCAGATTGATCGATCCTGCTGACTGCTCCCCTGTGAGACAATTAAAGGCATTGAAAGAGGAGACAAACTCTCCTCAGCTCACAAACAGCAATGCAATTCATCTTCAACTGACGGGCATCAGTGAGGTCAAGAATAGACTTATGTCAGAACATTGTAGTTGTTTTTGAGATCACTTGACCTGAAATTGTAATATCCAAAATCAACAAGATTTACTTTTCAGTCTTGTTGCCTAAATGTTAGTGTTTCCCTTTAAGATCATGATATCCTTAAAAGAAATTCAGTATTATTGCATAAGTATGATATCATTTTTGTACCTCTTCTTTGTAGAGCTTGTAGAACTGTTTTTGCAAAAGCTAATACTATTTTTCCTTTTATAGATTTGACATTTAATGCAATTTTATTATTGTATTTTATTTTACACAAACCTGACAGATAGGTGTCTCTGTGAAAGAGGGAGTGGACAGTTGTTTTTTTTTTAGATATCCAGTCACTTTGCCCATTATTTTGCATGTTCTATCTTGGCAAGGCGAGGTTTTGAAAGAGAGACCATGTGTTGATTTTGGTAAAATGGCTGAAATAACGTGCGGCATCATTAGTGGACAGGAATGATTTGAATATGTCGATTAATTATATTTGAATACAAGACCAGATGTCATACTGTATAGACTTGTTGTTTACTTTCTAATTCAATGTCCATGATAAAGCTCTTAGTAACGAGTATTATATACACACTTTATATTTTTTTGTCCACCTTTGCCCTGCCTATGAGAATAATATTCAAGAGATGTTTTGGTGATGTATTTTGAAAAGCTGAGCTTATTACTGATGCAAATGTATGTAAATCAATGTTGCTTTGGCCAAAGAAATAGTCGCTATCATCATTGCTATCATGTTCTCCTCCACTTTATTCAAATATAGTTGTTTTTTAACTTTGTATCCTCCTGTTAGTTTGGCTTCTTCAAGCCAATAATGACTGTATTTGTTTTTCCATATCAATTTGCATTAAATTATTCTAATGAACTACAGGTGCAGCTGATGTAAAATAGTATAATTTATGCATGGTATAATCCACGTGTTTATACTGATTCTCTGGTGCTACAGTTAATCTCAATTAGGTTGATGTATGTGTGGGGAGAGCGCATGTGTGTAAATAAAGACTGGATCAGGTCCATTTACTACAATTGGGTTCTTATTGTGAGAGAAAACATTCTTAACCATATACAGTGCTCTTCAGTAATTAATTTACAAGTTTGCATGTTTTATTCCAGAAAAACAGTAAATGAACGATCAAATGTATTAACTACTATAAAAGGACTTGTTTGTTAAGTTAGTCCATGTAGATTTTGAGTTTTGAAAATGTCTGTTTCATTGGGGGGGAACAATGTGCTCAATCAGTTTAATAATATATGGCTAAGATTTGTAAGACCTTAATGTTCTGTGAGCTTCTTTTTTTTAAATGATTCAAAAATAAAATTATTACTTGAATGATCTTTATAATTATCACAGTAATGCACTTACCATTGACAACAAGATTGCTAAAATCAGTTACCAACATTTGTGCAAAGCCCTTATTTGTCCATTGGCAAATTCTATGGAAACCTGGGTACTTTAATGACAATGCGTCACATGATTTTAAACCCTGTGTGAGTAGAAATGTAATTTTGTGTTGTATTTAACAATGTCATAGATTCTGTACACAGAGTCCAAGGTGTTTTGAACATTAAACGATTATGTGCCAATAAAAGCGTCATTCTGGAATAGTTCCACTTTTGTAGATGTTTTTTTAAGGATTCCAAATACATATAATACATGCTTAAATTACAACGTAATCTGATTGTGTTTCTTGAAATGTAATCTGATTACCAGTACTTTATTTTTGGAATCTGAATATGTAATCCAGATTGCATGTAACATAAATTCAGCCTCCTAAAAAACATCAACAAAGAACAGTTCTTGTTTGAGTAACACATTTCCTGCAACTAATTGTATAATAATATGGGGATCGTATCTGCAGGTATGTTGACAGAAACCTCTTATTAAAGCTTGTCATGATAAATAAACTGTTGCACGCTGGTAGCATTGTGGTGAAAAGCTTTTATTTCAAGCTGTGGTTGGATCACACTGTCGTTGTGTTGGCGTATCTTAACGTCTAAAAATCGGTCTTTACAATCACATTTCATGAAAAAAATATTTAAAATCACTTGCAGAATTGCATTGCTATTGCATGTAGTGGTTTGTGTAACAAGTTTGTGGCAAAGAGCTGAAACAACAATTTCCAATTCATTAATTTAGCTGTGATTTACTGTAAACCATCTGAAAAAACAAACACATTTTCTTCTAGTTTATGTACAAGGTACAACAATAAACCATGTGAACTGGATCCACCATCAGGAGCTGCATCCGTATGTCCCTATACATGTCACGTTTGTTTCTCTCACCGTCTGCTCGCCCTCTGAAGTCTCTTCAAGTTTGTCAAGTTTGAGATGGACCTGATGATGACTGTGATGAAGCTTTCTAGGTTTCTGTTCATGGACCCTTGATGTTGATGGACTTCTTCCCGCCAACCAGGTAAAGAGGTTGAGGCCTAAAGCAGTTTGAAGGATCACAAAGACCAGGGGAGCCTGGAGGTCCTCTGACTCCAGGGGTCCCATGGGTTCCCGGGACACCGGCGTCTCCTCTGGCCCCGTCCTGACCGTCCTTACCGATGCCAGGCTTGCCAGTTGGTCCTGGTAGGGTTTTGAAAATGTTGATGTAAGAAGTCAACAGTCACATAGTACCATTGTTTTTATTGGGTCTTCACACTGACTCTGTTATCTCTTGAAATTATGGTAAAATATGATTAGCAGAAAGTTGAGGTTTAGCGTTTCGTACCTTGTGGTCCGGGTTCTCCAGGAATTCCTGGAATTCCAATTCCGTTATCTCCCTTGCCACCTTTTTGTCCTGCATCACCTACACAAATACAGAAACATAAAAATGATTAGACAAAGAAGTCAATCACATCGTGACATCCACAGACAAAACACAATCTAATAATATGGCACAGCAAATGTATTTATGTAGCACATTTCATAAACAACAGTAATTCAAAGTGTTTTACCCCCAAAAAATAATGCATAATACAATACAAACAAAAATCAATGGCTCAGGCCTTAGTCACATAATCATCGTCAGCATCAGGTAAAATTATGGTTTACATATATGGGGGGTATATATATATAATTGATGTAAATATTAATTATTTATTTAGAAATGTTGCCATTATTTTCTTTCTTTCTTTTTGTATGGTACTTAAAGGTGCACTAACATTCACAATTTTAGGGTCAGAAAGATTTGAAAGAAGCTTATATATATATTTCAATGCTGTATATAGAGAAACTTTTTACAATATGTATTACTTTAAAAAATATTAAAGAGCTGATGTGTATACATTTTCAATTGTAATTTATTCTTGTGATGCAAAGCTGAATTTTCAGCATCATTACTCCAGGCTTCAGTCCTTCAGAAATCATGATGATCTTTTGTAAATATCTTTACTGTCATTTTGAATGCATCCTTGCTGAATTAAAAATAAAATAAAAATTAAACCAATGATTTTCTAACATAGACAAACATCTCTTCTACATAGGTTTACTAGGCCAACATTCTTTTTCTTTTCTTTCTGGTAATAGTGTAATTTTATTAGCTCTGACATGAATCTGGAGCATTTTAATATTTGGTTAGAAAAGAGGTGTGTTTGTTGGGCCATACAAACTTGGCAATGGTTTCATGGTTCGATGCTAGCACAAATACACTGTAGTACTGAACACAAAAGTGCTGCAATCACACCTCAGTCTCTGGCCTGAATTGATTGTACAATTCTTATATTTAAAGCTCTTGTATGGGACCCGGGAAACCTCTGTGAGATTGCTGACATTTCAACAGTCAAAAACCCTGCTAGGCATGAGTGTTGAACACTAGAATGTTTTCTGCATTTATAAACTCCAATAAACATGCTCTCGTCCTCAGAGGTTCTGCAGAAATAACAGGTGGATTGAGATGCTGTCGGGGCCTTTTCTAATTATCCTGTTATTGCTTCTCAATCTCTGTCTCATTAGCAAGCGTAGCATTCCTCCTCGGCTCGCTGGTAATTAGTGCACCGACTGCACTCACTGTACAACAGCCTCCGCTTGTGAGGACAAAAAAACTGCAGTGCTAAACATTCTGGAGGCTGCTGCCCTTCAGTGACCAGCGACTGATGGAAATCATCGAGTGCTAGCAGTTTTAGCCTGTAAATTCTGCCTTAGGCAAAATCCACTCATGAAATATTATAAAAGCAGCTGATTCTTGCAGTTGTGCACATTATATGATATTAAGAAAGTATCAGCATGATGTGGATTGCCAAAGAGACCATTTACAAATGTGTTTAAACTATATATTTTTAATATCTACTAGTTGGTAAGTTGACTTAATGACTAGTAAGTGTTAAGAAAGCACTGTATAATTATAATTAAATATCATAATCATTGGTATCATTGGGCTACTTTAAATTTTTTCTGTTTGCAATATTTGTTCAAATTAGTCAATTTGTTGTGTTTTTGTAATTTTGTATTAGTTTTAGTCTTCTTTTTTAATATATCTATCGTTTTTATGAATCGTTTTAGTACATCAGATTTATCTACATGAAAATGAGAAATGCTACTTTGACAACTAGTCGAAATAAAATACGATTTATTGTTTTTATATTTTAATTTATTTCAGTTAAAGTTTATTTTATTCCAAGTATATATAATAATAATCCTGACACACATACACACACTTTTGAATTTTAATTTTAATTTTACATTTTATGTTGTAATTTAAGTTTTTTTGTTGTTGTTGTTGTTGAAAGATTAATAGCAGAATGTACCATTATTATTTAATGGTAAGTTAACTCAATGATTAACTGACTAATAAGAAAATAAAATTGATTTAATCTAATTTTCACATAATATATATTAAACACATTCTAAACTAGTAAAAAAAATAGGCAAAATAACATTTGCACAAAAGTACCATAGTCCTCCCAAAATCATGGTAATTATCACAATTATCCATGGTAACAGAAACATTTAATACAAATACAAATCCAGCATCTTAAAAATGCAATGAATGGCACAAGACATTCAAAAACAGCCCTTTTAAGCATACAATCTAAAACTCAACTTCAGTCTTCAGTCTGGACTACTATTCAACTATCAAACAATCTAGACTGAGACTATTAGCATAATGCAGCCGAAGCTTAACTTAATATTTCATAGTTATGAGTGTTTCAATAAAAATCATAGGCAATCAAAAAGTTAGCAAACAAAGACTCGGCGTTAACTGCATCCTCGAGAGCTCAGCTGTAATTGAGCTGACAGCAGAGCACTGATTGGGACAGTGATAGACGGTTCAGAGATATCAGAGGAAGTGAGATTCAAACTAATGGTACCTTTGACTCCTGGTTTTCCAGGAAGACCGTAGTATCCTTGAGGCCCCTTAGGGCCCATGATTCCTCTGGGTCCCGGTTCTCCAGCAGGACCTGCTGCTCCCGGTGGTCCAGGTAGTCCCATGGGTCCTGGAGTTCCAGCGGCTCCAATGGCAAGAGGCTTCTTGGCTACTTCCTTCTTGTAGGCATCTAAATGTTCTGTTTGATACAATACAATGCTATACTTTAGTTGACATTTATAAAGCTAAATAAAGTTGATGATGGTGATTTAAAGTGATTGTTAACAAATGAGATGTCATGCCTTCAACCATAGCAGAGCAAATCTCACGGATCTTCTCGTCACTCGTCTTGGGCCCCTATTAAATTAAATTGAGAACAACCTCAGCAACAACTGCAGAGCAAGCATTTCCATTCAAAGATGACAATGTCACAAAGCGATGTACTCACAGGTAGACCTCTGGGACCAGCGGTTCCTGGTTGTCCTCGTTCCCCCTCCAGACCTCTGGCTCCCTGTGGTCCGGTCAGACCCTCATGACCCGGCTGTCCTGGACGACCATCAGCTCCTGTAGCTCCTCTCTGGCCTTTCTCTCCACGCTTAGATCAAACAAGAAAATATATAGAAATTTATATGAAAAGTTTAATTATTTTTTTTAACCTTACTGATTTATTGCATTTATTGTACCTATATGGAGTCATTTTTGTGGTTGGAGCAATGAAGCTAATTTTTCATGAGCTGGACTCAAAGATCTAAGACTTTTTCTATGTACACAAAAGGTCTATTTCTCTCAAATATTGTTAACAAATCTGTCTAAATCTGTGTTAGTGAGCACTTCTTCTTTACCGAGATAATCCATCCACCTCACAGGTGTGGCGTATCAAGATAATGATTAGACAGCATGATTATTGCACATGTGTGCCTTAGGCTGGCCACAATAAAAGGCCACTCTAAAATGTGCACACCACATTTTACCAAACCACATTGGCTACCAGCTTGGAGATCAGGGTAAATTTGACTTCATTTGTCTTCTTGAAAACATATAACTATCTTTTGTTGCTTCTGAAGGGCAGTACTAAATCAAAAAAAAATATATGATATTTAGGCAAAACAAGAAAAATATACACATCTTCATTCTGTTCAAAAGTTTTTAATGCATTGTTTTTCCTTCTGGAGCATCAGTGAGCGTTTGAATCTTCTGTAATAGTTGCATTTGAGTCCCTCAGTTGTCCTCAGTCTGAAAAGATGGATCTAAAAATTATACAGTCATTGTTGGAAAGGGTTCAAATACACAAAAATGCGTTTTTTTTCTGAAGAACACCAGACAGTTTAACTGTTCAGGACAAACAAGGGACTCATGAACAACTATCACTAAGCAAAAAGCACAGCTGTGGATCATTCAGGTAACAACACAGTATTAAGAATTAAGCGTAGGTAAACTTTTTATTTTCTCTTGTGGACTACATGTAAACATCTTTAACGTGAAATATCTTATTCAGGTCAGTCATAATAAACAACAGCATGCAGTTTGTATGATCCCTCTTACTTGGTAAAATAATCAACATTTTGTGTGTGTGTATATATATATATATATATATATATAACACAGAACATATATGGCAAATTATAAAATAAAAAATAAAAGAAAGATATGTATTTTTTTTAATGTTTTTATTTATCAATGAATGTATTTATTTGAATGTATTTTATTTGTAACTTATTTTAGTTATAAATGCATTAGATATTTTTTGGTCTGGTACAACCTAAAACTCCAATGATGTGTTTATGAATGATAGCACGCTTACCTCACCCTTGATGCCAGTAATACCCGGAGGCCCCTGTAAACCATTATTAAAAATAATCACACTACTGTACACATACTGGAATTTCTTAATTAGAAGGTGTGACAAGTATGCTGCTACAAATATTGCGAACCTGATCACCCTTTATGCCTGGTTCTCCTGCAACACCTGGATCTCCCTGTGATGAGAGAAACATTAAATTACACAGTACTCAAACAAGTGCAGGAAGCAGCAGGAATCTAAACGGTCACTGAGTACTTTCAAATTTACCTCACTTCCTTTGGGACCAACGGGACCCATCGGCCCCTAAATTAAGAAAAGTACATGATCAGACACACACAACGGGCAATAATACATCCTGTGTTAAGATTATCACAATGAACAATGAGCACACCTGGTCTCCTTTATGACCCGTGTGACCCTTGATTCCACGAGGGCCCATGAGTCCATGGTCACCTTTATCTCCCTGTGGAAGTAGTCAAGACAAAGAATTACAATAACAATGTATACTTGTACAGCACTTCATCAAATAATTGCCTTTTATTAGTACTCATTCATGTACTGTAATTATGATAAGAAAAAATGAAAATGGTGTGAATAGCCACACATTTTTTTCTGAATTCGTTGAATGAGTTAGATATAATATTACACAAATTTGTTTTGTATAATTATTATGCGCAGTTAGTATTAGTGTGTTACCTATTATTTAGCAAAGTGTGCATGACTGCATGCTTTTAAGCTAACATTGTCCAACAGAGACTACAGTATATTACAGAGTCTCGCAGGTTTTATGAAAAAAAAAAAATTTTTAAGACCAAAGAAAAAAGGAATAATTATATTAGTAATATGCTTTAAAGTTGATCAATTTCCAATGGCAACTATTAAAGATCCATAATCAGCCCAACAGTCCAACCCACCTGGATTCCTTGCGGGCCCATTGGGCCAACTGGACCCTGTTTTCCCTGTTCACCCTGAGGAAGGAAGATTGTTGTTTAATTGAATCAATTTTTAGGGAATTACCATGAATTGTAATCTAACCAATGCAAAAAAAGCTCTTAAAATTTTTCAAAAATTACAAAAGAAAATACAAATATTTATATATGTGTTCAAACTATGCTTCTATTACAGTGGCTCCTTTGGTTCCTGGAGTTCCATCTTCTCCTGATGGTCCAAGTGCTCCCTAAATATAAAATTAACTTTTAATAAAATATAACAATGTCTTAAATGTATACACAAACAAAAATCTACTATGATAATACTTACATCTTTACCAGGAAGCCCAACTGGACCAGTCGGTCCTACAGTGCCAGTGTCACCCTGTAAAAGAGAGAGCGATTTCTTATCGTCCATCACTGTTTTCAAATTTAAATGAGATGCAGCATATTTAATTTTCATGTAAATTAAGTTTTACCTTCTGGCCTGCAGGCCCCACGAGTCCCTGTTTTCCTGGCAAACCCTAAATTTGAGAGGCAGCATTGTTTAGCCAAGGTGAGTTGCAGATTACACATGAGTGTAAATCTCCTCATTTAAAGTGTGTTGGTGTCAGTACACACCCCCTCAGGTAAATTCAGTGTTTACTGTATAGCAGGCAAACCCTCATTTACTATAATAGTAGTCAGAGTAGTAGCAGCAGCAGCAGCTTTGAGAATAATTTCAGGAAAAGCACAGCAGAATAACATAAAACATATGCACATGCTGAATAACTCACTGGAATTCCCACAATTCCTCTGACACCAATGGCTCCGGACAGACCTGGATCTCCCTGTCAAGCACACAGCACAATCTCAAATTCTTCTTCGTTTTTATTATTGAACAAACCAGATTTGTGAATCATTTTTTCACATAACAATATGCATTTTAATATTAAAATATGTATCATAAAAAATAAATATACACTGGAGTCAATTCTATGCATTATCATGAAAATGATCATCATGACTCACCTTCTCTCCTAGAGCTCCTGGTGCTCCATCAAATCCATGCTTTCCTGGCTCACCCTACAAATAAACAATCTTAATCATATTTAAAGATAACATTTCAGATAACTCTTCCAGCACCACTTCATAATTATTCCGGTGACAGCGAATATGAAGGTCATTTTGAGCATAAATCTGATGCACCAGTCACTCACAGTGTCACCCTTGGCTCCAGAAGCTCCTTTCTCTCCCGTTGCTCCAAACACACCCTAAAATGACATATTAGAATTCTTCAGACAGAAACAAGGTACTTTAAATGATTTTAATGACATTTATTTATTTCATAGTGTTTTTGAATAGGGCAGATCATATGGACAGCAATAACTCACATCGTCTCCTTTAGGCCCAGGATGTCCCTGTCGCCCTCTGATGCCTTCAATGCCCTGTTAAGACACACAAATAATAATCTTTTTGAATATTACATTAAAGTGTATAAATCACAAAACTGAGTATAGAGAATAACACACAGGCTAGCTCTGAAATCATGTTTCTAACCTATAAAGCTCTGCTCTACATTTCCACCAGGCTGTTTCCTGTACATTCTCTTCTCATAAACATCCGGTAAATAAAAGACTTAAAACCTCTGATACCAGACTTTAGTTCAGAACATTTTGATCAAATATTTGAAAATCTCTGAACTACAGCTCACGTACTGGGGATCCTGGTGGTCCGGTAGGTCCTGGGATCCCGTTGAATCCAGGAGGACCCTGCAGACATTGAAAACACAGGCTAGCTCTTATAATATACCCACACTTGCTTTTTGTTCTGCATTCAAGAGACATCTGCATATTTGCTCACAGAGCAGTTTTATAATCACCGCAGACGTCATTCGATTGGCTGTATTGAGTTTTAAACAAATGTAATTATTATTTCATGCACTGATCAGACTCAAGGATATTGCTCTGTAAGCATTCCTCTGCTTTCTCGCTCTGCTTCAGATGAAGATGTTGCAAGTCTTACCCGATCTCCTTTATCACCATGAGGTCCAGGGAATCCGATTAGCCCTCGCTGACCCTGCATGGAAAATGTTGATATTTTATTATTCTTTTTCTTTTTCCTTCAATACTTGTTTTGCATATAGTGCTTTGCAGATATTGTATGTAAACACAATCATGCCAATATAATTCTTTAAATTGACACTGATATTCTTAGTCGCAGACAATATTGAAACACATCACACTCCGTAATGCATGAACAAATAAAGAAGTTTTCATACATCATCTCCTGGACGTCCAAGAAGACCTTGCTCCCCGGCGGCCCCTCGCTCTCCCTGTTAATAAAGAAGAAAATGCTTATGGTGTTTATTGATTTAAAGCTCAAGAGAGCTTGTTTATTAAGGTTTCTTGGTTTGTATCATTCTTATGAAGGTTTTAAAAGTAATCTTACCTTTTCACCTTGGGTACCTGGCACACCGTCCACACCAGGAAGACCTCGATGTCCCTGGGAGAGAGATTCAATTTAATAATACACTCACTCATTAGAAAAGTAGCTGGTGTTTGGCCAATGAAACATTCTTCAGTGAGCAAAATGATGTATAGCTGCTCCAGAAAGCACATTTAGTCTTTCTGCAACAAGAAGTAAATGTAACCTTTTAAGAGATGTTATAGTTTGTTTTCAATCATTTATTTTTAATCTAAAGCAATACTCCAATTTCTTACATTTTTTACCATTATATATTAACATTTTCTTTACTTTAGTTTTCTGAGTCAAAGTTTAATCCTTAGGGCTGGCACCTCACCTTCAACCCCGGCAGACCAGGCAGACCCTGCGGTCCAGCTGGACATGTTGTCTGGCACTGCTAACAAAACGAGACACACAAATGCGTCAGGTCTATTCATCATCAACTGTAGGATCAGACAGGAAGTGAAGAATAACCCACAACCAGCCTGTAGCTCACCAGAGACATGCAAACCAAGCACTGAAGATATAAGATGAGGGAGCACAACAGACTCTGCAACTGACTGTCAGCTCTTTTCATGAGCCAATGACAAATTATTAGGGCTGGGTATTGATATATATTTTATCATTCAATTCGATTTCGATCTCAAATCAGTTTGATTCAATATTGATTCATTTAGATATTAGCAATCATGTACAGTACATATACATTTTGTTTTTCATGGGAAAAAACAAACAAACAAACATTTAAATTGTACTAAAAAGTTGTTGTTTTCAACAAAACATTATATATTTATTCACTGTAAAAAAATGCAACTGCACATTTTCCAGTTTACATAACCTTTTTCATCAATCAATTTTCTTGAAACTACATAAACACCCTTATCAGACCAAAATAATTACCCCAAATGTTGTTCCAACTAGTCAAACACAGTTGTCTGAACAAAGAATTTGATGTTGTTAAAATGTTAAGGTTTTGTGAGTTCCCAGCATGCATTGCAGCATGACTAAAATATGCAGTTTCTGTCATAGGATTAATGTTTTGCTGTTTGCTGATTTCATGTAAACTTTTATCATTATTGCTAGTTATTTGTTGTACTGTGATGTAAAGGGCTCATATTTATTGTTTGACTGTTGTAATACAATTGACTTTGTTTCATTTCAAAAAAGATTTAGTGGATGGAAGGTGTGCTACAAATAATGTTTCATTAAGTTTTGTTCACGCATTAAATGAAAACAGTATAGATCGATTCTTTGGATTTAATAATCGATAACGGTTCATTAAAATGAGAATCAATTAAAATCAAGTATTCAATATTTTCAGTCCAGCCCAACAAATGATAGAGCACGTTGACATTTTCCAAGTTCCACATGTCGCACACTCTATCTTTCTGTGTTTTAAGATCTAGGTCTGATATGCATGTTCTGTGTGTCCATGTGAAACATGAATATTATTGAAATCTAGCAAGCACTCACAGTCTCCCCACTTCCCTCAGGGTTCCCAGCACCTTGTGGTCCCTACGGACAGCAGAATGACAGCAGCGTAGTTTAGATTCAGAGACACACACTCAAGCAAAGCCTCAAATGTTACAGTGGTCAGAACAGATCTGTGTAAAAGCTCTGCGTTAGTTTTAAACACTCTGAAAGCCAACATAAATCACCTGATCCAGTTAAGTAAGGGTTAATAGAAGGGACAGAGACTAAAAATGTCTTAGAATGTCTAAAATAAAAAGTTAACTTGAATGTAAAAGAGAAAGTCAATAGCAAACCTTCAGCCAAAATTCCCTTCAAGGCTTTCTTTTTGTCTGTATCTTAGAGTGTACGTTTAGTAACTTGTATGTTATTGCACTAATTAAAGGTTGACCAAATTTAGTCTATCTAAAAGTACTATAGCAATCTCTTGAGTCCAAAACAGATCTTATTTTTATCTTGTGTTACAGGTTTTATTTTCAGTGTTGTAAGCAGACTAGGAAAATGTTTTATCCTGGAATAAGATGGAATGAAAATGATAGGAATTTGTCAGTATAGATGCTGAAATGTGTTCAGTTTTACAATTTATCTTAATACCGCATGGGGTAAATGTAAAAATCAAATAATTGTAAAACAAATTATAATTGTATAGCCAAAGTTAATATTACAAAATAATTTAGTTCAGTAAAACATTTCTATGTTACTGTTTATTTTAGATAAAATGTCTAAATTCCTGCATTGAAATGTGATATTCTCATTCAAATACCCCTTTTAAACAAATCACATGTATATATACCCATTTATGTATGCATATACTATGCATATGGACATACAAGCTAAATATGTATATATTTAGATTAAACTGAATTAAACTCAGTGCAGTAGGTATGTCTTGTAAGTTAGTAAGAAAGCATTTGAAATATGTAAAATGCTAAAAATGTCAATGATAGAAGGTCTTACTGCTGGTCCTGGAGGTCCTGGTGGTCCTGGGACCCCAATTCCTCCTCTTGGTCCAGGAGGACCCTGTACAATTCAATACCATAAAGAATACTTTAATGTAGGTAACAGAAACAATCAACATAGCTACAATATCACGATTAAATATGATGACGTATATCTAATGCCAAATCCACACTGCAAAGGTGGCAAAGAAGCACTTCTGAAGTGGCATTTAGGTGTTTTTACAGCTCGGAGGTGGCATAAATGCATTTACACAGCAATGATAACGATATACTTTGATACTAGGGGCTAAAGTGGGTCAGAGCAGGCATAATTTAGCTTTGGCTTTTAGCATTGTCTTCTGAACAGGCACAGAGCAGCCTTAACTCTCCACGCTTAGGTGTGTAAAGATGCCTGTCTTAATGTATCGTGTACCACTTTGAAATGAATTCTGACCTCTGGTCCAATGTTTCCCTCATCTCCTGGAATACCAGGCTTCCCTGGGGTTCCCTGCATGAGTGGAAAACAGTGTTAAAAAGTGAAAATGTCAAATTAAAAGCTGAAATTGAGACAGATTAAAGTAAAATCAGGTTTTCACATACTGGAGGCCCAACAGTCTCTGGTCCCTAGAAAAAAAATACTAAAGTCAAATCTTTAGAATGAATAATTTGTCTTTAAAAAGCATTATTTACTTTGCAAGTAAATGCAATCAAAAAGACAAGAAAACAATAAGACAACACAATGTCTTATTCAAATGATTTGAATAAATACTCACAGGGGGTCCAGCAGGTCCAGGGAAACCAGGGAGACCCTACAAACCCAACAAAACCACATGTCAGCAGTCCCACCTGGATTTTCATTTTTGTAACGGTTTTGTTTGGGAGCAGTAAGGTTTTTAATGTTTTTTGAAGAAGTTTCTTATGCTCATCAAGGCTGTATTTTTTTATCAAAAGAGGCTCCATTAATAAACATACTGATTATTTAGCTGCAAATTATGCAGAATCACCAAAAACACTTTTATTGACTTTACATTGTGTTACATTATTGCAGAATTAATGTCTATTAGGATCTCTTACTCTTTCTCCCACCAGTCCTCGTGGTCCCATGGGGCCCATCGTTCCCTACACACATATAAAACGATTCCACAGTGATTCATTTAGCACAGTGAAATACTCCAGTTTGTGTGAAACCGATGTGTAAATCTGTACAATATTGATTGTATTGTTGGGTTAGGTTGTGTTATTAAATGGTAAAGGTCATGTGTCTCAGCACTGACCATTAATCCCGGGGTCCCCTGCAGTCCCCTCTGTCCTGGCAGTCCAATCTCTCCTCGATCTCCTTTACTGCCCTACAACACACAAACAGCTTTATCATCATTCAGCATCGACTGCAGCCGTTGCTAAGATACAGCGGGTCTATGCTAACGTAATTAGCCATGCTGGACTCCTCGGTGCATCGGTCCTCATCTGATAGGACCAGAGTCAGATCTGAGCAGCGTTTGATAGATTTATGACATGATGCAATTCAAGCACCATTTCCCTTAACAGATATTGACACAGGAAGCTGGATTGATTGTGTGGGTTTCTGATCTGGCAACCTGTAAATGCATTTTCTGATTAGGAGTTATAATACAAAACTTTATTGCGTACAACGTTCGAGTTCAATAAAGGCAATATTCAGTCTTACTGAATAAACTCAGTCTAATGAAATGTATCTCATACAGAATATTGTATAATACAATGCACTGCCATGGGGCATTCTTCAAATCTAGTTCTCAGAAATCCAGCATCCCTCCATTATTATTATTAGCACGGTTATTTTTTATTATTCAAACATATGGTCTGTTCTACAGATTTTTTTAAATAATAATTTATCATTCTTATCTGCTCATATTCATATTGTGCTTCCAACTTATTTTGTATTACATATTTGAAATGTTTGTGTGATAGAATTATATATCAGCTTTATAATCTTTTTTTAGCTTACAAACTATTTATTTTAGTGCTTTATTTTTAAATATAGTTTTATATATCAGATTTATAATCTTTGCAGAATACATACAATTTGTTTACTGCATTTTTAAGTATAGTATTATTTATTCTTTGTATCTTAAAAACGATCTATTTTTAGCTGTGTTTTTTAATAATAAATATATATATATCACTTATCATCTTTATATATTACATTATATTATGTAATTTTTTTTAATATTATTGTTTTAATATATATATATATATATATATATATATATATATATATATATATATATATATATATATATATAAACAATTCAAATGTATAATATTTTAATACTAAATAAAAAGATATATATATTAGGTTAATTATTTTTTGTGTATAATATTCACCAGATATCCATTGGACATACCAAGACTGCTTTTTAAAATGTATATCATTCAAATACATACATACATAAATACACTGTATAAAATACTGTTATTGTTTTTTATATTGTTAAAAAAACATTAAAATACAATATATGGATTTATATATCACCTTTCTAATCTTTGTAGAATACAAACTATTTGTGTTTTGGGAGGGTTGTCATAGTAAATATAATAGTAAATAAAACTAGTATCAAATTAGATGTATGCTTTCTAATCTTTGTAGCTTACAAACTATGTATATTTTTATTTTTATTCATACATCATCTTTATAATCTGCCGTAACATACAAATAATGACTGATTTATCAGTGTTGGTCTGATTTTAATATCGGTTCATCCCTTTTCCTATCTCTAGGCCAAACTAGAATGAATCGTCTTGAGTGTGACCTCCTGCTGAGTTTAGGAACAATGTCTTCTTGAAGAGACTGAGATGAAGATGTTCTTCCAATGTTTCACACTTACTGAAGCTCCAGGAGTGCCCGGGGTGCCTGGAATACCCTAAAGAACAGAAAATAAACGAGAAAAGGACATTATGTGTTAAAAAACAGTGAGACAGGACAGAGGTGTTGACATAAGAACATCTCTAATGAACAGCTCCTGCCTTCCTGAACAAAAGAATAAATCCTTAATGAGCTGCCGGAGACGAAAGAAGACCTAAGATGAAGTGCTTCATTAGCTTGTGTTGAAGACTGAGCTGCTGAAGTCTAAGGAACGGCTCTACTGGAGATCTACACATGATGTTTAGTACAGGAAAAACTCTGATGATGATAATTCAAAACTGCATGAGTTAAATGATAATCATTTTGATTTGAAGATCAATACATCGAATGAATAGGAAAATCTCATTATGCTACAACTGTTTACATACAGCGTGTCATTTTACTGTATTTCCTATTTTTCCAAAATAAATAAAAATAAACTAAATTAATGATTAAATAATATATATATATTTTAAGTTAAATAAAAAAAAATATTGAAAAAACAAATTCACTATTTGCCATTTTTGTGTATAATATGCACCAGATAGCCAGTGAACATGTCAAGACTACTTTTAAACATTTGTCTTATTCATTTCTTTTTTAATGAGCAGAAAGACTTGCATCTCTCCCGTCTCTGCCTGGTTCTCCTTGGGCTCCACGAGGCCCCTCGGGACCCTCAGGACCGGTGGGACCAGGGATCGGCTTGGGATCCGGCTGTAGGAGGTTGAAGGAGCAAAAGAAGGAAAACGATGAGTAAACATAAACATGAGTGTTTTCGAACTGATTTTATTATTTGCTTTAGTCAAATATAATCAATGTTTTTCACTGAATGCCAAAATCAATAACTGGAAGGATTGAAAATAATCTCTCTCTACCAAGGACCTTAACAAATTACTTTAACACAATAAGGAATACAATATAAATCATTAGCTCTCCACTGCCAGCTTCTCTTTATTAGCTCAAGGTTTAAACGAGCCAAGGAACAACACATCTCGAAAATAACTTCTATGGTTAAGAAAACTTCACAGAAAGTCTTCATAAAATAACACATTAATTACTTTGCGGCGTTAATAAACTCTAGCATATAAATACATAAAAGCTGTTCTGGGTCATGTTTTGTTGATTGAAGTAAGTATAGCAGGTAGCAAATGAGTCAATTCAGCAACAAAGCAATGTAGTAGATTATTTGCTAAAAAATATAATTTATTAATAAATTAAAAAAAGAAAAACAAAGTAAAACATCAAATACCTCAGCATTGGCATACATCTGAAGAAGCAAGAGAGAGAGAGAATTAAGATTATTGAAGAGTTAGTAAAAATGAAACCCCTTCACCAAAAAGAGAAAGCACACCTGTAGATGGCGCCACAACATGCGGCCTACAAAAGCGCCCCCTCCGGCCAACTCATCCAAAACAAAGCAAATGCATCAATTTTGACACGAATGCCAACTGTTCAGTGGCAAAGTGAGATGTTACGAGGTCTTTTGAGGCAAATCACTTTTCCAGACTGCCACAGCAATAATCTATCAATATTTTTAGGCCATAGTTCTGTTATGCAGCACATGTATTATTAGATAGAATGAGAGTAATACTGTTGATCATTTTATTCAGAACTGTGAATAAAGTCTTATATTGTACAATTGTATTTACAATTATTTACAAAAATGAAAGGGATAGTTTGCCCCAAAATTTAAATTATGTCAATTACTCGCCCTTGAGTTGTTCCAAACCTTTATGAGTTTCTTTCTTCTTTTAACCACAAAATATGATATTTTGGCGAATGTTGTTAACCAAACAGGTAGTCACTGAAAACCTGACATCAAAGAAACTATGGAAGTCAATGACTACCATCAACAGTTTGGTAACCAACGTTCTAAAAAATATAAAATTTTTTAACCACGGTAGCCGTTGCCTTCTGTGGTATGGAGGAAGAAAAAAAAACTACGGAAGTCGACGGCTATTGTCAACTTTTTGGTTACCAACATATTTCTTCTTTCGTGTTCAACTGAAGAAAGAAACTCATACAGGTTTGGCTCAACTCAAGAGTGAGTAAATGATGAAATATCATTTTTGGGCGAACTATCCTTTTAAAACCAGCCTAAGGTGGTTTGACGGTCTTAGCTGACAAGGTTTGATAGTTTTAGTGGAGATTTGGGTGCTTGCTGATGAGGATAGAAGACCAACAAACCACTTTTTAGTCTTTCAGCGACCTTATTTCTCTATATTTAAGTGGTTTAACGTGACAAAAGAGACTGTGGTTTGTCAGATTCTAATTTAAGACAAAACAGGAAGAGATAAAAGCATGGTTACCTCAGAATGAGGAAGTTCGGTGCAGCTTTCTCTCTGAGCTCTCTTTGGGTCGCAGTGAATCAGCATCCACTGTAGCTCAAACTGGACACAAACACAAAACAATGAAGTTCTTTCTTTATTAACTATATAAACAAATCCTAAACCACAAGAATGTTATGATGTACAAGAATTAGATTTTCAGTTTTACATCATTGTAAGTTTGACTGGCAGCACTATCAGACTTATTTTCTATCTATACTTTGGACAGGAAGTGACGAGGTGGTGAGGTCCAGTAATCTGGCAGTTACATTGACTGATGGTAACACATTTCAGACAGTGTGACAGTTACACAGACCGACAGTCACATTTATCACGGTTAGTGACTGTAAGGATGGGATGGATTTGATAGGTGCAGTGTGACAGTAACATTCATCAAATACAGTATTGATCCACTGCAAAACCTAAGCAAAAGTAAAACCTAATCAGAACACAAAAGAATGAACACTTCCAAAACTTCAATCTTAGAAAGAATTAAGCCTCCTAAAACTTTAATCTGAGAATGAACCCTTCCAAAATGTTAATCTTAGAAATAATTAACTCTTACAAAATGTCAGAATTAGAAAGAATGAACCCTTTCAAAGAAAGAATTAACCCTTTCAAAACTTCAATCTTAGAAAAAAACCTAACCTTTCCAAAGAAAGAATTAAACCTTCCAAAACTTCACTATCAGAAAGTAATATTTTAAACTTGAAAGGTATTTGTCTGAATGTTTTGTTTTCTGGCAAATATGGCAATAAATAAATAAATATCCAATGCAATAATGTTTTCCTACATCATCTACAGGAAAATGTATTTTATTCAGATTCATTACTTTGACACTTTTTAGTGCACCTTTGAGAAAGTGAAATACATCATTAGTAAATACTCAAGATTGAACCGGTGACTCTCACCACTACAGAGGAGTTGGGATCAGAATCCAATCTTCCGATCAGAGTGTCTCCCTCCGTGTTGACGTAGCCTTTCCTCTTGATGGGTTTCTGGTCCACAGCGTGACAGTCCACATACAGCGTCACCAGCTCCTTCTCCACACCAACCATCACTTTGTGCCATTTAGTGTTGAAGAGGACAGAAAGGCCTGGGAAGGTGACGCTCTGCACATCTCCCTCCATAGTGGTGAGGAAGAACTCCAGGGCCTGCTGGTCTCCATTCAGACGCATACCTGCCTGCTTCAAACCGTCTTCATCCACCACCTGCCAGATGTTCCACACCTTGTTGACGGTGTTCTTGATCATGCGGAAGGTGGTCATGAAGGAGTACTCATCCGGGAAGCCCCTTGGAAAGTTCAGCCTGGTGGGAAACAAATATTGATTATGTTGAATATATGTCTATATGTCTTATTTTTCACAAATGAATTGCAAGCAGCTATCAAGATACTGGTGGTTATCTACTGTTAGATGCAAAAATAATGTGTACTGGTGTAAATGTAATGTAAACTAAATGTGTACTGTTAATTAAAGAAAATATATTTTCAAGTCCAATTTAAAGTAAAACATTTGTATTTTAATGTATATGAATATTGAATATGGTGTGAAGGCAGGTGGTTTAGTGAAATAAAATGTAAATAAAATAAAATAACAAATTAGACGAATAAAAGAGCAAAATTAAATAATATAGAGTAAAATAAAACACATTTAATTAAATGGTGCATTCGTGTTAAAAACATTTTAGTGATTTTGACGTTTTAAATATATATTTAAATGTATATGAATATTGAGTTAAGATGTGAGAGCAAGCGGTTTTAGTGCAAAGTTTAAATAAATAAATAACAAAATAAAATAACAAAATAAAGTGTGAAATAAAACATGGAATCAAGAGAACATTTAATATAAATATATAAATAAAATATAAATTATAAAAATTTATATAAAAACTTAAATATATAAAAAAATTGGCCGGGTGGTTTTAGTGAAAATAAAATAAATATTTGTAGGTCGCTTTGGATAAAAGCATTTGCTAAATGACTAAATATAAATGTAAAAAAAAAAAATAAATAAATATATTGAAATGAATAAAAGATACAATATAGAGAAAATTAAATGGAATCGTACATTTGTGATAACATTCTAGTGATCAAGAAACAAGGTTCTGAAACCTGTTTTAATTTATTTATATATATTTTAATTTTAAATAAGTATTGAGTTACGGTATGTGGCTGGGTGGTTTTAGTGAAAATAAAATAAAATAATAAAGAGTGAAATGTAAGAGAAAATAAAGAGAACATTGGATGAAATTGATCATTTGTCTTATAAACATTCTAGTGATTAATTTCACATGAGAAAACCTGCCCATTTTATAAACTAATAGCAGGTTAAAATGTATCCTAGATTTAAACTGCTGATTTTGTCTGGCCAGAGGAGAATGACACTATTTCAACATATTTCCCCGTCTAAATACTGTAAAGCCACTCCGCTTTATATCAAGCTGATGTGAAGCTGCTTTCACACAATTTGCATTTTTAAAAGCGTGATACAAATAATAGTAATAAACGTTCTTGTCACGAAGCACATCTATTTATAAAAGAGATCTATTACCGCTAAGAATAGTAGTTCACCTCCATCATTGTCTGATCATCAAGGGAATAGCCCTGCATTATACACACAGAACAGCTCGGCTTCAAGCTGCTCTGAGATAAAATGATGAATGCCAAGCAGATCAGAACCTAGTGCACTTTCATCTTCAAAGCCTGTGTGGTGTCCGTGAGTTATTTCAAAGCGACGGTGCTGGCTTTCATTGCACTGTGTTAAAGAATCAGAGGCCGGGCCGTAGGCAGAGACGGAACACCACAGTATCGGAGAATCAATTACCTTGTCCGGTTTTACACGCACCCTCTCTGGGCTTGACCCGTGTGGCGTTTAACGGGCAGAGGCGCTCTGCGGGAGATGCTCTTACAAATGAAGCTACAGCGCCCTTTAACTAGCTTGTAAATGGATCAAGGCGAGGCCATAAATATGGAGCTTCCTGTTGGCTAGTAAAATAAATGAGGGCCACGGTTTGGAATAATCTCTAATCTCAAGAAATCACTTTCTCCTTTTCCATTTCCAAGTCATGCTTTCCCAAATACATATTCCCTTGTCTTTCATGCCACATTAAAACACTGTCAGATTTCATCTCTGTCAAATATTTTACATTTATATATTTTGACATATTAAATTCATTATATTAACCCAGTGACTTTTTTCCATCTATGATCATAACATCATATTCACTATAATTACCCTTGTGAAAAAGAAGTGTGCAAAACTGTTTAAATGTGCACTTGTAGTGGAAAAATTCCATAATTCATAATAACAGTGAAAAAGTCGATCACTGTTTGACCTCTCACATGAAAATCCCTCATTGAATTAGTTTGGAACTGTTTAGTAGTTTTGACTTGTAAACGGTGATTTATCTGTGTAGATCTCTCTCCTGATTCAGATGACATAACTTTATCACTAGAGAAAACAATATTATGGATAGATTAATCATACATTAGCTGGAAGCAATGTTATATCTTGGAGTAAAAATGTCATATCCTGGAGTAAATGTTCAGCAAATTGTCATTTTTGGGTGAAGTATTCATTTAATTATGTTATATCTGTAATAAACACTCAGTATTTTTCACAAGGGCATAGCTGATATTTACCAGCTGCCTCTTTAAAGTTTATTATAAAATATAATTAAAGTACAAAAATAGTCTTTTCAGTTAGCTGTGGAGACTATTAGAGTCTCTGTTTGCTCCTAAAATGCCAAACATTTTACTAGGCCAGAGAAATAAACCAAAAGACTTGACAAGCTAAAACGTGACTATTTGTGTGTCAATGAGACTGTTGTCTGGGTATGCAGTGTTCTGCTGGAGCGGATCTGCATGGGTTCAGACAAGTCTGTTTTTGCGTTATTAGAAGCTGTTCAGAGCCTGATAACACCTGTCTCTGACCTGTAATAATGTAACACCTGAAACAAAGATTATGGATGTCAACAAGGTTATGTGTGTGTGTGCTTATGTGACATTTGAAGCTTTAGTTCATCTAGTGCATGGATGCATATGAGATGCACGTGAAGTTCTAAGCAGTTGTATGCGCTTTCGTACCATATAAACATGTACTGTAACTAAAATAAACCACTCACTAAACCATGTATCGGTACCTGGTTGGGATCTGGAAGTTGGCCTCTCGGTCGAGTCTGTACGCCACCTGGAGGGGTGTGGATCCTTCGACCTTTCTGACGCCCCTCATGGGAATGACATCCAACTGAAACTGTGTGATCAGATCAAACCCTGCCACACACAAATACATACTTCAATACTCAAAAATGATAAAGCAATAATAATGCAATTTATATTACAATTTAGAATCAAATAAGAAGTCTATATTCACATATAAATTCATTTTTTCACAGAAATTATCTTTTGGATGGACTGTCAGAGAGACAGTTCAGAGTGTCCAAATATGAACCAAACTGCTGTTGACAGAGGAAAAAAAAACTTTCATTGAAAATTATTTTAAAATATAAAAATATCTGATCTTTATATAGTCATAAAGCCTAAAACCTTAATCATTTCTGGAACAAAACAAAACACCAGAGTGTAAAATCATTAAAATATCATTCAAAAAATGGCATAATATAGTCTTAAAGCCTAAAATCCAATAATTTCAAAAATAAATATAAATAAATATAAATAAAAGTATTAAAAAAGAGACAAAAATGTAAAAATAAAAATAATTCCAAATGTAAACTGTCTGCCCAGTACAATGCATTTTAAATAAATCCCTTTGATTGTTTATATCCAAATTATAATAAATATTCTATTTGCATTTGTGCGAAATTCATGCAATACACTATTTAAAGCAACATTAATATGCATTTATGCACATATCCAGTCCAAAAACATCCAGTAGATCTCTTTACATCTGTTTACTTCAGTAATTGCATTTGAACTTGCTTACTCCCCGTTTCCATCTGTGCACAGAGCAGCACATGTTTGTGATTTGAGGTTGCACCCTCCGCATTATTTGTTAAAAGCGAAGGAGTCGCAACCAATTAAGATCTTGCTGAGCTAGAAGTGTTTCCACTGCAGAAATTGGCCGGCCAGAGACCAAAGTTTTATTTGCCTCGTTTGAGATCTAAAGCTATCTTAAAACAAGGCGACTATCAGCCTCAGCATCTTTACCTAATAAAAGAAACAGCATGTGCCGCTGCATGTCCTGCATACAGATAACTACTTAAGACTATTTATAGATAAACAATGCCTGAATGAAGAGTGTTTTAATGATCATGCATAAAGCATGGTCGTTAAATATTCATACAGACAGTCATGAGAAGTGCTCGAGTGTGCAGATATTTTTTTAATAAAGGAGATGCAATTATATATACTGTATATATCATGCTATTTGTATAGCACACGCAATCCCTAAAATACTATATTACATGCACACATATGATGAAAACACAGTTCACAGCATGTTTTTCACAGTGACTCGATTTTACCTGGAAGGTCATCTTGTCCATTCTTCATGGCTGGGCACACCGTGTCGCCATCTAATCTGTTCAAATCCAGCTCTGAAAAATTCATAAGCGACATGAGTGTCATTTCAGGCCTGTCTGCAGCAACATATCACCAGAGAATATGCTCAGACTGTTACAAACGTGACATTCACCCACCTCATAACAGAAGACAAATTGTACAACAAACACATATCTTTTACAACAAAATAACAATAATAATACATTTTAATTAGTAACCAAATGAATAAATTATTATTATTTAAATATAAAATTATATTTAAATATACAATAATATAAAAGTATGCTTGAGAATGTCTAGCACACTTAGTGATATAGTGAATAGTGATGGCATACAGCAAATTACTTTTTAATTACTAATTTAAAACGATTAGATTTAAGAGGAAAAATCAGAGAGACTTAAATATATGAAATAATATAATATAATATATAACACCACTTTTCAAATGCAAAGCCCACTCAATCTATATGATTTTCTGACCAAAAGAAGGAGTCATAATCAGCACCCGCATCATTTTAAGGCCATATGTGCACGGTTGAGCACAAGATGTGATAAGTGTGTCATAATCACAGTGAGGAAGTATTGTCTGGAATTATGGATGTAGGTGTACATGTGTGGGCCTGCAGGACAGCTTTCAGAAGGTCAGACAGACAGATAGTCATCTGTGCTCATTTGTATTAATCTAATGTAAGTAGACGACGGGAAAACAAATGTGACACTCCATCCATCACAAAGACAGTTTCCTCTCATGAACATTAGATCCTATGATAGAGAACAGCTCTTATTCCTTTCTATAGTTTACCTTTGACACTCTGATGCACCCAAAAATACCATGATAAGGCATTTTAGCTGTTGTTTTTCATATATATGAATAGTCTATTAAAGACAAACTTTCAAGACAGTGTTATTTTAGTACAGTTGATATTGTTTTATTAGATGTCTTTATATATATATATATACATTGTAATCTTAGTTAAAGTTTTAATATTTTTGTCATTTTTATTAGGCAATTAAATACATGTAGAGTTATTGTGTTGTAATGTTTAATTTGAATGTATTTGTTTTTTGTTTTTTTGTACTGTAATTTAAATTAAATAAAAATGAGAAATGTTGCCCTAAAATACGTACAATACATTTTTATATTTTATTTAATGCTTAAAGGGTTAAAAAAAATGTAACAAGCATATATTTTTAGGTTTTAGTTTAGTTAAAGATAATAACCCTGATTTAAGATTTCCACTGTTCTGTGACCTAAAAAAAGATGCTAAAAATAAAACATGACTGCTCAGAATGCTTCCAAATGCTCAAAACTTGGCTACATATGTCTTTTTTTATCACTTCATAATTCCCACAATTCCCTAAAGCCATCTGTCATAAATGTACCATGATATTACCATGTTTTTGTATATGCATCATGATATTACCATGATTTTTGAACAATACCATGATGATAATACAATGGTATTCTTGTCAATAGTACCTTGCTGATAATGTACACTGTGGTATTCATACAGTGCTACAGTATATTTCAAAGGTACCACAGTATTTCCATCTGGTTCCACCACAGTGGTTTTTGTAAGAGTTTGGCTCTGTGAGTCAGAAGAGACCAAAACTGCAGTGCAGGAAATCATGAAATAACCGCCGCGGGGAAGGTGGAGGGGCTTGATCCGCTGACGCAGCACTTTACACAGGTACAGTACGACCAGACACACTGACATCTGGAACTTCTCGAAAGCCTGAAATAAACAGGCACTAGCGAGAGGTACCAGAGTAAAAAGAGCATTCTCCTGTGTTTTTACAGTGCTGTTTATCCAGGCGCTTTAAACCCTCATATCCTCTTGTGTCATTTTAAAACCACCCATTAGTGCAAATGAGGGACTAAGCTGAGACTGAAGCCACAGCGCTGGAGCAACAGCGTACACACACATTTATACGTGAGTGTAGACATGCACAGTGATTTAATGAGGACCACACACTGATGTCAAAACAGAACAACTGTAAAGGTCACATGACTGGCCTTAAATCACTAGAGGTTGTGAGATGCTGTGTTGTTATCACTATATTCTATTTTCTTAAGTAAAATGTAAGTATTTATCATAATTATATTTGTATATTTTTAACACTCGTTTGTGCTTTATTAGTATTGAGTAAAATGCTGACACAGTGAGTGATGTTTGTAGTTAAAGGAATAGTTCAAAAATGTAAAATTGCAGATATTTTCTCACTCCCTGACCATCAAAGTTGTAGATGAGTTTGTTTCCTTAATAAAAATAAAACATCATTACATCAATTGCTGATAAATGCAAGTTGATAAAAACATCACAATAATCTGCAAGTAATCTACATGAATCTGCATGTCTTTAAGAAACAAATCCATCAAGACATTCTAACTTTAGTCCATTGCTTCTGGCTAAAATAGTCCATAATCCATAATATTGCTTACTCCAGTGAAAAAAAAAGTCTAATCTTAATCAGGAGGGAAATATGCACAGATCAAGCAGCAAAAACAGTTCAAAACAAATATATTGGCAGATTTAGATTGCTATGAGCAAATCAACAGATTGTTTTAACTAGAAGAAGTGTTATTATGGATTATGGAGTGGTGTAGATTACTTGTGTGTTATTGTGATGTTTTTATTAGCTGTTTGGGCTCTCATTCTGACGGCACCCATTCACTGCAAAGGAACGAGCAAGTGATGCAATTAATGCTAAAGTTCTCCCAATCTATTCAGATGAAGAAACAAACTTAGCCCGAGGGTGGGCAGATTTTCAGGTAGATTTTTGTCTTTGTTCCTTTAATAACATCTAATGGGGAAAACAATGCAGTTGTCAAGAATGAAATGGCTTTAAATAAAATATCTGCTAAATGATTTCATAGAATATTAATTATTCACCAATCTTTAAAAATAACAGATTTCTCAATTCCTCATATCCATTTGAGATACCTGACACACTTCAAGAAAACAACAACAACAACAACAAGAAAGACAAAGGCATTGTGAGATGAGTATCATTTTATCACTGCGACACATTAAACATCAAACAGTCTTTTGAGAAGATACTCACGAGCGAGAGCTGGTGCACAGAGCAACATGAAGACAATCAAGCGTGTTAAACATCCCGCCAACGTCCGTCGCCAGACCCGACTCCTGCCAGAGACAGAGACATGCACTATTCACACTCACTAAATATCAAACTAATACATGCAAACAAATATTCTACATTCAGGAAGAAGAAATGCAAAAGATGAACTTGTAAAACTATTATTCTGAACATTGGTGAGATGTGTCTGTGGAAGGATTGACACTGGCTTTGGTGTTTCTGAATCAAAATGTTCAGATGTACACTACTGCCGAAATCAGTCAGTCAGAATCTCTTTCTTTCTTTGGAACAATTTTTTTAACAAAGATGTATTAAATTGATAATAAATGTGACATTAAGGACATTTACAATGTTGCACAAAAATTTTACAAAAAATCATTTATTCCACAAAAGATATTAAGCAGCACAACTGTTTTCAACATTGATAATAATAGTAAATAAATGGGAGCAGCAAATCATCATATTATAATGATTTCTGAAGGATCATGTGACACTGAAGACTGGAGAAATGATGCTGAAAATTCAGCTTTGCATCAGAGAAAATTATTACTGTTATACTATATTTTTAATCTAATAAAGGCAGCCATGGTGAGCATAATAATTTCAAACACACAAAAAACACAAATTGTATCAACCTCAAACTTTTGAATGGTGTAATCTAACAGCACTGAAACGCACATTATTAAAGTCAGTCAGACACAGACCCTCGGGAAACCCCAGCAGCTCCTCACTGGAACAGAGCCATGCCGAGAGAGACAGAGACACTGAGCCACCTGTCCACTCCAGCATCCCTGTGTGAGTGTGTTGCTTTAAATTAGCTGGAGAGGCAGAGGAAGGTGACAGGAAGATATTCTACTACAGCAATGATGAATGAGTCACTCTCTTAGGGTCAGAGGTACTGACACACAATATCCACCATCTATCCACAGCATAGACACACACCTAACCCTGGCACCCACCCATCCATCTATCTACAGGACACATGCAGAGTCATTCCACTGACTGGACTAATGGTGAGCATGTTAAAGCCACTGTAGGTGTCTTTTTGCAAATATTATGCACACATTTTCCAGCCACCTGATATATCTGAAATAGATGCTCTGAGAATTCACAGCAGTCTCTATGACAGCACTAGATTCTGTATGCAGCACAAACGAATCGGCCTACGCATGTGTTGGTCGATCCAAAACTCGGCAAGCTCTCTGCCTGTCAGTCGTTATGTGTTTGAGTTTGCTGACACTGATTCATTAAACGAAAGAATGTCTCAAAAGAATGACTGAGACACCAGAACTTGTCTGATGCAATCTCATGAATGTGATTAGGCCGATGTCAAGATCTGAATAACAACTTTGTGTCAATAATAGCTAATAATAATAACATTTCAGCTATTGTATGCCTTATTGTATTAACTCTACATCGTACAGGTTTGGAACAACAGGAAATACTGTTCAAACATTTAGGGTAGTAATCAGTAAAAACAGTAATATTATGAAAAATCATTACAATTTAAAATAACTGTTTTCTATTTGAATATATATTCAAATGTAATTTGTTCCTGTGATGTGCTGCTCAGTATTTTTGTGGAAAAGGATTTATTTGATGAATAAAAAGATCAAAAGAACAGCATTTGTTACAGAAATCTTTTGTAACACTAATGTCTTTACTGTCAGTTCTGATCCATTTGTTGAATCCTTGCTGAATAAAAGTATTAATTTCTTTAATCAAAGAATATAAAATCTTTTGAATGGCATATAATACTTTTGTATATACAATGCAACTCGCATACACCACTATCAAAACGATCATCTCTGCTTAATCTCACTCCCTTGACAAATGGTTTTGCTTTGCAAGCAATTGTTCATTATACAAATTTAACAGCTTGTATTTTTCATTTGCAGCTGTTGAGGCAGAAGCGTGTGTGGAGATGACAGAATAATGCAACAGAAGGATGAGAGCACAATACAGATAATTATATAACTTTAGATTGTGATTTTTCACGGCCATAGAGAGAAATAAAAGCAAGAATGTGCATATGAAGGGAAATAATCCACTATGATGTAAAAATAAAGAGGTGTGTGTGTGTGTGTGTGTGTGTGTGTGTGTGTGTGTGTGTGTGTGTGTGTGTGTGTGTGTGTGTGTGTGTGTCCGTGTGTGTGTGTGTGTGTGTGTGTGTGTGTCCGTGTGTGTGTGTGTGTATGTGTGTGTGTGTGTGTCCGTGTGTGTGTGTGCGTCACACATATGGCAGTGGCCCCCAAGCTGTGGTGGATTTGGTGTGTGAGCCAGATTCCCTGGAAGCTTTCCTGAACACTTGTGACTTTCCTGAACACTTCCTGAACACACAGTGTCTTAATTAAAATATTCTCAACCTTCCCTCCTTTATATGACCGTTACGACTCTCAAACTGAATTGTTAGTGAAATTAAAATAAACAATAAAAAAAATTATATATAACATAAATTATAATAAATTTCGTGTGTGTATATATATATATATATATTATAACACACACACACACACACACACACACACACACACACACACACACACACACACACGCATGTACATATTTCATATTTTTTAAATTAAATATACTTATACTTTAATTTTGTATTATTTTATTTATTTACTTATCCTGACACATCCTGGCACATTACTGCAATAAGAAATTGTGGCTACAATGTGCTTAATAACCATAAAAATAAAAAGTTACATTAAAAAAAAAACTACTTGAAAAAGATTTTGATGCTAATTAACAATATTAAAATAATACAAAAATAATAATAATACAATAATAAATAATAAAAAAAATATTTAAAAAAACATCTGATTTCTCTCTCTCTCTCTCTAGATGCATATCATAAAATGAGTAAGTAAATCAAAACTTTAGACATTAACCTTGGGAGTACTACAGTATCATTTAACTGGATAATATGGTAATCGTTTAGTCCTATTATCCACTATATATGGAGGCAGTATGGTATTGTCATCTGAGAGCATCTGATAGCGCAGGGTTCGTCTGATTCTCACACAGTAGCGGGTGAAGCTGAGAGGAGGCAGCGTTATCTAAATCTTGGATTTGGTTCTGCCGACACACTTGTAATCCATGCAGGGAGGAATATATCCTCCCACTCACAGCCGTCATCAGGACAAACGTATGAGGAAACGCTCCGGAAATCACAAGCTGCTGATTAATCACAGTACAAGAGATTTGTGACCAGCAACAGCGTACAAATACCAAAACTGAGGAGGAACACTGAAAGATTTATATAACACCTGACTCACTCAGCATGAGCTATAAAGAACAGATATGGTATGGGTTTCGATTTTGAATTTTGCTAGTAAATACACTTAATTCCCTCATATGATTGTGATCAGAAGCTGGTCAAATAATTACAAAGAACCTATGAAAGTACTGTAAATGCCCTTAAAAATCTCTGGCAGTAACAGATCAGATGGTAATGCTACAGTAGTATTATGGTCCTTATTTTGACCAAACAATTTTCATGAATTCGCACAAGTTAAAAGAGAGAGAGAAAGAGAAAGGGAGAAAGAATGATCATTTCAATAACCAAAAAGCATTTTTGACATATTTTAAAATCAAACATAGCTATACAAATGTATTTCCTTCAAAAACGAATGTCTTTTTAAGACTTTAAAACCTTTTAATGAATCTATACCAGGACACGGTTTACATCTTTATATGATCATGGGCACTCTGATCATGATATAAAAAAAAGAGTAACTATCTTGTGGCCTAATGTGTCTGACGTATTCATCTATCCAACAAACACACTGAAATATGGGGAATATCATCTGATGTGTGTTGGGACATGTGATTTTCCTGAGCAAACCAACTGCTGTCTTTCATCCAGATGTTGAGGGAACTTCCTCCTCAACTTTCTTCTAAACTATAATTACAAAGACGCTTAGAAGAAATGAAAATCTTAAATAAAAATGCTTTGATGGTGGAAGCATTTTATCTTTACTGCACAAATAGAGAAGGACCTGCCTTTAAAACTCAAAGATAAAAACACAAAATGCAGTTAAGACTCTAAATAAGTGTATTGAACATCTAATGCACTATAAACGGTGACGTTGTTTGAAATTCTATGCCAAATTCTGTTCCACACTGCCTGAGTGTTTTAAAAACGCTCAAGAAGTTCAACAAAGGCTCAAAGCAACTCATCAGAGAGAAATATCCCCCAAAAATAGCCACAAGAAGGTGTTTTAAGTCTTTTTCCATGTCTGTCAGATCTTACCTGCTCATGCTGAGGTGAGGAGCCATGTTTGTGTGAGAGTCTGAGAGGATGCAGAAGTTTTGTTCTTTGTCCCAGAGATGTGTCGTGTCCCTCCAGTCCGTCGTGCCCACTGCGGTGCCCACAGGCCTCTCTGACTGAAGACGACCTGTGCAGGAGATGCCAAACCTTTGGGACACATGAAGGTTTTTTTTGCAAGGGCGACCTGGCTTGGTTTCTGGCATCCGATTGGCTGGGAGAGAATCGAGGGGTGGTGGCAAGGCTTTTTTACGACTGATGTTTAAAGTAGATGTTGAGCCTCGGGCTTTACGAGCACCTTTTTTCATTTCTGCACAGGAGCTAATAACACATGTTGAGCAGCAGTAATTCTGCTAATGGGAAGCCCTACTGCAGGGAGAGCCTGTCATAAACACAGTTCGATTGTGTGTAAATGACTGGTTAAAATATATTCAGTATCCCATCTGGCTGACAAGCATTATTCACAAATCATACTTCAAACTGTATGAATAAGTCTGGGCTGATTGCACAAAGGTTGCATATGCAGATAACGAAGTTGCTGCAAAATCTGGGAAGGTAGTGTACTTCAACAATGCTTCAAAACCAAGTTTTCTCTGGGTAGACTGGCACAGCAATGCCTGTAGTAGTAATTTTGACACATTTTCTTCTTTGATTATAGGGGGAAATCTGCATTAAAAAAAAATATTGTAACATTGTTTTAGACAAATACCATGAGAGAATTAAAAGAGAATTTTTGTATTAAAGCTAAAAGCATACACAACTGCAAATATTTCGATTGTTATACATTCAAACAAGTAAATGTGAGCATTGTTTTTCCATGCAAACTCAATGCTATAACGTTTTGACTAGGTAGAGTTGCAAAAGGGCGGAAAATATTTTGGTAAATTTCAAGAAACATTCCAAAATTTTCAGAATTCCAATTTTTCCAGAAATGCTCAGAAAATCGGAATTTCGCATTTTCCACCTCTTGCAAACCTTCTACAAGGCCAAACATAACCTGATATTCAAGGATTTAGATCCAAGTCTATGGGTTTTCACAGTTTGTTTTATTACAACCCATGCAGGAAAAAACAAAAACAAATGAGTCCAATTTCACAATATGATGTATAATACATAAACTTACCTTGGCAACCACCATTAATTAACCAAAATACCTAATAAAAGAATACAAGCAGAACTTGGTGTTGAAACTCCGAGGAGTTTTCAGCAGAATTCAGTGGGCGTGGGTTTCTGGTCGAAGCCACCGGTGACTAATGCTGAAGGATGTTGAGATACATCTGTCAAATGGGACATATTGCATAACAAACCTCAATTTACATCCAGAATATGTGTGTTTAAACAATATAAGCAGCAAAAAATACATACAAATAGATCCAAAAAGGCGAGGGATAAGAAAAGGCAGCAGCAGTGCCAATCTTCCTCAGCAAATGGTGACTAACTGTGAGGGATGTTGAAGTACATCTAACAGATGGGACATACTGCATAATAAAACCAATAAAGCGTTTGTATGTTTATATTAGATTAGTTAGACTTATCTTTTACTTAAGTCTCCTTATTGGATTATAAAGAAAATACTTTTAATAATACACAGCAGAGACTTTAGGAATGCTCTCAAAAGTAAAGGAGGTTATAAAGTGGCAGTAAAACGACTGTGAAGTCGATCTGTGTCGGCTTGCATGAGCTCCCTCACTATTAAAGTCTTGCCTTGCAGCTTTGCCCTCATCAGAGGAGGATTCTGGGAAAGGAAATACTATTGACATCAAAACTGTCTATGTAAGTGACTTGCTCACAGGCATGTCAGCCACAATGACTTCTGTTACATCAAATGTGATGTAATTTATACCTTACGAGAGGACTTCTGATATCGCCGCAGGGCCCAGACAGAATCTGCATTTCATCTTACAGGACATATAAATCAACACCACCTTCATTCATGCTTTCAAGACCAGTTTTATCTGTTATAAAGGCATACAAGAAAGCGAGAAACACATGAAAAGCAAAGTGCTGAAGCATGCATCGTGTCCTCATAAAACGCATGTTCAGGCTGTCATGGAACATCTGGATAGCTGGTCATTAATTAAACATTTTAGACACCAGGCAAAAAACTTGAGGAATGTGTGAACACTGCAACATTATTGTTTCAGACTTTCTCTGGCTTCTTGTGTGCTGATAGTAAGCCATAGAAGCAGCAATGCTGCTATAATACACACGTGGAGACCGAGAGCATGTGTGTGGTCAATCAGTTAGAGTGACGGCGCCTGAGGACAGGATTGAAACAGAATACTGATATACTGCTTAATGCATACTCAATATGTATATTAATATGTAAAAGGTAGGCATTATGCAGTGACTACGTCTTTAAACTACTGTTCAGTGTGGGGTGAAAAAAATATTAATACTTTTATTCAGCAAGCATATATTAAATTGATAAAAGATGTATTTTTTATTACAAATAAATTATGTTATTTTGAAATTTCTATTCATCAACGATTCCTGAAAAAAAATTTGAAACGGGACAACTTTCCGTTTTTTCAAAATTGATAAATATTTTGATAAAGTTGATAAAGTTATCAAAATTGATAAAGAAAAACTGTTTCTTGAGCATCAAATCAGCACATTAGAATGATTTATGAAGGATTGTGTGACACTGAAGACGTTAATTTTAATTGCAATAATATTTCACAATAATGCTGTATTTTTCATAAGAATAATGCAGACTATTTATTTGAAAAACACAAAAAAGTCTTAAAATCATATTCTAATTTGTTGCATTCCCTCACTGACATTGCTGTCACATGACCAAGTGACGCTTCAAAAAAGTGTGCAGTTTATTTTGTAAGAAATTCTTACAAAATAAGTATTATATATATATATATATATATATATATATATATAATTTATTATTATTACAATACTTATTACGATACAGGACTTATTTAAGGGTTGATTTTCTTCAAAAGTGTGAACCCCATGACTCTGTGGTGTTTTGAAAACAAGCAAACAAACACAAACTGTTTATCCTATGACAAATGGGGGAAGGGAACCTGTTTGAAGAAGTTCTTTCCATACAATTCCACAAAAATAAAATAAACAAACAAATAAAATTGCGCTGGATATTACTTACAGTTAATTCATCATACTGGTCAAGGTCAAGTTGCTGCAATGCTCATATTCAGCTCATATTCTAGAATGCTTACTGAAAATGTGCATTCATACTAAATGGCGAAAAATGGTCGTGTGTTATTTCGAGTATCTAAAGTTTGCAGAACTCAAGGTATTTTGTTACGCTTATGCAATGACACCTACCTTAGTATTTGGGGTTTCCTGTCTGCAGATCAAATTAGGAAGTTACCTGTCCAAGACCAGATGTTGTAGAGTTTACATAAGCTCATAACACTGTCTGCACACCTGCACAGTTTGCAACTCAGAAATGCAGAGTTATTGCTTTAAAAACACTCAGAAGTATGTATATACTGTACTGCCTGCACTGATACAGCATCAATATTTGATTGGTACACAGAGAGGGAAGGTGACCGCCGTGTTCACTGGCCAAAACAGACCCGCATGCTTTCAGTGCATAGCACACACTGTGTGTTTAAACAACCAGTAGTGTGAAAACAATGAATGCTGTGTAACTTAAATATGTAATCGGAATATGAATAGCAGAGGTTCAACACCTAACCATCATGGGCAGGTAATTAATTTAAATATTAGTTTACGTCAGACTATTTCATTAGATCCACATGTATTACTACGTGAAAACTATATTCAACATTAATGCATGCCATTAACACATTAAAAACACAACATTCCTCATGTCTGATGAAAATATTGATATTTTCTGTGAGTATTAAGGGGAGGTACAAAAGGTAAGTACAGGGTCAATCCTGACATTTTTACTGCAAGTACACATAAAACAAGGTTTTTGTTTTGTTGCATTGTTACTTTTTCTTGTAGAATAAATTGTAAACTATTTATTGTAAAGCTGCATTGCAACGATTGTATTGTAAAAAGTGCTATACAAATAATCTTGAATTGAATTAACATTAATTAGCATCAACTAACATTTTAGTAGTAGTATATTAGTATTAACAATGCTACCAATACTACCACTACTAATATTAATAATCCTCTGACAATTGCTTGAACTGTAATTTGCAAAACATTCTAAAATTATAGTCTGGATGGTCTGAAATATAATTTTGCGATTTAAGCAAAAATTCATTCATAAAATGGCTTTTAAAAGATACCAACCAATGCTAATATAATAGGCAGAGAGGAACTCAAAAGGAGTCAAAATGTTTAAATAAATAATTTTGGCTATTATTTTACATTTATTTATGTATTGATTGGTTGATTAATTGAAATATATTGTCAAAAGGAAAATAGAAAGTGAATGGCTGTTTAGTTTTCACATACATTTTAATGCTAAAATTAAAGTTTAATTGCAGAGACACACTCAGGGTGTTAATCTTGAGTAAAGCTAAATGATCTCACATCTATTGACACTGACGTAAGCCTGTACACAGTGCATCTGACAACACAGAGCGCACATCCATCCCTTATTATCATGCATCCAGCCTCAGACAGAGAGGAGAGAGAGAGAGAGCGAGAGAGAGAGAGAGAGAGAGAGGGGGGGGGGCAAGCGAGTGGCGCAGCAGCACTTAGGCAGATTGGACATCATCTCTGGAGGTGGGAGAACGCAAGCGAGCTACCGCAGCACGAAGGAGCTGAATGATCACCATGGCAACAACAGCATCAGCATCAGTACCAGCAGCAGCAGCAGCAGCCGTGAGACGCTCATGCCCGTGTCAACACTGAGACCTGCTCCTGCTCTCAACACACACTCCCTGCCGCTCAACTTAATGACATAGGATCAAAGCGGGTGCACGGATCACGCAGCAGCGTCGTCGCACAGGCAGGTAAGCTGACGAACGTTTACACTCTTTCTCTGTTATTGTTCATTAGTGTTTCGCTCACGTCGACCGCGGACTTGCTTTTGACTGCCGTTTCCTAATGACTGTCTAGTCTGGTCTGGTCTTTAATCCGCTCGTAGGTGGACTGGCAGGGAAATATTCCGTTATCCGGCATAAATCCCTGTTAGGAACATATTGGATGCATATTCTGCCAATGCAATGCGCCAGCCATCTGGCTCCAGCAGAAATACACAGCACTGTATTTCTACACAACAACAACACATTTGAAGCGTGTGACATTGATGTTGACTTGAGCGGTACGCCGTGTGCCGGACACCACGATTGGGAGTGATTTGATTTAAGGTGCATTGCTTTCAGTTCTGTAAGAAGGATAATATGTCATTGGATGGGTCAGAAAGAGTTCAATCAAAACCTGAAGGAGCTGTATAGACATATGAGTCATGACAAGGATTTGCATGAAACATTTCCATATAACAGTGAGGAAAAACATCTAGGCTTTTGGTTTTCCTTCATGTATCTGGTATGAAACTGAGTGTAAACATCTCTTCTTCCGCTCTGAGAGGTTTCAAGTAATGAGGTGCTTCTAGTACGGTTGAACTGACAAAAACAGCCAGCTGAAGACTCAATAAACTCCATCTTACAGGAGCTCACTAAAACCACTGGAGATATTCTGCATTAGGGAAATCCAGATGTTCACCTTGAATGGAACAATTTGACAAGATCCACAGATCTAAACTCTTCTAAATGCATATCTGGCTTGTATTCGTGAAAGTCAATAAATCTGACATTCACAGCACCATCTTGGCAAGCAGGACTGCGGATCTATTTTTCCAAATGACTCGTCTCAATAGAGGAGACTTAAAAATGTATCTCATGACATTTGACTCAGGCTGGCATTTACAGACAATGTAAAATCTGGAATAATCTGGACTGTTAACAAGCGCTGTGAATAATGCAGTTGGACCGTATAGATGGTGACATTTAAATGCAAACTTGCAAGTCCCGCAGGGGCCCGAGTGCTTTAACGGATGGGGTCCAGGCTTGCCTGAGGACATGAAATACCCCAGACACCAGCGTGCACTAACTGATGTGGTAAAACAGCAGATTTTCCAGCAGACTTCCGATCGGCCAGGTCTGTCCACACTGCTTCAGGCAAAACGTAAGAGATGATCATGTGGGAATGCTGGGATGAAGAATAACAGCTAAGTTTAGGCATTGTATATGATCTATAAAAATCAACACAGAGTTCTGGAATTCTCAAAGGGCAGAATTTCTAGGGATTTTTGAATGAGGTTTAGCGAACGCCTCTTTAGAAAGAAAAAAGTTACAATAACATTAACATTAATGCAGTCGATACCATGAACTATCAATTAAGAACAATTCTAAAGCATTTATTAATCTTGGTAAGTTCATTTCTACATATAATTGATGTATCACATTTTTCAAAAAAATATTTTCAACACTGATAATAAGAAATGTTTTTGAGCAGCAAATCAGCATACAAGAATCATTTCTGAAGGGTCATGTGACACTAAAGATACTGATTGATGACTTTGCATCACAGAAATTAATATCATTTTAAAAATATATTCAAACTGAAAACAGTTGTTTAAAATGTGAATACTATTTTACAATATTACTGGTTTTCACTGTACTTTTGATCAATTAAATGCAGCCTTGGTGAGCATGAGAGACTTGCAAAAATATTTGTAAAATATTTAAAATATTACCCTTTGAGCATATAAAACATCAACAAACTAAGAAAATAGTTTATTATTGGTTTATTATGTATATTTCTTTAACATGTTAATAGATTGAACCTAAAATCTCAAATTCCATGTAAATCAGATGTTTTTAGGTAACAGATGAAGACAAATGAAGAGCAACAGGATTTTGCTTCATTTTCACTGAGTAGTCCCACCAACAGAGACATTTTAATATAAATAGCTGTACATTAAATATAAAATACATTCATATTGTCTTTGATTATGTTGATCATTCAACATTTTTCTCTCACTGTGTTAAAATAACTTTATTTTAGTAAACATCAATTTTTTGGGATTGACCAGTCACATTGGATTTTTTGTTGTTTGTTTGGCTTCTGTATCTGCATCGTATCAGATAACCCCGCCCACCGTGAAATGTCATTGGTCAATCCTTCTCCTAAAAACTGCATATCTTAATGTTCTGCTTTGCTTTACACAGTATTTTCGCTCTAATTGAGCATAAAACGACCTGTTGTGTCACACACGGTGTAATGCCGGCAGGAACTTCATTGCACTTTAGCACGATTTCATCTCTCTCATTTTAGGCTGCTATCTGTGACTATTCAGGACAATTTCTCACATTAAAATTTGAGTCAGCAGTGAATACTGTAATGTGAACAGCTCTGTGTGTTAACCATGTGTCGTGTCAGGTTTTCTCAGGTCTCTTTGTGTGGATTTGTAAGAGTTTGTTCTCATGCGGTCCTGTGACTCTCTCTCATGTGATTTCTCTAATCTCTTTTCAATATCATATTGTTCCCGCAGGGTCAAGCGCATGCCATATAAATCTTTTACCAGCACCATTTTCCTACTGCAGGACTTCATTATACAGAGCTGAATATCACTGCTGAATATCTATCTATCTATCTATCTATCTATCTATCTATCTATCTATCTATCTATCTATCTATCTATCTATCTATCTATCTATCTATCTATCTATCTATCTATCTATCTCTTTATACCCAGGCACAGTAAGAATCATCATGCATTGTTTGGCTTTAGACATTCAATTGAGACAATTCTGTGCCTTGTGATCTAACCACAAACCAAACCACTGTCATCTCACCCAACTTCACCCTGTCTTCTGTCTGTATGTAGCAAAGCAGACGCTTGTGACCTTTTGAGTCGTCACAGCCAGCTCACTTAAGAAAAAGAGTAAGTTACTATTTCATACTGTTATCTACTCATTGACATTGTGCCTGCTGATGTGTGCCGTCTAAAATGTTGTTGGCAGGTTTCTGAGCCGAGTCAGCTGTTTTTTTAAGCTTTTCTAGACAGAATCACTGAACTAGTTGTTGAATATTTGTATTTATTGCCGTGGCCATGTGGAGACTAAGGTGGATTTATTGCTTTTAGGTTTATTCCAAATCAGTCATATTCCTGTATTGGTTGAACATCATTTGCATTGCAAATTAATTCATTTTTAAAGTACAAAAAGGTTGTGCTGTATTAAATGCATTTTAATAGATTTATAAATACATACATTTCATAAATGTTGCAATAAGCTCTGCATGAAGAGGAAAACACCTTCAAAGAAGGCAAATGAGCATCTAAACTGAATACAAGAAAGCTTGTGACTCACCAAATGACTTTCTGGGTGTGTTTATTGATCGATTCAGCCATGACTCAAATGAGGGGTGAAGTCAATGTCCGCTGACTTATTTCTTGTCTGACAACCAGCATGGTACAACCGGATGCAGTGTGCAGATTTTTGACAATCAATTAGTTATAGCAGAAAAAGAAAATGTTGAATTATAATTATAATTAATTGATGATCAATTATTGAGAAAAAAGCATGTCTCATCAAGGCTGCATTTATTCGATCAAAAATACAGAAAAAAATAACAGTTCCCTATCGATACTACACTTCGTACTGCATCTTAAGACGCAAGGGGAAATTCCTTTTTCAATGATACTGAAGCCTTTTTTTTAATAGCACAGTGTAACTGCACGGCCATTGGTTTGTGCAGTGCGCTGAAAATAACCAATGGCTCGGCAGCAGAGATACACAGCCTATGGCTGGAAAGCCTGCCAAAATGGCAGGGCATCTGGCTATATAAAGCGGGCATTCGCCAAGGCTCATTAGATTTCTTCTCCTTCAGCGAGGACTACAAGATCTTCGCTCTACGAGACTCGAAGCCTTCGCCATTTAACAAGCCATCGTAGCGGATCCAGACCTCACTCTGCTCATCCGACTCGCCGCATCCCAGCAGCCTGCAGCAGCTGGTCCACGGATTCCCTGCTGCTATCCGGCGACTCTCTCTTTTCCCTGCACGCCGCTAACAAACATGGCGAGTGTGTTTCATGCTTGGGCACCGCCCACGCTGAAACAACACTCACCAGGACGGAATGTCACCATTGTAGTGACATGAGTCTCTCCTCTGCACTCGCTATTTTCAGAGAGCAACTCCGCTCCTTGCACCCTCCTGCTTTTTTCCTCCCAGGACTTGCGAGGAAAAAGCAGCGGGGCAGAGGATCTCAGCGCTCGGAGATGAGTGAGCTTACGCCGGCTGTACCCTGTGTACCTCACTCTCTCTCCACAGAGAGTTTTCACCCGTTCACTTCACCCGCCCCGGCCAGCATCCCTCTGCGGCTGCGAGCAATCTGGTCTCATTTGGTGGAAGAAATGATGGCGAGATGGACGACAGCCTGTCATTGGCGGCTTAAGATGTGGAGGAGCTGTCGGGCTCGTACAACGACCACGCCAGAACATGCACTGGCCATTTAGCAGCTCACATTTACATTCTAATTCGGAGTCCCTTGCCCTCTCAAAGCACTTCAAAGAATGCTGGACCTCATGGCCTCAGCGTCTTCGGTACTGCAGTTGGGCCTGCTTCACATACGGCCCCTTCAGTACTGGCTGAAACCTCTAGTTCCTCCACACACTTGGCATCACGGAGGCCCCCGTGTCAAGGTGAACCAGGCCTGCGTGGCAGCTCTTGGTGCTTAAGGCAAGTTCAAGTGTTGGTCGTTCCCCTAGCATAGACACGGCGGGATTATACTGGTTTCCCTAGCGTCTTAATAAGACGCAGTACGAAGTGTAGTATCGATAGGGAACAGTACTGCGTACTTTGCCATGCTATGCGACACTGCGTTATTAAAAAAAAAAGGCTTCAGTATCGGAGAAAAAGGAGTTTCCCCTAGCGTTTTAAGATGCAGTACTCATTCTGTATCTCAGGGAACCGAGGTTACGTTAGTAACCGAGTACGTTTTCTATTTTAATATACTATTTAATATTCCTGTGATGCAAAGCTGAATTTTCAGAAATCATTCTAATATGCTGATTTATTATCAATGTTTTCGGTGATTCTTGATGAATAAACACACACACACACACACACACACACACACACACACACACACACACACACACACACACACACACACAATCTCTACACTACTTGTCAAAAATGTATTGTTAGAAAAGATTTCTAGATGTCTAAAAGTATCACAGATTCCTTAAAAAATGTACGCAGCACTGCTTGTTTCCAACATTGATGATAAATCAGAATGATTTCATGTGACACTAAAATCTGGAGTAATGACTGATGAAAATTCAGGTTTGGATGAGAGGGATAAATTATATTTTAAAGTATGTTAAAATATTTAATATATAGAAATAATATTTCATAGTATCACAGTTTTTTCTGTATTTTTGATCAAATAAATGAATAGTATAAGAGACTTGTTTTAAAAAAAAAAACATAAAAAATCTTATTGATCCCAAGATTTTGAATGGCATGCAAATAGAAAGAGAGATTTTCTAGATCTGTTCTATAACACATTTGTTGTGGAGCCAAAGGCAATTAACATAAAGCAAGAAACTTTCTAAACTACACAATTTAGATTTTCTGAGGTGGATGAAGAACATTTTCTGCAGGTTAAGAACTTCCTTTCACTGACTATTTGTATAAGTGGCTTCATTTGACTAAGAGTGTGGCCCAATTGTGTACTCCATTCAAGTAAAGTGCCATTAATATTAGCTATGTTCAATATAAACACACAGGCTCTAACAGATACAGGTGCATCACAAAAAAATTGAATATTGTGAAAAAGTTCTCTTTTTTATAACTTATTTCAAAAAGTGAAACTAGATTGGATTCTAGATTAATTACATGTAAAGTAAAACATAAAAAATGTTTTAATTTTGATGATTAGAGCTTACAGCACATGAAAGTCAAAAATCCAGTATCGCAATATATTATAAAGTTTACATTTGAGCTTCATTAAATGACCATCCCTACAGTATAAACTCAGGGTATATCTTGTTCTTTGAAACCACAATAATGGGAAACACTGCTGACTTGACAATGGTCCAGAAGACGAACATTGACAACCTCCACAAAGAGGGCAAATCACAGAAGGTCATTACTGAAAGGGGTGGCTCTTCACAGAGTGCTGTATCAAAGCATGTTAAATGCAAAGTTGACTGGAAGGAAGAAATTAAGCAAGCTTGAGAATACTGTAATGCAAAGCCGATTCAAACACTTGGGAGAGCTTCACAAGGAGTGAACTGAAGCTGGAAAGTGCATCAAGAGTCATCACGCTCAGACATCTTCAGGAAAAGGGCTACCAAGCCACTTCTGAAATATAAACATCGCCAGAAGCATCTTACCTGGGCTAAGGAGAAAAATAATTGGACTGTTGCTCAGAGATCCAAAGTCCTCTTTTCAGATAAAATAAAATTTTGAATTTCATTTGTAAATCCAGGTCTGGAGGAAGAGTGGAGAGGCACAGAATCCAAGCTGCTTGAAGTCCAGTGTGAAGTTTCTGAAGTCAGTGATGATTTGGGGTGCCGTGACTTCTGCTGGTGTTGGTTCATTGGGTTTTATCAAGTCCAAAGTCAATGCAGTCGTTAACCACGAGATTCTGGAGCACTTTATGCTTCCATCTGCTGACAAGCTTTATGGAGATGCTGATTTCCTTTTCCAGCAAGACTTTAGCACATGTTGAAGGTACATTCAAGATGGCGCCGAGTATGTTTTATTTTTTTGTTTTTGTTTTACATGTTAGATGTTGTTATTATAGCTGTCTACAATATACATAATGCTTTTAAACATTGGTTCCTCCATCGCGAAATGCAAACCGGACTTTGAGTTCTTGAATGCCGGCGCTTTGTTCACAGACACCGCATCAGAGCCCTTTGTCTGGGCCGCACTGCCCGTACGACCACGACAGCGTAAACGCCGCCGGAAAAGAGGGAAGAGAGCCGGCATCCTTTTCAGACTCAGACGCCGTGCCTTTCGACCTCCTCTTCCAACCATTTTGCTGGCTAACATTCAGTCACTGGACAACGAACTCTGCAAACTGCGGGCGCGCATCTCATTCGACCGAGAAACAAAGAAACCTGGATATCTGCAATGGTTCCAGACATCGAGCTCATGGGGTTCTCCGTGCATCGCTCGGACAGAACGAAAGAGCTCACAGGGAAAAGCAGAGGTGGGGGCATCTGTTTCTATATCAACAACTTGTGGTGTGATGAAAGGAACCTACACTCTATTAAATCCTTCTGCTCCCCTGATCTGGAATTTGATATGCTTCTGTGTTGACCATTATGGCTACCGAGGGAATTTACAGCGATCATAATCACAGCTGTTTACATTCCCCCTCAAGCCAACACAGACCAGGCACTCAAGGAACTGTATGGCAACATAAGTGAGCAGGAAATCATGCACCCAGATGCGGCGTCTGTTGTGACGGGGGACTTTAATAAAGCCAACTTCAGAACAATAGCTCCAAAATACTTTCAACACATCACCATCAACACGCGTAGTGATCGTGTACTGGACCAATGCTACTCTCCCTTCCGGGACACCTACAAATCCCTCCCCCGTCCACCTTTCGGCAAATCGGATCACTCTTCCGTTCTGCTCCTGCCTGCTTACAGGCAGAAACTGAAATGTGAAGCACCCGCCCTCAGGACAATCCAATGCTGGTCGGACCAATCGGACAATAAACTACAGGACTGTTTTGATCACGTGGACTGGGACATGTTCCGGGCACCGTCTGATGACGACGTAGAGGCGTATTCAAATTCTGTAACGTGTTTCATCAGGAAGTGTACAGAGGATGTAGTACCGACAAAAACAATCCGCATCTACCCCAACCAAAAACTGTGGATTAACAGCGATGTTCGATCAGCCTTGTCAGCGCGGACATCTGCCTTTAAATCCGGAGACACTGACGATCGAAAACAAGCCAGTTACGATCTCAGGAAATCTTTCAAAGCCGTCAAACGATAATGTAAAAACAAAGTCGAAGAACAATTCAACACCAACAATGGAAGAAGCATGTGGCAGGGCATCAACAACATCACAGGTTTCAAAGGGAATAAACCAGCTACTGTGAACTTTGCCGCCTCTCTATCCGGACAAGCTTAATACTTTTTATGCTCGTTTCGAGGCTGACAACACCGCCCACACAGAGAACGCTCCCACGGCTACTGCAGAAGAGGTGAGTCCACTCTAATTTCTGTCGCGGACGTAACCCGATCCTTCAAACGGATGAACATCCGCAAAACTGTGGGTCCGAATGGCATCCCCGGCCGTGTGCTCAGAGCATGCGCATTCCAACTAGCCGGGGTTTTTACAGACATTTTCAATCTTTCCCTCTCTCTGTCTGCCTCATGCTTCAAAAAATCCACTATTGTGCCCATACCGAAGAAAAATAAAATCACATGCTTGAATGACTGGAGGCCCGTTGCTCTGACCCCATCTTCAGCAAGTGTTTTGAAAAACTCATCAGAGACTACATCTGCTCTGTGCTGCCGGCTTCACTGTATCCGCAACAATTTGCATATCGCAGCAACCATTCCACAGACGATGCTATTGCCTTCACCCTGCACACTGCTTTTTCAAACCTGGAAAATAAGAACACCTATGTGAGAATGCTGTTCGTGAACTATAGTTCAGGTAAACAGCTTTAAGTTCCTCGGCGTTCACATCACCGAGGATCTCACATGGTCTGCTCACACAGATGCAGTGCTGAAGAAGGCACACCAGCGCCTCTTCTTCCTGAGACGGCTGAGGAAGTTTGGAACGAGTATCCTCAGATCCTTCTACACCTGCACTGTGGAGAGCATCCTGACCGGCTGCATCATCGGGATAGCTTTTTCCCTCAGGCTATCAGGCTAATGAACAGCAAAAACTAAACACCCTACAGCACACTCCCACTTTACAATATGCTATGCACTGCACTTTAACTTGAACTCTAACACAGTTCAACTGGACTACACACACACACACTGTACTAATACAACAACCTATCTGCTACCACTGGATACCATCCAATGCACATCCATGACATTGCGTATCCGGCATATGTATAATCTGTTGCACATTTTTTCGCATATTATTGTGTGTAAATTTAAAGGTTTTAGTTTACATGTAATGAATCTAGAATATATGAAAGTTTCACTTTTTGAAATGTAAATAAAATAAAATAACGATATTCACATTTTTTGAGATGCACCTGTATTTGTGCGCACACACAGACAGACGGACACAAACTGACAGGCCCATAAGGCTCTTCACTCTAGCCAGAATGAAATCATAGATCACTCACAGCAAGCCCATGGCCAGCAGAATTGATTAAGCAGGCAAGTCGAGCAAGTGTCTTCAGTCAGCTGTAGATTTATGACTGCTCACACACATACTGTTGAGCAAAAGCATTGAGTATTGCTGGAAGTGAACTCTGGGAAATGCGGGCTACAATTGCATAATTTTGCAGATCTCTGAGAATATTAAAGGTGTCCAGTAATTCAGTCCCACTGTAATACATTCAGCTGAAATCTTCAGAGTACAAACACACCGAAAGATTCATTTCCCAGACTTCCTTTGCAAACAAGATTTTTGATTGCGGTTTAAAGTCCGGTAACGTCCGCTGTGTGTGATTATTAAAGGAAGTAGTGAACTCAGATAAACAAATATTGTTTCATCATGTCATACCACTCCACTATCTAAATCACATTACATGAGTAAATCTTGCATATATGAATCTTGTAGCATTAATAAATCAAGATTGGTCAGGTTCCTCTTTCCTTTGACAAACTTCATTTGATTACATTTATTTTTACTTCAATTTATTCTATATTTATTAACCAAGCAGATTTCAAAAATAAAAAAATGAATAAAACCCTAACCTAATTCTAATGAGAACTAAACTTATATAAATAAATATGTTATAATCTATTTTACTTCTTTTAAAATGTACCTCATCAACTTTATATTATTCTGTTATGTTATATTTTATTTGTATTTATTTATTCAGCGGATGCCCCCTCCCCCAAAAAATGATATATTCAATTATGTTCCATTTTATTCTGTATTCATTTAACAAATACATTTACCCAAACCAACTTCATATTATTCAAATTTGTTTATTAATTTAGCAGATGCATTTACCCAAAGCAATGATATCTTATTCTATTATCTTCCATTTTATCTCTTTTTAGTGTTCCTGTGGCTCAGTGGTAGAGCATTGCGTTAGCAGCGCAAAAGGTCCTGGGTTCAATTTCCAGGGAACACACATACTGACAAAATGTATAGCCTGAAGCACTGCAAGTCACTTTGGATAAAAGCGTCTGCTAAATGCATAAATGTAAATGTATTAATTAGGAGGTGCATTTACCTCAACCATATTATTTTATTTATTATGTTCTATATTTATTAATTTAGCAGATGCATTTACACAACAAGCAACGTATTATTCTAGATTGTATTTTATTTACACAAAACTTTGTATTATTCTATTCTATTCTTTCTAGATGCATTTATCTAAATCAACTTTTTCATATTCTATTCTATTTTTATTTAGAATATGCATTTACATATAGCAACTTTATATTATTTTACTACATTCTATATTTATTCATTTAGAGGATACATTTACACAAATTAAATTTTGATTATTTTATTACATTCTATTATATTCTATATTTATTTATTTACTACATGCATTCACCTAAAGCAACTTCATGTTATTCTACATTTTATATGTATTTATTGATCAGATCCTTTTACACAAAGCACCTTTATATAATTATGTTGTGTTCTATTTTACTATATTCATTCACCTTTTCAACTTTTTAATTTTAATTTTATTCTATGTGTATTTAGCATATACATACTGCAACTTCATAATCTATTGATTTGTTCTATATTTATTTACTTTCTAGATGCAAGCAACTTTATGTTATTCTACAATATTCTTATGTTCTCTTCTTGGGTACAACATGCTTTCTACAGTGCATGTTTCAAATTAAGCACTGGTACCCATAATGCCCTCTGTTTCTGCTCCAGCAGCTGCAGAGGTCAGCGCTCTCCGGCCCGTCTCGAACAGGCTCTCAGGATATTGAATGGGGCAGTGAAGCCAACACGAAGGAACATTGTGTCGGTTAATGCAAGGGCAGCGTTTCCAAGGAAACATATTTTTTATTTCTCAGCATCAGCTGCCAGAGGAAGGTGACTGCAGCTCCAGAGCTGTTAACCTGTACCCGGCATACTGAGACCGAGCACTAAACCACTAATAATAGCCATCTAGTGCGACGTCACACTCGCTCAGATCCCGCCTTTATTGTTTCCTATTTCCACTCCCTCCGTTAATGTCTGCAGGAACGGCATTCATATCCATATTTCATCACTGCTGACAGAAACATTGCGCATCCCCATGACAGTGAAGCTCACGCGGTTTTGAAACATTTTAATCATCTGTTTATTAATAGAAAAACTTCACACGGCGCTGCGACCACTGCTTCAGCAAAACAGATGAGAGGATGCAAAACAGGGACACGTGTTATGATAGTGCTGTCAAATAATTAATCATGATTAATCGCATCCAAAATTAACGTTTTTGTTCACGTAATATATATATGTGTGTACTTTGTATATTTATTATGTATTTATAAATACACACACATACAGTATATATTTTGAAAATATGTACATGTATTTACATGTATATATTTACATAAATGTATTTATTATATACACATGTTTTTCTGAAATATATAGATGCATGTGTGCATATTTATATTTACGTAATAAATATACACAGCACACACACATATATTATGTACACAAACAAAAACTTTTATTTTGGATGTGATTAATTATGATTAATTGTTTAACAGCACTATAAAATGACATGGTAAAACAATCAGATGCATTGAAAAAAGACTGGGTAACACTTTATGTGAAGCCTTTTTAAATAATGCATTCTAAAAGTATTTTCATGCATTAATTATGCTTTGTAATGCAACTTAGAATGTATTAATGTATGATTATCAATAATTAATAATTGTAACCACAGTTAAAGTAGGCCTACTTAAATATTATCATTGACTACGTTCACATGCGCATGAATAATGCGATTATTTCCAATAATCAGAGTAAGGACTTCATCGCATTATGTTTACATGTCACGAGCAAAGCTCTTATTCCTGTTTACATGCAAATTCCATTGTTCGTATTATTCGGTAAGAATTGTGGTTAATGTTTTTTACTGCTATTTTTCATAAACCCCATTGCACAGCACAAATGATGGATTCAGAAAGATCAGGTGTGTCTACTGGCTGCTGTTTTAATTTATTTACGTCTAATACATAATGATTTTGTATGGCTGTATTCCACGCTTTTTCAGCGCCATAGAAATGTGATGGAATTTGTTTGCCTATAGTTTGCGCTGCAGTCGCGTTCTCGCCGTTTCTGGATGAGGGTAAGGAACAGAGACTGGTGGCAGCGAGTTGTGTTTTCCCCAGAAATGCAATGCTTTCTTCCCCTCCATCGTTTCTAATCTGCGTATTACTACAGGTGCATCATTCATGTACATCACAGGCACATGCACACTTTGGTCAGAATGGCAATACTGTGAATAAAGTGTTTTTAATATGTTTAATGTGTTAAATGTTTAATATTTCGATTAAAATCGGCGTACTATTTTAATACTATTATGCTTGCTGCGATTATGAGCTTAATCACATTATTTAAATCGAAGTATTACGTTTTCATGAGTTAACGATTAATCACAATATTGTCAAAATCTCATTATAATCGCATTAAGAGGATGCATGTAAACGCACTCATTGTTACACCTTTAGACAAATGCATTGAAATACTTGACAAACAAACAATGTTTAGATGTAACAAGCAATCTGCAAATGTAATGCATTAAAGTCTGATTACAATTACGTATTCAAAGATACATTAGGAATACTTATATGATGCATTTTACATAAGGCTTCAAGTAAAGTATTACCAAATGCTGCAGTTGATATTGTTACATTCACCATACTTAAAATGAAAGGTCAAGTGCATTGCATTGTGGGATACAGCATTCTGACACCAAAGCATAAGAATCAGGAGGAGTTTGTGGGAAGCTACTCATATATACGTAATAAATTACGTGTTGATTTGCCAGTCTGTGACACAGGTACTCATTTTGTTCAGGCACTGAATCAAATGATTTTCGTCTCATTTTAATTGGTTTGGCAAGTCTAATCTAAGCTTCACTGAGAACTGAACTTGAGAATATGTCTCAGTGACATTGATTTGAATTTCAACAACCTTGAGACTGTTGAGTCAACCTGAGCTGGAGAATAATGTTTACCTATAAAACACACGTGGATATAAAGGGATGGTGCATGTCTGCTTGGCCGTTGCAACTGTTTTCTTGCTCACCTGATTTAGATCCAGGAAGTTCTTCTTTTTTCCCCTCCCGCTGATGGGACGTCCTTAAAACTGAACTCACTGGCGATATGGCAGTTCAGTTTCTAGACACGTGCTGCATATTTCATAGAAAACTGTCTTGATGCATCTTCATTAAACCGCTGGAGAAGAAAATGATAGATAAGTCAACCCAAAATGAACTTATGCTTAATAATCAAGTAGAAGCGCTGGAATTGTTTCCAATCAATACATATATGATTACTGATACCACAGCTAATTTTTTAAGTCTATACAATTTTGTCTGTTCTTTTTAATAAATATTTATTAGTAAGCTCTAATCAAGATATGTTTAGCTTTAAGACATTGAAAAATTGTAATATAATTGAAAATATAGATTAACTTCTTCCAATATCAGGCAAATCAGACAGATACAGATAATACAAACAAATAAAGCCAAAGTTTCTAAATAACCCTCAGGAGTTTTTTCACTGCAACATTATTTTCAGGATAATTAAGCACATCTTACCCCTCATCTCTCATTACAATAATGAGCATAATATTGCCTTTCTCTGCATTGTTAATGATGATTCTCATTGCTGTAATACACTCTTTTCTTTATTACAGAAGAAATATTGTTTTCCCATTTTTTTAATTAAGCGGAGTTAATTTTGAAAGAATGAAAGGCAGTATAACAAATGCTGCCATGTTTTTTTCATGTAACAGTAATGAGGAGACTACTTTGTGTTTCACAGTAATGAGAATTTGGGGGAATGTGCTTTATTGTCTTAAATATACACAACATTTCAGGACAAAAAGACAAAGAAAGAGACAAAAAGACAGATAGACAAACTGAGTGAAAATGCAAATTCTAATAATCATTGCTGAGTGTTGCTGTCTAAAACAGACCGATTTTCCCACTATAAAGGCAGTCTGAAAAAGCAAATATACTCTTGAATTTCAGCCATTCCTCTCATGTCACAAGCACTGGACTCACATCACAACCTGTTGTGTGGGAAGAAGCCATTAGATATGATTACTGCCACACACACACACAGGTTCAGCTGAGCTGCGGCGTCTCTCAGACGGATGGTGTCATAAGTATGATTTGGGATCACATCCAGAAATTCTACTGCTGTCATCCGTCTTGGAGCCGCGTGTCGTACATTGGTTTGCTGCAGAGCGGAACATCGGGTTCTCAGAACAAATATTGTCTGAGATGAGTCACAGCCTGAGTAATTAGAGATTACATCTTCCTGAGTCACGTGTGTGCGTCCGCCGCTCTAGCGCCTCTTGAGTCACTGGATTGTGTTCATCGAGGTTACCACGGTAAACACACTCCCTCACAATGGCTCAGCTGACAACGGTACAGAAACACAGAAAGTCCTGAAAGAGAAATGCATTCTGGATTGGATAACAAGACAATGGAAGTCTTGATGTGTTCAGCTGCAAATCAACTTTTGTCTGTCTCTCTAGGTCATGGAATAGATGATGTCGGAAGTACAGGGTACTGTGGAGTTCTCGCTGGAGCTGCACAAGTTTCACAATGTGGATCTTTTCCAGAGAGGGTAAGTTCTGGGTTCTTCTGTATGTCTAATGAAGGCTCTGTTAAGGGTCTGTTCTCTAAACAACCTGTTCAGGAAGAGCACATGGTGACAGCATCACCTATAAACACTATAAGCGGCTTCGAATCAGTTTAATTGTCACATTCCAGGCATTTTTCCATGTTCTTTTTGGTTGCAATGAATAGAAGGCATTGTGTGGCATTCTGGACTGGAGTTTTGGTTCATGTCTCATTATGCTAACAGTGAGTTTACTCTTAAAAGCTGACAAAATGAACGTTTAGCAGATATATGCATTGGAAAAAAATGGAATGTTGCTTGGAAAAATGGAAAGCTAATGGAAAACAAATGTGTAAGATGTTTTTAATGGTTTTGAAGGAAGTAACTTCTGCTAGGTCAGTGGTTCTCAAACTTTTTTGGTCATTCCCCACTTTAGGGGACAAGGGGGAATTTTAAAGCCCCACCTGCCCCCATCGCCCCAACACAATGCTAATGAAATGCGCAACAAGCTTAACATGTTCCAATTTATTGAACTAACAAGTAGTATCAGAGTAACAAGTTGTATCTAAAATACAAACTATAAACATAAAATAACAGAAAGTTCAAAAATAAAGAAAATAAAAGTGCAGCTGTGTCATAATAACTTGCATGAAATTCAAAAATTACATCATAATTGTTTTTTTCAAGGCGACTGTTATTTTATAACATTCCCGCTTAATGTTTCCATGGCGACGCGTCATATTTGTCACGTGACACACCGCAGCCACAATAACACTGTATGACAGATCGGCTTAATTTCCTTTTTTATTTCAAAATATTCACAAACTTGCTTACCATGTCATCAACTATCTGATATTCCGATTCTCAAAAATGTGTAAGTGAGTGTGTTTGGTCATTTCAAAACCTTTATAAATAATCTTGATCTATAACGTGAGATGGGCGCCACCATGTTTCTTTGCGACTCAGTTCAGAGAGTCCTGTCTGTCATCAGTTTCTCCCGAAATACATGCAAGAAAGTGTCCGGTGAACTCCGAGAAGAATAGAGTATACTTTATAGTTACTTCCACTATGTTTGTCTGATGTGAATAACACACGTCGTCAAATTATATTTGAATAGATTGTTATTGCTGCTTCCACAGACATCAGTGTGTATTTTACAAACTCCAAATGTATTGTTTTACTAGTGCTTATGTGTATTTAAATGGCTGAAACCTAAAATAAACATTATTAGGTTGAAAACAATCCATAGTTGTGATATATGACAACGCTGAACGCGTCCCTCTTTGGCTCAGCGCCCCGCCAACCAACGCGCGAAAGCACAATTTGAATCTGGCAGTTATGTCACGTCACTGAACATTCTAAATCCCATATCTGGGACCGTAGGCCTACTCTCAGGAGCACAGAAATAAAAATCCCATATATGGGACCAAACCGGATACCGCTCAAAAGGTTAAAAATTTCCTTTGTAACCACGAATACAAAAATGAAACTGGGATGACGTGTTGAACACACACACACACACACACACAGACACACCGCGCAGTCACTCTCTAGTCTAGTGCGTGGTCTTGCTCCAGATTCCGGAAGATTTGATCTCACGTTACCATATAAGGCATAAAAAGGAAAATTTCCTCCCGTTTGGCGCGCCCCACCTGTCACGTCTCTATTCCCCACCAGTGGGGCGCGCCCCACAGTTTGAGAAACGCTGTGCTAGGTTGAATTTATTTGATCAAAAAAGCAGAAAGAGCAGTAATATTTTAAAATATTATTACTATTAACAAAAGTATTTTCTATTTGAATACATTTTAAAATGTAATTAGAAAGCTCAATTTTCAGCATCCAGTCTTCAGTGTCACACGATCCTTCAGAAATCATTTAATATACTGATTTTTTGCTCAAGAAACATTTCTTATTATTGCTATGTTGAAGCTCTGATGTATATAAAGTTAAAAGGGACAGCTTTTGTAACATTATACATGTCAATACTGCCATTTATTATTAATTTAATGCTGAATAAAGTATTAATGTATTGTAATATAGTAAGGAAAATAAAACTGCTTTTCATGCAATTTCATAGTAAAAAAAAACAAAGGTGAAGTGTGTGATTTCTGGGCCATCATTGGTAACAAATGATATTTGTAATCTATTTAAGCAGCCTGATTGGCTCAAACATAACATTCATTCATCCAATGACTTGAATTAGGGGCGGAACTATCTGTCTGACCAATAGCAGATAAGAATTCTATTTGGAAACAATCTATTTGGTATGTTTAATCTAAATAACTTGTGTTGATTGGGTGTTAAACAGTGTTTTCATATACATCTCCCCACTAAGAACATGAGGTGTCACGTGAAGGTGTTCGCTTCAGTAGACTATTAATGATTGACTGTTTTTGTACATTATGTTCCTTTCATCGGTTCAAGCCAAATCAATTAAGGTCTTGCTGCGAGCAGCAGGTGAAGTCTACGGGGAATTCAATGACTTTTCAGGTCACTGGTTTTTAACTATGCTGCATAGGGATATGACTAGGAACTCATTTGAGATTCAGGGACAAAACTGTGCTTCCATGACCTGTGTGGTGTGAGTTTGGTGCTAGTCCAGCAGTTGACATTCAATGACATTGGCATGTTATGACATTACGTTTAAAAGTTTGGCAAATGTTTTTTGAAAGAAGTCTCTTATGCTCACCAAGGCTGCATTCATTTGATCAGAAATACAGTAAAAAAAACACAGTACAAACTGTAATATTGTGAAATTTACCACAATTTAACTTCAATAACTTCAATTTGAATATATTTTAAAATATATTTATTTCTGTGATGCAAAGCTGAATTTTCAGCATCATTAGTCCAGTCTTCAGTGTCACATGATCCTTCAGAAATCATTCTAACATGCTGATTTATTTATTTATTTTACATGTATTTCTTATTTTCAAACAAATATAAATCTTTTTTAAATAATAGAAGTGTCTTTACTGTCACTTTTGATCAATATAATTCATTCTTGCTGAATTAAAGTTTGTTTAAAAAAACAAAATCCTGACTACAACATATAAAATATATTACTAAATATAAAACACAGTAAATAATAGTGTTCCTATGGCTCAGTGGTAGAGCATTGCATTAACAGCGCAAAAGGTTGTGGGTTCAATTCCCATGGAACAAAACAATTATAATTGTAGCCTCAATGCACTGTAAGTCGTTTTGGATAAAAGCTTCTGCTTAAATGAAATGTAAATGTAAATATATACACTAAATATTAATGTATAGGTAGTGTACTTTTTAGTAAGTACTTTTTAATTAGTTTGAGTCCCCCTCTTTTTTTTCTTTGACAATGGAATGAAATGATTCCTGGATGTCAAAAATTAATATCTCAACAGAGTTTTTTTTTTACATGGATACTTTCCATTATACCATATCTAAAATGTAACCATCTTAAAGTTGAATGAAGAAAAAGAATAAGAAAAAAAGTGTCAACTACCAATTTAAAGACTACATGAAACCAAATTCTATCCTATTTACTATTTATTTAATACATTCTTCTGTTTTATTGTAAAAAAATGAGACATTTTATGGAAGCAAATAAAAAAGCTAATAGTCATAATTATGGTAACAGTATAATATGACAACATATTTGAAATGATTAACTGTATATTAGCATCTGTTGATTAAAAAGGATACAAATTGAAAAGAAATCGGTCCCACTTTATATTAGGTGGCCTTAATGTACTTACATTGAAATGTATCATTTGATACAATGCACTTATTGTGTACATACATGTTTTTACACTTATACATTTAAAACTACCTATATGTAATTACATCTGTAATTCATTTCTGTAATTAAATGTATGATTACACTGTTGACCCATCCCTTACACATTGATCCACACTTAAACCGACCCATACACCAAACCTGTGACTAACCTTAACCTTATCTCACCTTAGCAGCAGCAAAAGTGTTTTTGAAATACAATATGACCAGAATAAGTACATTGTACTTATTTTTTTGAACACAAAAGGCTGTCATTCTAAAAAATGAAACTGAAATGCGGCTATTTTATTCTGACAAATATCACTTGAATGCCCATCACACTGTAACTATATGATTTCCAACTAAAGGTAACTTTTCCAGGGGGACTTGAAGACCACATAAGGCTGAAAGCATTGTTTACTACAAAGAGAAAGTTCATGTTGTATTAAAGATCCGGGCAGTACTAACACAAAACTTGCAAGTTCAATCCCAAGGGTGATCGACAAAGTTTCTGAAAAAGCGAGTCTATGAAGCTAGAAACACTAGAGACTCACATCTACAGTAGACAGTCTCATTAGACAGCTGTCTGTCAGCAGATCGAGTCTAGAATTTCCTCTCTATCCTCCAGTGTTCTCCCGACAGCTGTGTGAAGCAGAGGTTGTGATGCAGTCACTCGTAGGTTACGAGGTCACTCGTAATGCTGTTGAGCTCAGCCCGTCTGCTCTGAGATTAAAGCAAGGCCATTGGCTGAAACATCAGTTTTGCAGAGATTTGACCGGCCCTCCCTCCATAAAGCAGAAAGCTAAAGCTCTCGTCTGAAATAATCCCCACAAGACACACACTGCAATATACTGTTTGTTTTGAACAGCCCTGTATGTAGTTCCTGCTCTGAAGTGAAGCAGCTAACTATAGAACGGGCCGAATTAACCAATAGACCTTTGGCCTATATACTGTATGTCTGATGGAGCCAAACCGCATGTGTTATAATGAGCGCTGAGAATCTGTTTGGGAAGAATTCACTGGGCAGCGGTTCACTGGGGTGTGAGGTAGTGGTTTGAAAAATGTGTGTGGATTTAATGAAACAGAAAAGAACAAAATCAATGCAGATTTCTCATATTCAACAGAGCATGCTAATAAATAGAGAACAAATTACTGACATATGACAGCTAACTTAAACACAAATGTGCACTTGTTGAAAACACCAATGTAATGAACAGAAGAAGAGGAAGAAGAAGAAGAGGAAGAAAGTTTATAAAGTTTAATACAGTTTAACTAACTAAGAAGAAGAAAAATAATAATTCTGTCATAATTTACTCACCGTCATATTATTCCAAAACCTTTTTCTTCTCTCTGTGGAAGAGAAAGATACATTTTAAAACAGTTTTCCATTAAATTGAGCTGACACTGAAGCTTCCAAGCTTTAAAAAGGACACAGAAGCACCATAAAGGTATCATAAAAGTAGTCCAAAAGACTCATTATGTTCCAAGTCCACTTAAATGGATAGTTCATCCAAAAAAGACAATTCTGTCTACATTGACTTACACTGTATGGGGAAAATACTATAGGAAGTCAATGTGGGTAATGTTTGGCTACGCATATGCTTCATTTTTAAATCTATATTTTTTACATTCATCAGAAGAGAGAAACTCATACATGGTCATGAATTAATAGATTGTGTGATGTTTTTCACACATTCGAAGTCATTTGAAATACATGTGTGTTCTGAAACTGTATGGGTGGGTTTTTAGTTCCAGCACACTTTCACAGTGCTGAATTGGGAGAGTAGATGATGTATTTAAAACATATTTTATGCATTTTTTTAGAAATACATGAAAATGAACAAGAAAATAATCTTTCAGTCATGCAACTTTAAAATGTAATGTTTAATTCAATGTTAACTTTCTTTGAAATTAATTGTGAAATGTATTAGCAATTTCTGAATAACAAATTGCTTCTACACCAATTATTTTACCCACTGGAAAAAAAGTGCAATTTATTTATTTATTACAATTTTTATATATATATATATATATAAGATTTTGGACTTAAAATACTTAATTTAAGTAAATTTAACAAAGTGATTAAATGCGTTCTTCTCATAAAAAAAAATAAAAATGCTTACACAATTAATTAATATAAATTTTAGACATACTTTTTTGTTACTATTTGCTACTGCACTGACATCAGCACAGCTATGTTCACTGAATTAATCATCAAACACAGTCATAATCTAACTATCCTACAACCAAACCACAAACATGGTGGTAACCAAAAAGCCTAAACACCAGCAAAACACCATAAGCTGTTTGTTTGTTTTTTGCTGCAGTGATATCATGCGTTTCATATGTTTTGTAGATTGAGCAGTGCTGTATATGTTTAACATGTGCTGTGGACATTTTTAGCAAGTGCTATATCATTTCATATACTTGTGATACACCATGTGCTACAAACATTGGTAACAGTTTACTTGAAGTATAGGACTGACATGACGCCTTCATAATCATGACATGTCAGGAATATGAAGGTATGCATGTTTATGACAACTGTCATTAAGTGTCATTCGCTCAGTTATGTCATTTTTACTGCAAAGATGACATCATTTGACCTAACTCTACCCCTAGCTGATAACAGACATCTCAAACAATGTCATCTTTGCATTAATCTTTGCATCTTTGCATTAAAAATTACATAACTGAGTGAATGACACCTAATGACAGTTGTCATAAACATGCATACCTTCATATTCATGACATGTCATGATTATGAAGGCGTCATGTCAGTCTTATGCACACCCCTTCAAGTAAAGTGTAACCCAAACATTTTAACATTCTATAAAGTGTTTTACACATATGCTATAGAACATATCATGCTGTTTGTTTGTTTTAGCATGTGATCAAATGGTCTGTTGACATTTCAGTGTAAATTGTGGTTGTGTTTAATAGGTACTGTAGATGCAGTGAGGCTTGTCAATGTTATAATTTTTTTTGTGGCATGTGATGTAGACATTTTAGCATTTACTGTCAACTGCAGATGTTCTTGCCGAGCTCAGGATGACCTGACTTAGTGCAGGATCTCCAGGGAACTGCTGCATGATCTGTGAAGTGCTTCAACATTTAACATGCAGCTACAGTCGCTTCACTGGCCAAGGTGACCTTTGTACAATCCCCCTGATGGAGCCCAGGCTGTCTGGACATGCCGACTAAGCTTTCACATTAATTCACCATCATTAGTTATGATTTAATAGAGATTCACTGCATACAACTTCACACTGACCAGACCAACGGCTGTTTATCTTGATCTTGGTCAGTATAAGTATAGGAACATGCATTATATCCATTATTTATTGCCATTTTGTCCTGAAGGAATTAATAATTTAGATACATTTGTGGAGGACTTCACTGGTACGTACAGCTGGGAAGAAAATGCCAGTCTTTTAGGTAACACAAGTTTGGTGGTGTTTGTAGAGTTCAAATGACCAGATTTCAGAAACATTCATTGAAATAATTTGTTCGATCTGTAGAATGTGCTCAGTCACCTGGAGTAATAAACGATCATTTTTGAGGGAGCTATTGCTTTACAAATGCACACAAGACATGCGAGAATTTCAGACTCAGTGCAATGGCCTTTAATTTTGTGTTCCCTAGCATGCTTTTTATCCTCAAAGTTTGGTGTTGAAGATCTAATTAACAGGAAAACGTACTGAATTTAGATCTTGAACAAAAAATATTAGCTTTGTGTTCACAACTTATAGTGTTTGTTGAAAGCACAGACCAACTTTAATTGTTATACATTCTGTATGTGGTAATGAATGTTTTTTCACAAATGATTTGTATTTCAGTGACTTTTCCACTTTGTAATCTGGGAATAAAATAATTAATAATTCAACAATTCTCTGTCAATTACAGCTTCTATCAGGTGAGGGCAGGTCTGCGTGTGTCTCCCCGGGTTCCCCACAGAGTCACTGCCACAACACCTGGATACACAGGTGAGATATATTTACTTTCTTCATCCCAGTGTTTCCATAAATCCGTGTGTGCTGCATCAACATGTCAGGCTACTAATCAGTCAGCGACATCAGTTTGTGTGTGTCTAGATTATTTTCTTTTGTAAGGCTTAATATTTTTAGTAGTGGTGGTTTAGATTCAAGATGCGTCATTTGAGGAGATGCATCTCTAAATTCATTCCCTTTAAAGGCACATTAAAGCAGCAATTTTAAAACTAATTTAACTTCTTAAACAACAATTTTAGAGACAATTACTGTTGAACATTAAATCACTTGCTTTAAGCAATGCTCCTGTTATTTTGCACAATGCATTTGTTTGTGAGGACTTCATTTTGGTTACAATTATACAGCCTTTACCTTGTTTTGCTGGATAGATAGTGAAGCACATTTGATGAACGCGAGCTGTGGGTGGATTCCCTCACTGTCTCTGCTCCTGCTGTTAAAAATAAATGTGCAGAATAAACCACTTAGACACACAGAGGTCTTTCTGGGATAGAAAACACAGCCTTTACAGGACAGAGAGAGATACAGAGATAAAGTCTCTAGAACTTACTATCTACATATAAGGCTTTTAGAGTTGGATAAATTATTGATCATGAACCAATACTCTTATCACTTGCTTTCAAAGTCAAATACAAATCGAGAATGAGATTAGTTCAACACTGATGCAAAAAATGTTTTGTTTTAATTTATTTTTGTATATATTTACACACAGACATTTATTATATAATATATAGATAAAATATGTAATTTTTAAAAATATAATTTAGAAAAGTATAATTTATTAATATTATTTGTAATATATTTTAATATGTTAATATTGTAAAATCTTATTCTGTATCTTTACGTATAAATGTCGACAATATCATCAACAAACTATATAACCTATTAATAATAATACAAATGTAATACATCTATTTTTTTGTTAAATGTTTACTTTATTGTTTTATATTCATTACCCTTGTAGCATAGTAATATCACTGTAACACATGACCTCTTATGGCTGATTCTATTCTATTACACACATAAAGGTATTTATTTGTTGTATGATTAAAGACATTTTCTCATGATTTTCTATGACCCCTTGATTACAAACATACAAAAGTATTTCCTTTTCATCCATGTATGAAATTTACCTGTTACCCATGTCTAACTTACATTTTTCTCACATTGTTAACACACACTCTGTGCTCAAAACAGTAATCTACAGGCTGCTTTAGGTTTATGGCCAGGGACACGGGCACCATGTTTCCACAGGTCACGTTGTGTCAGGTGAAAATATAGACTGTTTTCACAACATTGACGGCTTCTTTGGTCACACTCACACACACACACACACACACACACACACACACACACACACACACACACACACACACACACACACACACACACACACACACACACACTACTTTAACACCATACTGTCAAGAAACCATGTTTGTAATATCTTACCACACACAATGAATGAATCACTTCTATTCACCTATGGGACTGCTGTGTATTTTGCATTCAGTTAGTGTGCTAGCATGTGAAAGTGACAGGTTTATTCGCTGAGGTGTCAGATACTCGTCTGAATCGTGTGATTCCAGATCAAATACTGCTGTCTGACTGACATCACTGCACGATAATGAGCTTCTGGGCAAACTTTCATCTTCTGTTAGTGTGCGAGGAACTGACAAGACAAGACGTTTTGTTTTTGCTTTTTTAGCAGACGCATAGACTTGCTTGTAATTCTAGTGTTTCTAAACAACAACAAAAACACACATACAATGTAGTTTAGAAGTTTGGGGTCAAAAAGTCTCTTATGTCCAAAAGTTGCATTTATTTGATCAATACAGTAAAACAGTAATATTGTGAAATATTATTTCAATGTACAATAACTCCTTTCTATTTGATACATTTTAAAATGTCATTTATTTCTGTGATGCAAAGCTGAATTATAAGCATCATTACTTCAGTGTCACACGATCCTTCAGAAATTACTCTAATATGATGATTTGCTCAAGAAACATTTATTATTATAATCAGTGCTGAAATAAGTTCTACTGCTTCATATTTTCATGGAAACCATTATACTTGAAATTGAAATATAAAAATATGAAATATTTATTTGACCAATATGAAAGCCTTTACTGTCACTTTTGATCAACTTAATGCATCCTTGCTGAATAAAATAATTTATTTACTTAAAAATAAACTAAAATCAAATCTTACTGACACAAAACAAAGCCATAATAAGCAATACATATTTTCATCTTGTCCCTTTTACATTTGTCCAACAAGGACTGTGATAAATGAAGTATTTCCTTTTCATTCAGTTGCTCATTTTGCTCAAGATAACGCAGCAGTTTTCTTTGGCTGTTGTATTTGAATGTCTTGATTGAGGAGTTGTGTGTGTGTGTGTGTGTGTGTGTGTGTGTGAGTGTGTATTTGGAGCGGCCTCTGTCTGACATTGAGTCTTGGCGCTGCTCGTTTGACTGAACGCCAGCAGCGGTCTGACTCAAGCTCACACACTCACTGGCATCAGCGGCCATTTTGGATCTGTCAGCCATTCTGGCTCTTATGGGATTTCATTTTCAGTTTCAAAATGTCATCCGGACAACTGGCTGGCTGACTAAACTGAAGTGTTTCAGCGTCTTTGTGCTTTCTAACTCAAATTATTAAAACAGTACAACAGTGCAACCATGTTGCTTTGTGCCTTGCAAGTTTTTCCTCAAACTGACCTGTTTTGTTTTACTCACGTACTACATTCAGTATGTTTAAGCAGCGCTGTCTATGTGCATACAGCATTTTCAAATCTCTACTGTTAACAGCAGGAATAATATTGTAGGTATGAAGAGAATGAATAATGTCACACAATTACATCATATGATAATAAAGTCCTGGAGATATGAGCTAAAATGCTAATTCTGACTGTACACCATGTGATATTGCAGTGCAGTGCTGTGAATTACCATACTGCAATTCTGCAAGAAACAGTCCCTTCTGTTCAGTCGTTCATCAGAAACGCACTGTCCTGGATCCTGATCCACTATCCATTACTGTGTCCATCAAACGCTATCAGCATTTGTTTGATAAAAGGAGAGCTGTGAAGTACCTGATATTGGAAAACAATATTCTATACTTAAAAAAGTATTGCAGTTGAAAAAAATACCCAATTTTCAGATTATTTCTCATGTATTCATTTAGAAGGCACTTTTATACAAAAGAAAAGTATATTCATGACAAATGTTGCATCACTATCTGCACTAGAACAAAACACCAGATACATGAGCTTACGTTACATTATTCCAGACTTTCTTTCAGCTCTGAAACACAAAAGGACACTTTTTGAATAGTAGAGAACCATAAAACGACACAAAAGACTATAAACGTAGTTCATCTCTAAGAGACCCAGCGAATTTCAATGTTTGTATAAAGCAAATTAAATACACTTTTCATATTCGTCAAATATGGGTAAAACACATCAAATTAGCAATTCTCTTTACATTTTTGGAAGAAATGTTTTTAACCTATTTACAATGAAAGTATTTGCCACCTATAAATCTATTTATCTTTTATGTATCTATATTTTCATTTATTTTTCTGTAAGTTTTGTTGGGAAAAGTCTTAAAGTGCCCCTATATGGGTAATGAAAGGTTTATATTTTGGTTTTGGGAGTTCCCAACAACAGGTTGACATGGAAAAATTACTTTCATTGTCTCATAATATGAATTTATTTTTACCTTATTTGCTCAATGACTCCCAAACTCAACAATTCATTTTTACAACCCTCTTCTTTGCGTGAAGCTAATCTGCGGAGATTTGTCCGATTGGTCTCATTTTCATTTCATCATGCCTGTAATGCCTGATAAAGCAGAGTGCAGTGTTGCTTTGTGTACAGCGTTACCGCGGAAACCGCTCCAACAGAGGCATCTAATGGCAAAGAATGAATTAGCATTTTCATTCAGATCAAAGCGAAAAGACCAACAAGCGGACGGGCAATATGCTAATGTTTCATGTTGAGGTCAACACTACACCGCTTGGGATTCGTTTTGAGAACAACTCTTTCAATGTTTCAGAGTCGACTCTCTCTTTTGAGAGAATAACTTTATACACAGTGCACTTTCAGAGTTAAAACTTTGCAGGATGTTTTCATTCACTTCGAGCTGTGTTACACACTGCATGAAAGGTCATTTTCAAAACCCACAATATGAGGCACTTAAAAAGTATTGAAATTTTGAAAATTCATATATTTGAGACCATTTTTTGTTTTTTTAATGTAGCAAAAATTAAACACTGGGACTCGAACAGTTTTCTATTGTTCTCACATAATCATGTCTATTATTTTATCAAATTATACCGCAATGCACATTTTTTTTTAGATCTAGAGGCTGTCTAAACAAATTTCTAAGGGTGAAAAATAATACATCATGAATATCTATAGACTACTTGTTCTTATGACTCATGCACTTTATTTCAATTCTTCTGAAGTCATAGCTTTGTGTGAGGAACAGACTGATATTTAAGTGTGGGCTGTTAACTGAACTGATTTAACAATCAGTCCAACTTGACTGAATCATTTATTTCAAAAGTATGATGTTGTAGCTTCTTCCATAAATGTTTCTTCAAAAAAGGTACCAATCGACTTGAAAGGACTGGTGAACAAATCATACGGGCTACTGTAGTAATCATTTTTATTGCGTAATTTCATTATTTTGTAGCTAGACAGGTTAAAAAAAAAATCTTGTTTTCTTGTTGTATGAATGTTTTTGACAACTTTTTTCTGGGTTTCTGACTCTTCCTCTCCATCAAACACACACACACACACACACACACACACACACACACACACACACACACACACACGCACACACACACACTCCCACGACTCCTCTGGCAAGATCAAACTCTACTGTACGGCTCTCTCTGGGTCTCTGGGGTTTCGGCACACTGCAGAACTGTTTTTGGTGACACGCAGAGAGGAAGAAAGACATAGAAAGAGAGAGACAGACAGAAAGAGACGGACGCAGCGGGGGTCTGTCTTTAAGCGAGACCCTCACCGTTCCGCTCAGCACCTCTCTGACACGCGCTATCATCTCCTCCACTGAAGAGAAACCCCGCTGACGTGCTGTCATCGTCACAGATGAGATCTCTGTCTCTCTCTGGCTGGATGTGGAGCCTGTGGCCAATGTTTGATGCGTGTGGCCTTGATGGTGGCTGTTTTAGTGTCAGGTTAGAGAAAAACGGCATGAGTAATGCTGGATTTGATGGACGGATTCGTGATTTTCTCTCCTTAGAGGAAAATATCATTGCTCACTTGTGGCTCTTTAAACTTTTCTCAGAAGCTTCAGCTAAAATTAAACTGGAGAAATGGGAATTTAGTTAAGTATTAAAAAAATTGTCATTTACTCACCTTCCTGTTGAAAACATTGACCAGGGACTCACATCCTAAAAATAAATATACACACACATTTAAATAGGTCACAGGAATATATTTTACACTATACTATATAACTGCACTCATGTTTTATTGCAACAATTTGCTAACTTGAAAGTTAAAAATGTAAACAAAAATGTCCCACATACATTTTTAATGTGTCCTGATTGAATTTGGAATATAAATATAGTGTAGGCTAAAAATATAGTATATATATCATCATATATATATATATATATACAGTATGTACATTTTCTATATGCGGTTTGGTCTGATTATCATGGTTAAAAATGCTACATTCACCTTTTGAGGCTACTTTACTGTACATTTTAATAGAAAATGACTTTTTATATACGTAAATGTGGTTTGTAAAACATTTATTTTGAAAACATTGCACTGCAACCTTACTTAACAAAATTATTACATTACACATATTGCACTGTTCTTTTGTGTGTGTGTGAGTGGTTTCTAGATTTGTTTTATTTAAACACTGGACTCATACAAATAAATAAATAAAATTAATAAAAACAATAAATGCACTGTTTTCTTTGTGTTTTCCAAAACATTTTTAAAACATTGCACTATGACATAACTAAATGAAATAAAAAAGGCCATAAAAAACAAAAGTACTGTTTTTGCGTGGTTAATAAAATATTTTTAATCCACTACTAACGAAAATTGAAATACAAATAGAAAACAATAATATACTGTGTTTTAGGCTGTTTCTAAAATACATTTACAACCTTGCACTCCAGAATTACTTAATAAACTACTACAACAACAACTACTACTACTACTAAATTACAAAACACTAAGTTTGCTTTTGTGTCCAGTTTCTAAAATATTTGAATTAACACTGTACTACAACATTACTTAACTACATAAAATAAAATTACAATAAAACAAAACAAAAGACAAAACAATATAAAAAATTGTGCGGTTTTCTAAAATATTTAAAAATATATATTATACAGCAATATAACACAATTACAAATATTGTACAGTTTTTTTTGTAACAGTGCACTGTGACATGACAGAAAAACAAATGCAATGTACAAATGTTTTACACTTGGACTTTCTTTCAACCCAAAGTCTCCTGTTGTTCTCCATCTAGGAGCTAGGGCACTATCTAGGAGCTGCAATTGAGATATATAATAACAGTATACGTGTAGGCCCTGGTCTCTGACAGCGTAAGTATTTTCATTTGACGTTTTGCTTCCTCTCGAATTCTAAAAGCCTCAAATCACAATTCTGCCAAACGCTGTCAGAAAATACCGTCTGAAAACAACAGACTGAATATGAATGAAACATCTACATCTCTCTTTCTGCAGGAAGCGTCTCTGAATGTGCTTTGATGTTCACACAGTGGACAATCTCTCTCTGGAGATGCTGTGATGTGCACAGCAGAGGAATAATCTACCTTTTCTTCCTCTCTGTCTGTCTGTCTGTCTTGGTAGGCGAGTGCAGTTTCAGCAGCGCAGGGGTTCACGAGGGCGGTGTGTTCAGTCGGATCTTTCAGATCCTGTACAGGAATGAGGAGGTGACCCTGGAGGACCGCATGAACTTCAGAGTGCACCTGCTGCTGGACGGGGAAAGGGTGAGTGTCCCGCTGCTCTGACAACAGAAGAGACGAACACATGTGAAGCTAGCGGTTAAAGAAGCAGGATGCCAGCCAAATGTTGTTAAAAATGTACATTCCAAGGCCACTTGTTATTGTCTTATCTATTTACAGAAATTGCATTCCCTATCAGTATGACCAAGTATACTGAAGAACAGCAACAAAAAGAGAGCTACACCTTTCAAAGGGTGTACTTACTTTTTGACAGCACTGCATATTACTGCAAGTATTATGACCAATTGTGTCATTCCAGCTCATTTTAGATGCTATGAAATATGTGAAATGAGAGCGGCAGAGAGAGGTAGGGAATTGTGAGTGGGGAGAGTGTCTTATCAGATTACTACGGCCATCTTTCTTATTAACCTTGAAGCAGTTATCTGTGGCCACGCTCCTCTCGGTCTCTCTCCCTCAGATAAGACTTCTAAAAATAGCTTTCCATTTCCCCAGAGTGTGAGTTTAATCAATCTGTGTATCAATAATTGGAGCAGCCCTGTTTGTTTTCAAAGATCGGCGGAGTGCAGCAGTCTCTCAGAACGAGGCGGAACCTTCTGTGTAAATCACATCAGGGTTTCTTTCTAGAGGAGATACGTGGCGACAGAAAATGCTAAAATCATGTTTTCATTTGAACATCCTTTTGGGTAAAAAAACATAACATTAATTAAGTGTGCACATGTGAGAGCACATCAAATTCATGTGGTTACTCTCACGCGGTCACATTAAGATTCTACACAAGGAAAACAATGCTGTTACATTTGAGACATGTGAAATAAATATAAAACATACAAAACATAAAAAAGAAATATTATACTACTAATTAAATAAAATGAAATAGTTCTGCAATATAATACATATTTAGTATTCAATTGAGTGTTTAAACATATATTTTACAATAAAATGTTTCGTATTCTTTTATTTGCAATATATATACAGTGGTGGTCAAAATTATTAGAACGCTAGTATTTTCACAAGCAAAACATGGTTTTAAATCAGTCATTTCTATTTGTTGCTGTAGTGTGTCAGTAGGAAATATCAGTTTACATTTCCAAACATTGATTTTGCCATTCATTGTAATAATCCAGATCTGGGCCCGTATTCCTAAAGATTCTAAGAATCCGTTTAGAGAGCTCCCAATTAGACTAAATATTTCTAACCAGGAGTCTTAGCTTAAAAGTGATTCAGGACCAATCTGAGAGAAACGCTGAGCGAGGAAAAGACAAAAACTTGTATCTTAGTGAGGAGGCGGGGCTGACCCCATGGCTAGCTATGACCCAGTCTTTTGAAGAATGTGATTGGTTGGTTGTCCCAGAAGGAAATATAAGGCTATTAAGAGTAGGGTTTATTATCAGAATTGACTTTGAAATTACAGGCGTAACTTTTCCATTCTCTCTCTCTCACACACACATGTGTATATATATATATATTCTTTATTTTTTATTTACCATGCTGTCATACATAACATATTTTATAGGAAATGAACAGGGACATAACAAGTGCTGTAACAGACCCAAATCATCACTGCTGCATAGTTGCATTTGTCCAGTTGCTAAATATGTTAATTTAGTGATTATGTATATTTTTGGCGCTATGGCATTTCAGCACGGTGTCGGAGATGTTAGCATGTCTTTAATAAGATCAGTCACAAACATGATCCCTGCACGATCTAATGTGTAGTGTCTTATTAACTCACTGTCACACATCGTGTGCAACACATTTCTTCTTCCTCTTCATGCTTCGTCCATTTTCTCCACTCCTAAAGAAACTCTTAAGCCCCTTAAACGTCCTCATCCTTCTCCTAACAAGTTTGGTCCTTAAGACCTCTTTTAACCCTTTCGCACGTGAGTTTAAAATATTCTAGCTGAGCCCCCGCCCCCCAGCGTGAGTTTTTTTAGGCGACCGTTATTTTAGAACGGCAGTTGATGACGTGACGCACTGATTATTCTAATCACACCAGTGTGATCGTACGCTTCTGGGACCAGCTAAGACTGATCACACCGGTGTGATCGTACGCGTCAAAGGGTTAAGGGTTAAGATGCTTTCTGAAGTACCTTTTTCTTTACTAGGGTCTTTTCTTTAATTTTAAGAGGAAACATCCACATTTTTAAGAATTTTCTTAGAATTTTGTTACTAGGAGCAACTCTTAGCACTAAGATTTTTCATGAATACGGGCCCTAATCATCATCCAGTCTGTCTGGAATGACATGAAGAAACAGAACAAACTGAGACAGACTAAATCCAGAAGAACTGTGAAGAGCAACGTCTCCAAGATGCTTCAAGAAACATGTGATCATAAAGATTTTGCACATGAGAAACATCATTAAACATTGTTACAACATGATGAACAACACTTCAGGACAGCTGAACTGGTTTTTATAATTTTTTTCCCCATAAACATTCATGAATCTACCAGTCATATAAGGGTCCAAATGCAGAGATCATAAAGATAGAATGCAATCACCCAAACATAGCAACAGCTTTATGTTGTTTGATGAAAATATTCAACTGGCTGACAGTTCATTAAATAATATTGAGTAGTTGATTGATGGTACATTACTATTATGTTTTATGATATGAGTCGTCTTGCACTTTGTCCTATCTTGCATTACATTTATGGATTATCTAAAGCATTCTATGAAAATATGAACACATGCTCTATTGTTTGAGCTGCAGGAATGCTGTAGAGATCTTGCTTTGTTTGTGAAAGTTCTGCAGTTAGTTTTGATTGAAAGGTGTGTTGATATGTCTCTCAGGTGGAGGAAGCTGTGAGTGAGGTGGATGTTCAGCTCAAACTAGATCTGCACTTCACTGACAACGAACAGCAGTGAGTATCTCATCATTTTCTCCCTCTGCATCATCCTGCTTGTGTTCAGAATGGCTTGTACTATCATGCTGTTTTGCAGTATACGGTCAGAATACTCTGCAAAGTATGTACATTTTCAGTATGCAGGGAATGACCTACTTCTTTACCCAAGTTCTGCTGGTATATTAAACATTGAGTACTGTATATCACAATTCAATGCACTTGATCTTCCATGTACAGAGTGACAAATGAAGAAGCAACACAATGTTTAATGCTGCAGACCACATTACACTGGATTCAGAAGTTTTGGTCGATAAGAAACAAGGCTCTTATGCTCACCAAGGTTGCATTTATTTGATCAAAAATATTTAAAATAACTGTTCTATTTGAATATATCTTAGAATGTAATTCATTCCTGTGATGCCATGCTGGATTTTTTTAACCCAGGCTCATTCGAAATACGTGCCTCTAAATACATTTCTGCAACACCGTTATTATGCACCTTACTGCACGTTTCGAGGCAGTTTCAAAGTGAAACATCCAGTAAGTGGCGCTAAAACGCAGGGTCAATACGTGACCCTGGCACATATTTGTTACATTAACTAAAAGTTAATGCTCTTCGTTTGTACAGGTACGTTTTTTCAGTTTTGCTGAATGTATTTAGAGGTACATATTTTCAATGAGCCTATGTTGGAATTTTTAGCATCATTACTCCAGTCTTTAGTGTCACATGATCCTTCTAATATGCAGATTTTCTGCTCAATTTTATTTTATTTTTGTATCATTTTTACTCCACCTTTAAGTGTAATTCTGGGAACAGTTAAACTTAAAGGTGCAGTAGAGAAAGACTGTTTATATTTGAAATCACCAAAACAAATACGCCCCTACCCAAAAAGGTTCACACCCCTATCTTGATAGCCCCACCCCCAATTTATGAACATGATGTGCAATACAGGCCCCATCACAAGCAGACATGCCCCTTACTGGTGATTGGCTAAAAGTGTTTTTTTTTGGTGCTCTGTGCCACTTTCAACAGTATTGCTAGGAAATCACTTACTGCACTTTTCGTTTTGTGGAAATCATTGTTTATGTGTACATTTTTGCCACATTTGATTAATATATTACATCCTAGCTGAATAAAATGATACATTTATATAAAAAAAGATAATGACACCTAACTTTTAAACAGCAGTGCACAGTATTCCCAGAATGAAATACTAGCCTTCTCCATTCTGTAGAATATGCTATGTATTGACACACTTGTTTAATAGTAATAACATGTTTGCTGTTTGACAATAATATATCAAACATTATGCACTCAATTCAATATTGAATAATATCTTTACATTTACATCCAGATGAAAACAACTTGCTGAATTAAACATATAACATAATGAATCTGTGACAACAATGTAGCATACATTTTTGTATATTTGCATATTTCACATACAATTTTTTTTAAATAGTATGCAGTTAATAACACACTATGTACAACCATTCTTTCTCTCCTTCCTGTTGTCTGTATGATCTCTCTGTCTGTTGGTATTTAAGGAGCTGCAGTAAAAGAGTGTGGTAGAGCCTCAGGCAGGCACAGTGTGTGTGTGTGTGTGTGTGTGTGTGTGTGTGTGTGTGTGTGTATTAATCAAGAAAAGTAAGAGGAAAGGCACTGAAGGCCCTCAGCTTAAAATACTCTCTCACACGCACACACACATACACAGAGAGAAAGAGAGAGCCCTGTTTCAAAGCAGCACAAATGAGAGTAATTATCTGCGCCTCCGACCTGCAGCAGAGCCCTGGAGCTCAGAGTGGCAGCGGCGGATCGGCCCCTGTGGCCCCTGAGCTCTGCAGGGATGGCAGTGGGGCAAGCTCATTAACTACACTCCCTGTCCATCTCTCTGTCCTCCTCATGTTCTCTCCTCCTTCTCCTGTGTTTTCTTTATTCAGGTCTTTTTCTTCTGTTTTTTTTTTCTTTGGCTGCCAGCATAGTTGTTACTTTTGCAGACTTGAGACAGTCTTCGTTGTTCACATGCATTATGAACAAAATTAAACACAAGATGTGTTGTGATTAAGTCTCTCTATAACGTGTGATTTTGTCATGTGTTTGTGTGTTAGGCTGGCGGATCTCTCTTCAGTGCCTCTGATTAGCAGCAGGACTTTAGGTTTGCACTTCCATCCACAACAAGGCCTACACCATCACCTGCCCGTCATGTTTGACTATTTCCACCTGTCTGTCATCTCAGTCTCAATCCACGCCTCCCTGGTGGCACTGCACCAACCGCTGATCAGGTGATCACACAAACTCTGCCCCACCAGTTCAATTTCCGTGCATTGCTTTATTATTTGTTGTTTTTGTTTTGTTGCTTTGTAATTTCATTAATTAAATTTTGCCTTACACAACTAAATATGATCAAATTGAAATTACATCAAATAATAATAATAATTTGTATTATTATTATTAGTATATTAGTAGTAGTGGTATATTTAATAGTTCATAATATATCATAATTTGTTTTATGAATTAATACATTTAATAAATAATATATTACATTTTCAGGTCTCATTCACACTTTGTGTAGCCCAATATGACTATACAACAACATTAATTAAAGTATAGCATTTTAATTTAATTTTGATCATTTCATCATTAATTTTGTAAGGCAAGTATCATTTAGTTGACATTTTTCCAATAATTTTTTTTAATTAAATTATTTTTTTAATTAAATGAAATTACAAAGCAACAATGTGCTTATTAGCATGGTTGTATAACATAGCTAGTTTTTCTAGTTGAATGTTGAATACTGTGTATTGATCGTTGGATCTGTACCTCCTGTTCGTGTTATTGGCAGGATGTGATCTATTTTCACTGCTGTGGATCTGTTCTTTAAAACTGAGCTTTTAAAGTGCTAGATCTTTCTCTGAACTCTCCTGAAAGCAAAGCAGTCAAATCCAAAGTGTGTGTGTTTGTCAGCTGTCATGTGTAATGGATTTCAGAGAACACAAGCCTCATTAGTGACAAATATTCTCAAGACTGACTTTAACAAACTAATCAGGCATTTGTGTGCCTTTGAGTTTCACATGAGGACCGTCAGACATTGTTTTCAGACAGATATGCAGTATAAATGATTTTTCGTGACTGGATAATGAAGAATCTTGTGAGCGGTTCCCACCGAGATCCCTTACGTTAATTCACTTGATAACAGCAGCACATATTGATCACTCCACAGGTACTTACAGTCTGTTGTTTGTCTTTCTGTAGTTTCGCACGCAGTGGAAAGGGGGCGTGGCTGGGTAAAGGCTCTCCAGAGAGTGAAGCTCCGCCCTCTGTGATGTCAGTGGAGAATCTGATGTTTGGGGCGGGATATTGCAAACCTGTGCCAACAGAGGTATAACACATCTAACCTAACTCACTCATTTTGCACATACACATAATTGAACGTGTTTAAATGACTGTACTGATCTCAACTGAACTATTAAATCCAACCCTGCTATCTGACATCTTACCTGACAGCACTGAAACTGGTCTGTGGTGCTCTTCTGGGTTCTTAGATAGTTCAAGTCCCTTTCAGTATCTGTCAGAAAAAGAAACCTGTTGCAGAGAATGCTCATTACATTTTGATGAAACCTTAAGAAAAAAAAATGATAACATTTAAGGCTGCTTTGTTCTGAATAGCTTAATTCGTACCACACAAGTAAGTATTACATACAGTGTGCATATTTTCTGTATGCATGAAAACCCAATGACTGATTATATTTGCCAAAATGCATGGCACACTGTGAGATGCTTAACCTTCTTATTTATAATGTAGTGCACAATATTATAAATGCAACAATCTTTACTCTCTCTCTGTCTCTCTCTCTCTATATATATATATATACACACACATATAAAAACAGTTATTTTTATTATGAATACCAAAACAATTTTTCTTGATCGATATTCTTAATGTTTTGTGGAAACTATGATGCATTTATTATTTTATTAATAGAAAGATCAATTTGGTTATCTTTTGTAATATTTAAAAAAAATCTGTTTGATCTATCCATTCATGGTAGATAGATAGACAGACAGACAGACAGACAGTTAGATAGTACCCAGAAAAGTGCTATATAAATGTAACAAATTATTATTATGATAGATAGATAGATAGATAGATAGATAGATAGATAGATAGATAGATAGATAGATAGATAGATAGATAGATAGATAGATAGATAGATAGATAGATAGATAGATAGATAGATAGATAGATAGATAGATAAAATATTGTTTTAAAAAGGACAAAATATCCCATATATTTCTGAAAAATAACCGGACGCTACATTAAACATTTGGAGTTCATGTGACAAATTTGCATCCTAATGGCTAAGTAATGCATTCAGTTTTACCTGTTACTTTATTATAATTATTTTAAAAATACCTGGCAGTATGCAGTGCATGTAATGTGCAGTTTTTATTCAGAACACAGTCATGGAATATTTCCAAATAATACCTGCAGACACTTAACCAGAGCAATTTAGAGTTAAACAGCATAGATCATTTGACCTTTCTGGCCATTTGCTGAGGACAAAGTAGCCCTCGTTTTTTCGGACTGGATGAACTGAGAGGTTTCTCTTGCCTGTGGAGATTTCCATTTAGGCAGGAAATCGCAACGAGGCCTCTCGTCTCCGTATGGGTCCTACGTTTACACCCCCCCTGCAAGGCACTTTATTAAGTACAGCGTTCCGCTGGAGGGAGGCAGCGTTTGATCATTATAACGAGCACAGCTTTAACGGCCTCAAACATGAGGAGCAAGCATCTCTCCCTCTTCTCAGCACTTTTACTTTACAATGAAGGACATAATGTGATGATTTTCACTCAGGGACAAAAGAGAAGTTGTTCAAGCTTATTAAGTGATGTGTTAAGGTTGTTGTCTTCTGTAAAAGTAACATATAGTTAACTCAAAATGTATCTGGATGCGTAAAGAAACAGTTTGCTTAAAATTACTAATTTAATCACCTTTATGCCATTCCAAACATATACAGCTTTCTTTCATCTGTAGAGCAGAAAGGAGAAATTACTCTATATTTATGATACTTGTAAATGTATGCAAAACAGAATAAAAATTATCATGAAAGATATATATATATATATATATTACTAGGCTTCTGAAAGCAACAGCTTTCTGTGAGAACTAAAACTTAGTTCAGTGAACAACAACTTAAAAGTACATTTAGATTGATATTCACTAATTATAGCTGTGTACTCCTGCGATTGAATCTCTGGGTTAAACCAGATGATTCCTAAACAAATCATTCAGACTGGTTTTGTGAATCAGATGATTCACTGAAAAGATTCAACTCATAAGAGCAATTGTTCCCAACTTGGGCATCACTACTTCTTTGTCAAATTATTGTATAGCTCCTGAAGATTTAAGATAATATATAGTGTACAGACTTGCATGAATGTATTTACGCATACTGTGTGTGTGCGCGAGAGAGACTGAATTCAGAACGCATCTGTTTGAGTCAAAGGAACATAACTGAATGTAGATTACAAAGCTTCACGAATATAATGACAGTGTTCAGCACTCTCTTTACACTCAAACATACATACATTACACAGTACACACAAGTATGCAGTAAAGACATATTAGAGGCCCAGCGACTCACAATCAGCTCTGCATCAGCATTTAATGAGCCTTTGCTCCAAACATTTAAAGCATCACCTGCATTTTCTGTAAACTATAACACTGTATATTTAAAAATAGCTTGTATTTAGTGTTTTAGATTCATAGAAGCCTGTTTCCACCAGTGTGAAAAGGTAACAAGGTAATGGACTTGTGACATTTTATTTTATGACACTTTATTTTATTTTTGACATTATTTTACAGTGACACTCTATAGACTCTATGGGGGGGTAAATAATACTTATTTCAGCAAAGACACATTAAAGTGATCAAAAGTGACAGTAAAAATATTTGCAATGCTTCGAAAGAGTTCCATTTCAAATAAATGCTGTTTTTTGAGCTTTCTGTTCATCAAAAAAAAAATGCATCACGGTATCCATAAAAATACTAATACGTGCTACTGTTTTTAAAACTGATAATCAGAAATGTTTCTTGAGCAGCAAATCAGCATATTAGAATGGTTTCTGAAGGATCATGTGACAATGAAGACTGGAGTAATGATGCTGAAAATTCAGCTTTGCATCTCAAGAATAAATTCTATTTTCAAATATTTTCAATATAAACCATTTTTAAATTGTAATAATATATCACAGTATTACTGTTTTTACTTTATTCTGAAAAAAAAAAGCTTTGGAGAACATAAAAGACTTCTTTCAAAAACAAATCTTACCAACCACAAACCTTAGAATGGTAGTGTACTCTTATATTTTTTTTTTACCCAGAAGTGTGAAAATTGCGAAAAAAAATATGTATAAAATCAAATGAACTGAGAGGTATACGACGTGTGCACTTCCTGTCGACAGGACGTCTCTGTGTCGTTTTCCATATGAGCCACGTATGCACACTTCTCCTATTTTACTGCTGGGAAACTGACTGTGTTTAAAGTTTTACTCAGCGTTTGATCTTCATCTAATTATTGAGCTTCAGGCTCAGCCAAACATGAACATACAGCTACTCCTCATAACAACCACATCACAAATATGATTTTATTTCTTTCTCTTTTTGTCATGAGAACCTGTGTTTTTAGCTCTTAAAAGAGAACAGCGGCTGTGTGATCAAAGATGTGGGTTAGTCCACATGGGTAAACCTTTGTTCAGTGTTATCTACCTGGTTATCCGTGTGCAGAAATAACAGGGAAAAAGTGTGACATGCAGTAAAAGCTGACCTCGACTCGTATGCCCTGTGTGTTTGTTTGCAGGGCAGTTTTTACGTGCCGTCGGAGAACTGTCTGCAGAGAGCTTACACGTGGCACCGGCGCATCTGTAAACTGTTGCTGGCGGCTCACAGAGCTCTGTGCTCCTATTACACAGCTCTAATGAAGGAGATCCCTCAACTGCAACACATAGAAATGGGTAGAATCACAAACTCTTATGTAACTCACTCTCTTCAAACATGTGTGGATTTCTCGAAGATGGTTCCCTCTCATGATCACTTACTCACCCTCACTGTCTTTCAGAACTCATAATGTTTTCTTTCTTCTGTAGGACACAAAAGTCCCAGAGTGATCAGTAATTGTCAAGCTAAAAAAATAAATCAGCATCAGCATCATAAACATGATTAGGCATGTTAGGTCTTAGGTACTTAGACATACTTTATACTGTGTAGTACTGAATGATCACTATGTTCATTTACCATGGTATTTATATAGTACACAGAGGGATATAAAAACACAGAATTAACATCATATTTTTTGTTTGTGACTGACTCTTTCCTTATGTTCTCATTTCCAGAGGACCTCCCCCTTGAAGAAACATTAAACCAGCTCACCATTGAAGGGCAGGTTTGTGAAACACTTGACTAATCCAATTCCTGTAAAAACATACAATTAATATGATGTAGGTTAAACACCAAGTATTGTTCTGTGACTAAATTAGACTGAGTTTTAATTCTCTCTCTCCCTGTAGTTGCAGGGCGGTCATGAGAAGGTAGCAGAACAGATCAGTAAAGCTCTGACGCAGCTCTGTGCTCAGCTGACTGCTCTTTGGACACAGTTTTTGGAAGCCACGGTCCCTAATCCACATATCCGCTCATATCTGGCCCAGGAGCACCACACACTCAGGGTGAGTGTGTTTCTTGTTCAATGTCATGTTTCATTTAGAAATATGCTACATTAGAAGTTAAATAAGTTACAAAGGTTTTTTAAATAATTTTAACAGCAATAGGTTTTCTTTTCCAGCCTTAAGTTATGAGAACTTACTATGAATGGTGCTAAACTTGAATTTCAGCGCCACGCAGGGTTAATTTTCAGCGTGACAGCTTATATTTTATTTATGAAATATACAAACTCAAATATAACAGCTCATTTAATAATCGTAGCAACAAAATGACATGATTCCCTGATTACCAAAAGTAGACTTAGTTTCTAGTCAGACTGACTTAAAGTATTGTTCGATAAAGCCGGAATAAACTGTGCTTCTCATAAACATCCTGAATTTCCCAGCATTCCTCAAAACTCTGAGTTCGGTTGAGTGATGCATCTCCTTTGATACATACAGTAATTACATCCACAGGACAGCTCAGCTTTTAATTACAGAACTCGGAGTTATTATAATGATGAAAAAGATGAAGAGATGAATCCAATTTAGTTTTTATTACTGAATGGTTTTATTTCTCTCTTGTACATGAGGTCCCTTTTTATAAAATATTTCTGCTCGCTGTGGTTGATTTAAAAAAGAAATATAAAATGCAAGATTGTAATGCATTCAAACTGTGCTTGCAAGACAAATACAGAGAGAAAAGCTGAAATGATTCAAATAAAGCATGAATAATATATGACCTACAGTGACTTACTATGCTTGTTTTATATACATTATTTGTAAATAATTTTTTTGACAATTACACATTTTACAAAAGAAAGGTTTGTAAAAAAGATTGTATAAGACTATTAAAACAGCCTATATTTAAAGTTTATTTTTTATTTAAATTTAATACGAAATAAATAGTACTCTATTAATAAAACAACAAAAAATGTGTCATTGTGATTTACAGCTGTTGTCTATGATATAAGTACATACTGAATGTGTGTGTTTGTGCAGGTCAGGAGATTTTCTGAAGCATATTTCTTCACAGAACATCCCAAAGAGTCCTCACTCACATTTCAGGAGGAGCTGTGAGTTTGTTTTTATTATTTTAGCATAGCCTCTGTCTTTCTCTTTTAGACACATACACACTATACCTACCTATGCAAATGGAGAAATAACCTATTTTCATTAAAGCTACTGTAATTAAAACTACTCATAACCCTTAAAAAACTGCTGTGTATCTCTGATGACAGTATCAATAGACACGCACAGGTGGCCACAGAGATGCGCAGCTCTGATTACCTGCTCCGAATGCCTCCACTTCCTGTGGAATGCCTGGACATCGATGGAGACTGGAGCAGCCTGCCAATCATCTTTGAGGACAGATACGTGGACAAACCCTGTTTAGGTGACCGCCAATAGAAACCCTGTTTAAAAGAGAGCGAATGAGCATCTGAACAAACAAACAAATGAACAAACAAATCAATGAGCTTTTAAACAAACAAATCACTAAAAGAAAGAACGAATTTATGAATGAACAAACAAATGTTTTAGAAACAAGAACTACTGAATCTTTCCGGTGAATAAAGTGTCATAAAAGATTTTTCGGCATTTTTAAATTATGCTTTCACTCAGCGTCTGTGAAGTGGAGCAGCACAACGTCCCACCAGTCCTTGTTTAAGACTCACCCACAGACGACTGGTTTTGATCACGGGAAGGGGCACTTTTACTGCTTTCTAAAGTAAGCAGCACTGCTTACTTATTTTTAATTCAGCCGATTAAAAACTACCTTTTTTAACATGGTGTTATCAAGATTGGGATTTTTCAGAAGGGGCTTAACAACTGCCATTTTCAGGGAGTTTGGAAAAGTCCCAGAAAGAAGTGAGGCGTTCACTACTTCTAAGAGATCTGCTTCCAAACAGATAAGCACACTTTTGAAAAAAGATGTGGGAAGTGTGTCAAAAGAGCTGGTTGACGGTTTAAGGTGCAGTACTATTTCTTCCAAAATTTTGCTATCAATTTCTTCAAAAACAGACATGGTTACTTCTTTCTGAAATTGCGGTCGAATCTGTGCAAACTCTTCATAACTAGAAGATAGGCCAATCTCCTTTCTGATATTATTGATCTTCTCAGAAAAGAAGGAAGCAAACGTGTTGCATTTGCTGTCGGAGAGAATGTCACTGAGAATCTGACTTGGGGGGTTTGTCAGTCTCTCAACAGTAGCAAAAAGAGTGCGAGTGTTGTTTACATTACTGTTTATAAGGTTTGAGAAGAAGGTCTGTCTAGCTGTGGCTAGTTCTACATTGAAAGCATGAAGGCTGTCTTTATAGATGCTATGGTGAATTTCAAGTTCCATCTTCCGCCACATCCGCTCAGCCTTTCTATATTGTCTTTTCATACTCTGAACTGTTGTTGATTTTCTCCATGGTGATTTCTGTCTGCCATTCTTCTTGCAGACTTTCATGGGGAAATATAATCAATAACATTCTCAACTTTTGAGTTAAATGAATCCAGGAGAAGATCAACAGAGTCTGCAGAAATGCTTGGTGTTAAAGATATAGCCTTCATAAATAGCACACTAGTGTTCTTGTTGATGCATCTTTCTAACAGAGACGGATCTAGTTTAAGTGGTTACAGAAATCAATATTTCAAAGAAAACACAGAAGTGATCAGATAATACTGCATCCTTAATAACAATGGATGAAATGTTTAGACCTGATGAGTAAATATAGAGTGTGTCCTTGATTGTGTGTTGGTCCTTGCACATGCTGAATCAGGTCAAAAGTGTTTAAAACAGTTATAATTTATTTTGTAGTTTTGATTTCTGCATTATCTATGTGAGTTAAAATCTCCTGCAATAGTAAAACAGTCAAACTCTGAGGAAATCATTGATAACAGTTCTGTGAACTCTTCAACAAAGGCTGAAGAGTATTTTGGAGGCCTGTATGTAATGATAAACAGAATGTGTGGACACAGCACCTTTCAGCACTATACCTAGGTATTCAAAAGACAAGTACTGACCAAATTATATTTGCTTGCATTGATAAACATCCTTAAATAGAGCAGCTCCACCTCCACATATCCTGACAGTCCGGCAAACACTTGTAAAATTAAAGTTCGGAGGGGCTGTTTCATTTAAGACTGTTGCACTGCAGGACACTAGCCATGTTTCATTAAGAAACATACAATCCAGGTTGTTTGTGGTTATTAAATAATTGATCTGAAATGATTTATTTTTTAGTGAGCGGATGTTTAAAAATGCTAACTTGATGGAATTACATTTAGTCTCTACAGCAATCTTAGACTGATGCATTACAGGCCGCAGATTTGATGGGTCAGCCGTACGGCTTGAGAAGGCCTTAGACTTTCTATCATGTGATAAAACAGAAATAGAGGAGACTACAGGCACACTGGGTTCCTGCTTGCTCTGTAAACATTTGTGAATGTTATTGCCAATATAGCTGGGACCCGACACATATCACTGAGGAGGGTTTGGGCCCTGCCGTTGTGGCAGCGGTCGGAGAGCTCTCACAGGACGAGGAGGGAGAGCTTGGTCTGCAGTTTTTGGTGGTTGGGGGGCCTGCCATTTTTTTAGTTGATATCAAGGTTCAAGGTTTCTTTATTTGTCACATAATAGTTATACAGGGTATAATTAGAAGTGGAATGTAATCGAATCAGGTCCGCTCAGTGGACAGTGCAAAATAATAAGAATACAAATTATATAAAGTAACATAACACAAGGGCATACATATGGTAAGAAAAGGAGAAATAAGAGTAAAATGTGCAATGAAATAAAAAAAGTGCAAAACAATAAGATGTGCAAAAAACAATACGATGTGCAAAAGACAATAAGATGTGCAAAAAAGATGTGCAAAAAACAACAACAAGATGTGCAAAAAAACAATAAGATGTACAAAAAGAAAAAACAGTGTTCTGGGACTTAATAAATAGTAATGTGAATAAGAGGGATGTGCAGACGGGTTGTTCATGGTATTGTACATAGAGCAGCAATGATGAGAATGTGATGATATTTACAGTTGACAATGGGTCTTGTGAGTGTTTATGAAACAGAGTTTGTGTTTAGGAGCCTGATGGCCTGAGGGAAGAAGCTCTTCCTCAGTCTTTCAGTCTTTGCCATCATGCTCCTGAAGCGCCTGCCAGATGGCAGTAAACAGAAAAGGTGGTTACCGGGGTGAGTAGAATCTTTGAGGATTTTAGCAGCTCTGCTTCTGCAGCGTTTGAGGTAGATGTGCTGCAGAGAGGAGAGTAGTCCCTGAGATGCGCTCAGCTAAGCGCACGACTCTCTGTAGAGCTTTGCAGTCCTGGTTTGTGGCATTATTATACCACACTGAGATGCACTGAGTCAGAACATTTTATGGCCCTGAATAGAAAGTTTTCAGGATAGCTGGTGAGACCCTGAATTTCCTCAGCTGTCGAGATGGTACAGTCTTTGCCTGGCTTTCTTAACCTGTGTTGTGTGTAGTCAAGTCAGGTCCTCGGAGATGTTTACACCGAGGTACTTGAAGCTACTCACCCTCTCCACAGGGGTCCCACTGATCATAAGAGGAGTGTAGGGCTGCTGCTGTCTCTTCCTGAAGTCCACGATCAGCTCCTTAGTTTTGCTCACGTTCAGAGAGAGACAGTTGTCCTGGCACCATGATGTAAGTCTCTCCACCTCATCCAAGTATGCGGCCTCGTCATCGTTGTTGATGAGGCCCAGAACCACAGTATCATCCGCAAATTTGACAATAGAGGTGGAGCTGTGTGAGGACACGCAGTCGTGGGTGTATAGAGAGTATAGCAGGGGCTCAGGACACAGCCCTGTGGGCTCCTATGTTCAGGGTGATGGAGTTGGAGGTGAACTGGCCGACTTTCACCACTTGTGGTCTGGCGGTGAGGAAATCTTGAATCCAGTCACAAAGTGAAGTGTTTAGGCCAAGGTCAGAGAGTTTAACAGTCAGCTTGGTGGGGACTATAGTGTTGAAAGCCGAGCTGTAGTCTATGAATAGCAGCCTGACATAGTTGCCATTTTGCTGTCGATGTGAGTGAGGGAGGAGTGCAGTACCTGGGAGATGGCATCGTCAGTAGATCTATTTGGCCGGTAGGCAAACTGAAGAGGGTCCAAGGTAGCAGGGATGGAGGAGCAAATGTGTTTCTTTAAAGTCTCTCAAAACCTTCATGACCGCCGATGTGAGGGCAACTGGACGATAGTCATTCAGGCAAGAGGGTTTACTGTTCTTAGGCACAGGGATTATGACAGATTTTTAAAGGAGGTGGGAACAACAGAGGTAGCAAGGGACTCATTAAATATGGAAGTAAACAATCCAGCAAGCTGATCAGCACAGGACCTCAGAACGCGCCAGTAATCCCATCAGGTCCTGCTGCTTTCCTGACGCTTCACTCTCTTTAGTTCCCTCGACGTCATCCTCTGAAAAGGTGATTACATGATCATTGCTGCTCTGTCTGCTGCTTCCTGATGTGCTGATCGGCAGATTTGCGCGCCATTGCAGTCAAAGCGACCGTAGAAGGTGTTTAGCTCGCCAGCAGCGGATCTGCTCTCACCTCTGCGGAGGATTTATTTCCAGAGGAACAGATGGTCTTCAGTCCCTGCCACATGCGTCGAGAGTCATTGAGCTGGAAATGTGACTCAATTTTCTCACTGTACCGGCGCTTAGCGGCTCGACAGCCCGGAGAGCGTAGCACGATGTTTTGTACTCGCTCATGTTCCCTGACAACAGACCGGCATTGTATGCGGCAGTGCGATGGTTAACCGCATCACGGATTGATCTGTCCACCCACGGTTTCTGATTAGTAAATGTCCTTATTGTTACCGTTTCAGTGGCTTGCTCGGTTAGCGTGTTTACGAAGCTTACTGCTACATCCGTGAATTCGCTGACGTCAGATGAACTCGCCCGGAACATGTCCCAGTCGACGTCATCAAGAGACGCCTGTAGCATAGCTTCAGAGTGGGGGGACCAACGCGTCACTTCCCTCTCCACCGGCGGTTCGCGAGCGATCCTCTGTTTGTATTCCGGCGTGAGAAAGATGGCGACATGATCTGATTTGCCAAAAGCCGGCAGTGAGTGGGCTTTGTAGGCGTTATTGAGCGGAGTGTAGCAGTGATCCAGTGTATTCAGTCCTCTGGTTGGACAGGATATATGTTGATGAAAGTTCGGCAGGACTTTCTTGAGGTTGGCCTTGTTAAAGTCCCCAGCGATGATACAAGCAGCGTCGGGATGTTTGTTGACATATCCGCTGATTTCATCGTGGAGATTGGACAAAGCCACGCTAGTGTCTGCTTGTGGAGGAATATAAACGGCAGACACGAGGATCGATGTAAATTCGGGGCAGATAGAAGGCGGCAGATAATGGAGAGATGCTCCAGATGAGGCGAACAGGAACGCGACAGAATGGAGATATTCCTGGGGTCACACCATTTCTTGTTAATAAAGAAACACACTCCACCACCTTTGTTTTTTCCGGCCTCGGCTGATCTGTCCATCCGTAAAACAGAGAAGTTGTCAGACGGTGTTACAGCGGTGTCCGGGACCAAGGGCGTGAGCCACGTTTCAGTCAAACAAAAGATGTTGCAGTCTCTAATGTCCCGTTGGAAACTAATCCTGGCTCTAAGATCGTCCATCTTATTCTCCAAGGATTGGACATTAGCGAGCAGAATACTTGGTAGAGGAGGGCTGTAAGCCCTTTTCCTCAGTCTGTTGCATATTCCAGCATGTCTCCCGCGGTGTTTCCTACGCCTCCTGCGGTTGTTCAGGTGGTCATTGTTCAACTCGGTGCTCCGAAGTATCTCCAATGGCCACGCTGGGTCCGTGGATAAAGTATCCTTAATCAGGTTAGTGTAGCGATGTCCAATGTCCAAAAGTGTTCTTCTGTCGTACATAATCATTGCAGACATACACATATCAAAAGAGAAGTAAAAAAAAAAAAAAAATAGGTAAAGAAACACACAAAAAAGCACAATTCTGAGCGGAGCTAATTCACAGGCGACTGAACTCAGCAGCGCCACCGGAAGTACCTCATATCTTGGGGCTTGCAGCGAAGGAGTGGGAGAGTTTGGTCCCAGCATACACCAGTTCCTCCATTTTCTTTGAGAAGCTTAGAAGTGGAGATGTTGGATAGAGAGATAATGTGTCTGATGAGCGTGTCTCTGTCTCTGGTGTTTCCGGTGGCTGTGAAATGTTGTCCTGGCTTCCCTGGCTGTTTTCTGGAAAGTCGTCCTTGGGTGCTGAGCCACATGATGACTCTGAAGCAGAAATGAAGTCTTGTGGTCACTTATACTCTGTCCAGGTGTGTGTGTGCCATTCAGGCAGAGTGGATTGGCAAACATCATTGAAGGATGACGGAGGGAGAAGTAGATATTGTCCTTTAACACTCTTGCTACAAGTCTGTTTAAGTGGAGGCCATCCAGTTTAAACAGTTGTCTATGGCCCCGGAAAATATTGACGTTGTCAATGAAGTTGACTCCTTTTATACTGCAGGATCGTTGTAGCCATGTATTCTGTCTAAGTAGCTGTGAAAACATGTTTTTTCCCTTTGCTGGAAGTGGTCCACTGATGAACGACTGAACTTCAAGTCTTTGAAGTGTTTCAAAGAGTTCGGAAAAATCCTTTTTAGGCAGTTCTGACTGCTTTTTCATATCATTCTTCCCCACATGGATGATAATTCGATTCTTGTGCTTCATCAGAATGTTCCTTGTTCACATCAGAGACGGTTGCTGGAGGAAAGCGGCATGTCGTTGTAGTCCTGCTACTAATATTTCTGATAATAGAGTCGCCCACTAATAGAGTCCTGGGCTGTGTGCCGCTGTCTGCTTGACCTCGAGCGTCTGTCAGTAGCAATGTTAGCTGCTGGCTGATTTGATCCATGTTTAGTCACATTTGGGGATTCCTCACCCACATTCATTAATGCTTCAAATCTGTTCTCAAGATGTATAGGGGTTTGTAGATTACCAGTGTTTACAAGTCTTGTTATAGCCGTATCTGGGGTACGAGATACTCATGACTATCTGATGTCTCGAGTGCCTTTGGGTCTCGCTCCCTGTTTCTACCACTGATTAGTCTTTTGATCAGTTTCGGCTTGTTCCTCTACACTTGGTATAAACTGTTGAGATTCACTAGATTCACAGGACTCACCGGCTGTATTCTGAGGGGGTCCGTGATGACGATCTGCTGTGTGCTCCACCTGTTTTGGAAGTCCAGCATGAAACTTTGTTTCAAGAACCACAATCCTTTGTAGAAGTTCATGCAGCATGTAGATTCCACAAGAGGTATTTTCTTTCCCGTTTCTGTGTCATAATGTCGGCAGCTGTGTTTTCCTGTCTCCGGAATGTAAGCTGCTGGCAGAGAGAGGCAAAGAGTCTTCTTTTTCCCCAAAATGTGTTGTTTGAGCACTGTGCTGATCTGCTGAAGTTAAAATCTTAGAGAAATCTGAGAAAAGTATATAAATAGGGAGCAAAGAGCAGAGCAATAAGCGAGAGCGTCCAAACAGTAGCGAAGCCGGAAGCGAAGTAGATAAATATCAAGTGTGCTTTTTAAAACAATATGCGACAACAGCAGGAAACTCTGTATATTCATGCAGTGTGTGCATATCATCTTATCAGAAGCTTGTGACATATAAATACTCACATTAACCCGATCACTTTATATAACGTTCATGTAAACACTACATTCAGATTTGACAATCCGAATGAATTCATTCAGATGGAAACAAAACGTGTCCATGTAAATGTAGCTACTGAAAGAATGAACAAATTTATGAATGAACAAAATAAAATCAACAAAAAAAATTGAACTAAAAACCACTGAATCGGTGAACTGCATTATGAATGAACTAAAACATATGAATCGATTTATAAATTAATAAACAAATGAATGAGATCTGAAGAACTAAAGAATGAACAATATGAACAATAGACTAAATAAAATGAACAGATAAACAAATAAATGAATAATTGCAATAATGGACATAGGAACAAAGACAAATTTAATATACTAACAAATCAATAAGAAACAAGAGTAAATGAACAAACTAATGCACCAAGAAATGAATGAATGTTTGAACAAGGATGAATATGGGAATTAAAGAATTTAAAACCAATTTAATTAATAATTAGGGGTGAGCACATTTACAATAATCAAAAACAAAAATCAAATGAATCAATGGTTTGGTTGAATTTTAAAATATCCTTACGTTTTTATTAAACAACTAACACAACTGAGCACTTTTCTCTTTCTCTGTTCTAGACTACAAACTCCATGTGCAAAATCAAAGCATCTTAAACTCTCAGCCATGTCCTGAGCCAACAAGGATGGAAGTCCAAACCATCAGTCCGGTTGAGGAAACACAGGACACCAATTCACCAGCAGCAACCCCAGAGGAACCTCCCTGTGAAGATGACATGGACTTGCCCACATACATGGCCCTGATTGGCCGGCAGGAGGACTCCATCACTGACTACAAAGAGACCAGAGCCCAAGCAGAGACTCTGATTGGCCATGTGGGTGAGACTGATATTGATAGAAGCAAATTTATCACAACCTCAGTTTCAAGAATTGATTCTGTTGATAAGATCATATGCCAATATGAAACTGAGGAAGGATTCGATGTTGACTCTAGGCCTGTAAACTGTGATGAAGCAATAGATACAGGTAACCAGGAGAAAACTAGTTGCCAAAAAGTAGTAGTTGACTTTGTTGAATCTGATCATGCAGGTCTAAAACTAACAAGTAGCGGACAATCGTTGCTGCTTGTTCCGACAGATGCTGCAGAACTTCCCGACCTCACCAGCCTTGACAGATTTGAGTTCATGACCATGACAACCATCTTAAAACACCGGGTAATACTGGGAGTCTTAGCAGCGACAAGCCACAGTCTGTATTAGATAACAGATACATTGAAGCACCTGCAAAGGATTTTGGGAGCAAGTATACAACACCAGCTAATCTACTAAACACCAACTCAATGGGAACTTTAGCCACGTCTCCTTCTCGTAATGTTCTACAACAGAACCGTCGCATGTCCGAAACCCCGCCCAAAGGTGTATTCTTGGGCGGGGCTAAGCTAATTAACCGCTCCTCCTCCGTGATCTCGGACTCCGGTATTGAGAGCGAGCCAAGCTCTGTGGCCTGGACCCTGGAGGGCCGAGGAGTTGTCGCAGGGGGTCGAGACTTCCTGCAAAACTTGGCGCGTCATCGGCCAGGGCATCAGAGCTCTTTGGAGGGCCTACAGATGGAAAGTCATGGCAGCCTACCCAGCGCCACACAGGCCTCTTTGACTTCCATAAGCTCCCTTCCCTATGAAGAGGAAGAGGAGAGACAGCTCAATACTTTGACCAAATCCGCCTCAGCACCGCAGATTAGCAGCCCTGACGACACCGAGGAGGATCGTGAAACACCAAATCAGGAAAAATTGAATGTTTGTGTGGCCAATCAGCTGAGTCTGAGTGATGAAGCAGCCAATGATTTAAAGCGGAATGCTCAAGGCATTACTACAGAGGACAGAAAGGAAACAACCAATCTGATCTATGATTGTGTGGCCAATCAGCGGAGGCAGAGTGAGGAAGCAGCCAAAGAGGTGAAGCAGAATCTTCAAGGTGTTACTAGAGAGGACCGAGAGGAAACAATCAATCAGGAGAAGAGGAATGTTTGTGCAGCCAATCAGTTGAGGCAGAGTGAGGACGAAGCTAATGAGGTGAAGCGGAATCTTCAAGGTGTTACTAGGGAAGACAGAAACGAAAAAAACAATCAGGAGATCCACAAGGATGAGTTGTCCAATCAGGAAGCAGTAAATCTTAATTTTGCTAATCCAGAAATGTTAGTATGCCAGCAATTTGTTACGTATAATGGTGTTGAAAACGCCACAGTGGAGGACATGGCTGAAGACTCACAGGAATGTCAAACAAATGTATTACTTGAAGAGTATTCTGGTCTAATGAATGACAACACAGAGGTTTGTAGATGTGAACATGAATACTGCGAACACAATGGGGCGCTAGAATCAAACACATATCAAAAGGACCCCGACGACATTAGTGTCTGTCACATTCATTTGAATGAACTTGAGGAAGTAAGCATGGAGAACCTTCCAGATTCACCAACCAGTGACAAAAGTAGACACGAAATTGCGGCCAATGAGAAAGAAAGGTCCGTTCATCTCATTAAGCTACCAGCCAATGAGAAAGAGCAGCAGGCACTAGATGGGCAGAGCAGAGCCAGTAAAGTGCCAAGTACAGGTCTGGCATTCGTGAATAAAAAGGTGGTGGAGGTTGTCAACCTGTCGGTGTCGTGTGCACCTACATGTCTGCCTTTCTCTATACTACGCGATTCGCCATCAGTTAGCGGAATCTCAGCGCCAGGTCACCTCTCCTATTACCCATCAACCCCTGGGCTCCTTTGGAATAATCTCCTCAAACTCTTTTATCTGTGCTGATCAGGAAATCAACGAGAGAATGGTTAAGTAAGTTTTGATTTCAACCATGTTTCATGCTCAAATTTATATTATAAAAAAAAACTATCTGCCAGTGTTCAGCAAAATGAACACTTTAATTTCAAATGCTCTGCTTAAGATACATTGTATTCTTTTTTTTTTGGGGGTTCACTAATAGCAAACAAAATGTATATTTTAAATGTAGATTTACTCACTGGTCATATGGAGCTATCTCTGGTACAGGCCAAATTTTCACAGTTCACCCTGTTACTATATAAACACTATGCATTGTTCACTGTATCATTCACATTTTTTATTCATGTTTTAAAGCTTCTATAAGGCAAAGGAAGCCTTGCTGAGGGAGCTGGTGTTCAGTGGCACTCTCTACAGCGACCTGCTTTACCTCGCCTCCGACCATCCATACTTCCCTCCCGAGGAAGACGACACTGAGTTTGAGGATGGGATACACCTCGTGGTGTGTGTCCATGGACTTGATGGTAAACATGCCAATCTCAAAAAGATTTAGATTCATAAAAGTGTGTAAGATAAAAAATAATAGCTGCATCTTTAGTAAATAGATTTTTGTGTTTGTTATTATTATCAGGTAACAGTGCAGATCTGAGGTTGGTTAAGACGTTTGTAGAGCTCGGGCTGCCTGGATCTAGACTGGACTTCCTCATGTCAGAACGCAACCAGGTAGAACATCCAACCAATCAGCACAGTTGTTGCACTGCTTTCAGCCAATTAGAGCACCCAGAACATAATGACATATTATCAATGTCAAGTCAGGGGTAAGATATTAAATTAATTAATTAATTGATAAAAAATATATATATAATCAGAAACCTTTCATGGTTTAAAAGAGCAAAGACACAAACAAGGGATTCCTTATTGAATGGAGAGAATAAAATGCAATCAAATGCTCAAAAAAAATTATGCTCAGAATGACTCTATTTTATTATTTATAAACTTTTAACATGCCAACACAACAACAAACAACTCCTAATATGTGACCAGTTAACAGCATAGCAGCACACAAAAACCAATCAGAAAGCTACAATGCCCCTCAACAACCAATCACAACTTTCATATGGTTCCTAGTACAAGTTTGATCAGCTTTCTGTTTCTGTTCTCATCTTCTGTCTGCAGACGGACACATTTGCAGATTTTGAGACCATGACTGACAGACTTATGGATGAGATAATTCAGCACATCCAGCTGTATAACCTCACCATCCACCGGATCAGGTTTATACACATTGCCTTGAACTTTATTAATCAATTATGGACTTTACTTAATTTAACAGCAGCAAAATTCACCATCATATTGACATTATATCAGTGGATCCAAACCACAGTCAATCTCAGCACGACTTTAGAGCTCAAACTACGGGTCTGAACAGTGTGTAGAGTAGACATTCAAATTTCATGCCTTTTGATCCAGATGGTATAGTTATGACATCGACCAGCAAGGCCTAACTAGTCCATGTTAACCACCATGTTTACACTGATGCTTTATGATTTATTAAAACACTGTGATCCACACACTGTACACAAAAATCCATATTAAAGACTAGGGCGCCCCCTTGTGGATGGACAATAGATACATCTGCCATAACCACTTCAGAGTAGTTAATCATGTCAAGACTCATTCGTTTTCTTTACATCTGGATATTAATGAACACTTTAACACATTTATGAACTTCAGCTTGTTACAACATAGTATGTAGTAGACAAGGTTTGCATTCAAAATTATTTATACACATATCAAGCAACCATAGCATGAAGTGTAAAGCTTCACATTAAAGATATGCTTTAGCATATTTAGCATTGTATGCTTTTAAGTAATACATAGCAGCATACATTTACATTTATGCACTTAGCAGACACTTTTATCCAAAGTGACTTACAGTGCATTCAGGTTATACATTTATTGTCAGTGTGTCAGTATGTATATGTAACCCCCCCGGGTCCACAGCATCACACCGAGCGGGTCTCGAACCCGGGATGCCGGCGCGGGAGGCGGGCGCTCTACCAAGGAGGCTAAAGGCTTTACACACAGCCCTTACTGGCATACATCCGTTACACATACAGAAGCTGAAGTGTGATGGCTCCATTGAGCCCACTAGAACTGCATATGTTATACTTATTATTACCACAAGATGGCAGAAGAGTAAAATAAAGGTAGTGTTTGGAATTCAGAAGAAATGAAATCTAAAGATATTCACACAACACACTAGAAAATGTAAAAATGTGTCTCTTAGTTCATATTAAGCTTTTTAATCATAATTTTACACCCACCGTCATTTTTTTTTAATATACTTCACATTTTTTTGTTTCTCTCTGACGTCTCTAAAATTTTACGTCTTTTTCATAAGTTTCATAATGATCATGACAGACTCACTTAAAACTGTAGTAAAGTTAATCCCAAGTAAAATTTAAGAATAACTTGCAATGAATAGAGACCAAAAAGTTACTCAAAAGTTTTGCCTCTTTTTCCCAGTTTCATCGGACACTCTTTGGGGAACGTCATCATCCGCTCTGTGCTGACCCGACCCAGATTCCGCTGTTACCTCTGTAAACTCCACACCTTCCTGTCCCTGTCTGGACCCCACCTGGGAACACTGTATAATAACAGCACGCTGGTCAGCACAGGTACACAGAACAATACAGACATACACTGTTCAAAAGTTTGGGGTCAGTCTGGTTTTATTTAAAGAAAGTCATTCTTGTATTTAGCAAGGATGCTTTACATTGATCAAAAGTGACAGTAAAGACATTTATAATCGTTCAAAAGATTAAATAAATTATGTATTTTTGAAATGTCTATTCATCAAAGAATCTTGAACAAAAAAGGGTTTTAACATTGATAATATAAGAAACGTGTCGTGGGCAGCAAATCAGCATTTTAGAATGATTTCTAAAGGATCATGTGACACTGAAAACTGGAGCAATGATGCTAAAAAGAAAAAGATTATTTTAAATTGAAATAATATTACAGTTTTTACCATATTTGGGCTCAAATAAATACAGCTTTGGTGAGCACAAGAGACATCTTTCAAAGCAATACAAAATCTTGCTGAGCCCAAACATTTGAACAGTAGAATATATGAAGTTGGTGTAGAGTTGATCTGGGAGTCTGTCATCATTTCCTCTACATTATCTAATTCTGAACACACATGACGTTCTATCCTCGTTCTTCAGGTCTGTGGCTAATGCAAAAACTGAAGAAGTCTGGTTCCCTACTGCAGCTTACGTTCAGAGACCACACTGACCCGCGACAGACCTTCCTCTACACGCTCAGCAAGAAACCAGGTAGAGATTCACTGAAAAATAAGGAAGAATCAACACATACACCCATACCCGTGTTTTCTTTCTTTCTTTGTCCAGGTCTGCAGTTCTTCAGGAACGTGGTGTTGGTGGCCTCTCCACAGGACAGATACGTGCCCTTCCACTCGGCCCGTATTGAGATGTGTCGGACGGCGCTTAAAGACAAAACCACAGGTGTGTTAACTTCCTGTTCCAACCCAGAACTTACTAGAACACTTTAGCAAGCACATAGCTTCACCCTCACAACCAGCTGGAACACTCTAGAATATAGATTTTTTTCTGCATGCGTATTCCATTAGCAGAAAATCGCTCTGTCAACAGTGTGAATGAAATGAAAGGAAACTGATATGAAGTTAAAGAGAGAGAGAGCGGGAAGAGAGCGTTCTTCATTTGATGAGACTGTCACCTCTAAGAGTGCCATGCGGCTCTTTGACAGGTATTTTTCTCTCGGTTTGAGAGACAGATTAGAGAATTCTGGCTCTCTGTGAGTGTCAGTGTGACAGACAGATCTAAGGATACATACTCTGAGCAGACACACACACACTTACACACAGACACACACACCAAGACTATGATCACATAGAACAATGAAGGATGCCTTGAAATAGAGACTTTCTTGGGATCTGAGTATTCAGACTGTCGTGTCAATGCACAGCTAGCTGCAGACGGCAAAAAATGGCAAGAGCTTTCTCAACATGGCAAGTTCCAATCAGATTGGTAGGCTTTCCAAGAGTCTGCGAGCACAGGTTTTTATCAATCCGCTTGGAGATGAAGTCATGTTTGTGCGTTCTCAGGCTCTTCTGAGATTGAACTAGACTTGCAGTGTTTGCAAGGTTTATGCAATGAATCTTTGAAAAATATTCAAGATGCCCTTAAATGCTGTTGATTAATAAAAAATACAAACAAAAATCTACAATGCATTTACAACGCAAGTCTAAGGGGCAAGGCATTGTGCCTGGATAAATGTTACATACAGTTTAAACAATATAGACATCCTAATTCACTTATTAATCTGGTCTGTGGTAAGTCAGTATCAAATCTATGTTTTAGAGTCTTTAAAAAACAGACCATTTTAGTAATGATAAAGATTAATTAATGATAAAGAATTCAAAAACAGTAATTATGTTAAATATTATTACAATATTATTAATGAAACAGCTGTTTACTATTTTAATAGTTATAAAAAAATTACATTTTAGTTGATAGCAAATCTGATTTTTTTTATTGTCACACGATCCTTCAGAAATCATTCTAATAGGCTTATTAGGTGCACAAGAAACTTTATTTTTTACTATTGTCAGTGTTCAAAATTATTTTAATTTTTGTGATAAATATTTTCAAGATTGATAAAATATTTAATTTTAACCTCTTATTTATTTTATGAACAAAAAAGTAATTTATTTGTTATACTGTACATATCTTTATGAATTACTTTATTAAAATATTTGTTTATGTTAATATTTTAATAAAAGTTTTTGTTTGCATAATATATGTGTCACATACTGGATGGAGAGGCATACGAGGATAAGTAAAGTTAGAGCTTCTTTATTAAACAAACTGAAATCAGCCATAACAGGTAAGTGAAATCGCTCAGATTCCAATGAAGCTCTATAAACTGAGGAATTAGTAGTCCTTATCTCTCCCTTTAGTAGAGTCAACTGGAGGAAGATATCAACAGTGATCCAGCAGGTAGGTGATGAGACGATGAAGAGCTTGTAACCTCGAGACCAGACAATGAGTGTCTGGATTTAGTGCTGTTATATTGAGAGCTTGATTGGTAGCAACAGGTGAGGAGGACTCCCTGATAGAGGTCAGGTGAGAGTGATTATGACGGAGTGCAGGTGAGTGGCCAGAGGGATGCTGGGAAATGCAGTGCAGTTCTACGAGTGACTGTGACAATATGTGTGTTCTGTGTATATCATTATGTATATATAAATACACACACATACAGTATATATTTATATTCATATAATTTATATCATTAATAAATATTAATATATACAAATTACTTTTTTTCTCAAATATATACATGCATGTGTGTGTATTTATATATACATAATAAATATACACAGTACACATACATATATTATGTAAACAAAAACGTATTTTAGATGCGATTAATCATTTGACAGCACAAAATTATTTATTTATATTTTAATAATATGTAGGCTATGTATATTTACTTAGATAAACGTTTTCATTTAAAAAAAAAAACATTAATACAAGCATCTGCTAAACATCTACTATAATATATTTGTGATTAATGTTAAACAATATACAAAATGTTGTGCTTGTGTGTAATGTGTGTGATAAATATATTTTCTTTTTAACAGGTCCAGTATATACAGAGATGATCAATAACTTACTCCAGCCGTTGCTGAGTGCTCCAAACTGTCGTTTGATCAGACAGAATGTGTTCCACGCGTTACCCAACACGGCCAACACGCTGATTGGACGTGCGGCTCACATCGCTGTGCTCGACTCTGAACTCTTCCTGGAGAAGTTTCTTCTGGTGGCCGGGCTCAACTACTTCAAATAGACATCATGCCTTGAGTATCATAATACACATAACGTCAGCCAATCACATTTCATTTCAGAGCCTTAGAGCTCTGGATTTTTTTTTCAGTAAGTTCAGTCTTTGGATGCAAAGAAAAAACAGAAATTGAAGATTCATATGGTGAATCTGAACACATATATGTAAAATCTCTACAGGAAGAACATTGTATACTAAGCAAATAGAGGAAACTAACAGCTGGAGGCCTACACAAGCCTTAACAAAGCTTTATGGCATAATAACTTAACGTTGAATAATCCTAGCTGGAAAATGAATCTTTTGAATGTAAATTTGGTGTGGCGCTGGTGTTGTAAAAATATCCTTGGTTCTTCATTCCCTCCAGTCACCGAACATAAATTTGCTGCGCCATTCATAACTTGAAGAGGTCGAAATCACTGGACTTTATACTTGAAGAGTAAATTGGGTCACTGGCGTTTGACTTTTGCATTACGAGAAAGTCTTAGTGTTTTCATGTTTACTGAGTCATTCTTTTATTGTTTGTGTGTTTTGACTGTTATGTTGTGAAGTGAGTCTCACTGTGAAATAAGCCAAATCCATTGTGTTTTCTGTATTGTGATGGAATACATTCTGTCTGTTTCCCCATAAACATGTTCATTAGATGCACAGAGAACATGATCTGAATGTGTTTACAATTCCAGCCTTAACTATTACAAAGTGAGTGTTTCTGAACATCTCCGATTCTATCGTTTCAATGTTACATTCATTCATTTGTAATGGTTACTTCACTAATATGAATATTCTGTCATCATTCACTCACCCTTCATGTCGTTCCAAACCTGTGTTCTTCTTTCCTCCATGGTACACAAAGTAGTGGTGTCCATAAATGACAATATAGCCCTATAGAAACATGGTAAAAGCAGTCATTATAAGCTGATTTTAAAATGATACATTAATATAAAGATATTTTCAAATTAATTTGCAGCTGTTCAACAGTTTATATGGCTGCCATTCAGGATGACTACATATTCAGGATTGGATGGGCTCAAATAAATGGGACAGAGGTTTTGCAATCACACTTACTAGAAAATATACTTCCTTATATTGATCTTTTGTAAAATACTTTTAAGAGAACACGTCCATACTCTATACTCTAAACAATGCTGGATTAAATACAACCCAGCGCTGGGTAAAATATGGACAAACCCAGTGATTGGGTTGTTGAGACCCAGCGGTTGGGTTACTGCTCCTCTTGAGCAGCTTATCTTGTTTATTGTATTGTATCACACTGAATTGACCTTGATTTGATCTCTTTGTGGCCCCATAACACTTAGTTTTCCCATAAAGTCTGTTCTTCAGCTGTCTGCTCCTCAAGGGTAACCCTTACAAACATCTCACTGCAGCCACACCTCAAGTTTTCACCTTGTTCAGCATCTTTAGCTCTTGTTTTCAGTGAGTTCTGGGTCTGATTCAGCCACTGTCAGCAGCGTGTGATTGGGTTTAGATCAGCGCAGCCGTGTCAGCAGAGTTAGAAGATGCCCTTTCTGTCCCCGCTGAGCTTTTATGTACGTGCTGACTGACGCTTGATTAGTCTGTAAATACGCTGTCACCGTGATTGATGCTAATTTAACTCCGCCTCTCAGCACACATCACTGTGTCACGTGATTGTTGCTTTTGTCACCGCTGAAGGAGCCATCAGCCATAACGCTCCATTACCCATCATGCTCTGCTGCGCTGAGCTTGTTTGTTTGTTTGCTAGCTAATTTGGGCTGATGACAGAGTTTGCTCACACAAGTCAAGCATATTAATTACGGAAATAGAGCTGATCTGTGGTGTGAATACTGACCAAGGGCAAAAGCAAGTGTAAAATATGGTTACTCAGATGCTGGAGAAAAGCGTATTTGTCTCACAGTGGTTTTAACAGAACCTATACATAATTATTATTATTATTTTTTTTTACTTCTATCCCCTTAAAGCATTTAAACCCTTCATTGACCCACATTCAGTATTATTTATCTGGCTGTATCATGTTCAATCAAATGTTATCAGTGAGAAAGTACAAAAAAAGTGTTAAATGGGTTAAAAAATTGGTTATGAAGGACATTTCATGATTTTTTAACATCTCTACATTTACAATGTTACACTTTCCATTGTCTTTAATTCAACAATCATGTTAACAGACATCTTTAACACAAATAACTCCCATTCAAATCAAATATTTAGGAGTGTGCGTGTTTCTACAGCAGCTTGTCTCTTTAAATGTTGGGTGTTAATTCGGAGCCATTTTTTCCAGCATACATTTGTGTTTTTATCCAGATCTGTGTATCAGGTCATGAATGTGTACACAGATGAAAAGGTATTCACTGTGAGACTGTTAAGTGTTCATTTATTTTATTTTTTTATATGTATTCTTGACATCTATGCCAATGGTATTTTGATGTTTTTTTTCTATGTTTGATTTAATTACTGTATGTGTCCCTCCCTTGTAGTAGCTTATGCCCAAATATATAAATAAGTATATATTCTGTGTACATTAAGAAATATGATATTATATTATGATCAAATGAAGTATTACAATAAATAGTATTCTTCTTTTAAAAATAGACTTTGCTTCTTTGTTTCTTTGCAGCAAACTCGCAATAAAAAAAACACTTGTATTTAAGGGGGTCATATGACATTGCTAAATAGAACATTATTTGGTGTATTTGGTGTAATGCAATGTGTTTAGGCAGTTTAAGGTTAAAAACACATTTTCCCCATACTGTACATTATTGTTGCTCCTCTATGCCCTGAAATGCTGAAATTAATTCTGAAATGCGCCGATTTTTACAAAACTCATCGGTCTGAGAAGCGAGGTGTGCTCTGATTGGCCAGCTATCCAGTGCGTTGTGATTGGCCGGATACCTCAAGCGTGAGACGGAAATGTTACGCCCCTTACCGTACTGTGATGCCATGTCCTGGTGCGGCAACACAAAAACAATAAAACTCATTATAAATGAGGTATTTGATTCATCCAGTGGGGACATGATTACTGATTATAATTACTTATACTGTCTTTTTACATGTTGCATCGGCGTTACATGTTGCATTTACGCGGGTAAATATTACCACGTCTGTATTTGTAATCGGAGAAACGACAAACAACAAGCACTACTCAAAATTCGCATTTGAATCGTCAGTAGCAAATTCTTTAAATAAGAAAACATACTTACAGGCTGTGAGTCAGAAGCACCAGACTGACCTTGCAAAGTTAGAATTGCCCCACTTTATAGAAACAGCCTTTGTCCACAGCTGGAATTGTAGGCTACTCTCTCAGGTTCAGGCAATAGTCCTCCATAAAATGCGCTGCACACACTGTAAGGCTATGTTCACACTGTCAGTTTTTGGGATTGACAACCGCACAGGTGTGAGTCTCAAAATTTCCCATTCACACAGCAGCTTACAGATGTGTTTAGAATACTGTCTGTATGAACGTTAACGGAGTCAAGCCCATATTCCTTACCAGTAACCATAGCCACAGTGACCAAACTAAAATCAAAGATGGCGATGTCTATAAAACTGAAAGAGTCCAATCGAGCCGTGAGTTCTTTCGTCAAATCTTCATTAACCGACGGCAGCTTTTAAATTTGGGTGGAGAGCAGAGCATTTGAATCGCACGGAGGCGCACAGAATACAATACTTACAGGAGCACCTCCGGTGGCAAACTGAAAAAAATTCAGAATGACACACAGCTTATTTCTCCATCTCTGTAAGTTACCGAAAGCATGTGAAAACACGAAACACGGTAGATGCACATTTGTGCAGCAGAGCGGTCTCTCGCACTCTCGATGTGACAGACAACTAGTAGCAACCATACTGTGTGTAAACCATATTAAGGACTCAAATACAGGATTGAAAACCGTATTCTGCTGCTGTGTGAACGTGGCCTAATATTTTGGTTGGAACAGTGTTGTAAACACAACTTAACCACTGATTTCTAGTTGTGTCCTTTTTGGAAGCCCTTTGTCTTCACAACAGAACACAGCGTCTCCAGGACATGGCGTCGGCGGCAACAACGGCACAATCATGGCCTCTTTCTTTGCGTATACATTTGGGCGGTGTTATGCAAATCTTGTGACACAGTGACGTAGACATGTGGGGGCGTGTTTGAATGAGCCGTTTTAGGAGGGCGTGGACAAGTCTTAACTTTTATAAAGAATATCTCTTTGGGTTTGAGACCTTAGTCTTTGGAACTTCAGGGATCTTATCCATGCATGAACAGTTTGTAACAGTTCAAAGAGAAAGGAAAACTTGAAATTGCATCATACGACCCCTTTAAGTGGCGTTCTGGTCATTTTGACACAGACAATATTTTATTTTTTTCGACAGGGTGTAACAACGTCCTCAAAAAACTGGATAACTTTTGTACTTTTTTGGGACCCCCCCCCATATTTTATAAGAAAATATCTTATAAATCATAGACCTCATTGATATAATCTTATGCTAATCAGTTTTTGAGTGAATTTTGCCATGATTATCCACAAATAATGCTTTTTTACACTTGAAATGAGTTGTGTAAGCTCAGATCAATGAGACCTATAATCAATCACAAAGTTGACAAAAAGATTGAATCCAATATTTCGTGATAATTCAACAAAACACCAAATTAGGTAAAGGATTTTCAGCACAAAAATAGTTAAATTGTAGCATATTGTAAAACAGATGAGATGTATTGACCAATCAGAATCAAATGTTCAAAAGTAACAGCATGAAATACATTACTTGCAGTAATAAGCCACTCAATGCCAATGTTTTACAGTGATTTTGCTACCACCAAGAGGGACTTAGTTTGCATAAGGATACCTCTAACCTTAAGTAAAAATCACTTTAATGAGTGGTTTTAAACACCTACACACTGTAAATCACAAAAAGTGTTTAGATGCTATTAGCATATTGACCATATCCGTTGTTAAATAAAGATGGGAGCGCAATAAGGAAGTGCGGACCTCAATAACTTGACCTTGAATTGAAGGAGGATTACACAATTCAAAGCACAACAGCAAGTACGCGACATTCATTTCATCCCCGAAGGCTCCCAGTGCAAAACGCTGTAAATCCTCTTAAAGGTCTCGTACGTGAGAAACAAGCGTTCTGGCGCAGCCGCGAGGACGCCATCAAACCAATCAAAGCCTGCCAAAATGTGAGTCCCCTGGCTGCGAGGGATGTCCTCAGCAAATATATTCACATCCTGGCACAGGTTAAGAAGAGTCTTTTTTCTTTTCTGTCAGCCTGTTTGTCATTTAACTCAAAGATTTGGCATAGTCTGCAAGGAGACTTGCGGTAAATTCAGCTCAGAATCAAATCAATAAAGCTGCTTCCTCCCATGACGCCAAACGAACGGGGCCCGCAGACAGATGGCAGCCATAGAGATACATGCTGATACAATAAAGCTTTTCATTCATCACTTATCCAGCAAAAACAAGCGCAAAATGAAATGAAACAAAAACAGCGAAGCCCATTTACCACCGGCATTTGATCCGGGTAATGTGGATTTCAAGAACGGGTGGTGCAGGTCTTCTGGGACCAATGCTATTCTGCTTATATCGGTGTGTTTTTCGTGCAGCCTGTGGGCGGAAATTATTTTTGTCATTAAATCCATCACAGCCCTGATTGAAAGAGTATTCATTAGTTTGCACTGGAGTGTGGGAAGCAGCTGGTCTTTATTAGTCCCTTGACGAGCTTTTTCAAGGAAGCCATTGTCAATAAACGAGAACTCCGGCAGGAGTAATTAGCGTCCTAGAAATCAGACTGCACGGACAGTATATACTATCCTCTCACAATGCCTCATTCGAGCATATAACACCTATGGGAGAACAGAGCAAAAAGCACTCTTACTGTATGGTATGTTTTTCTGCAAAATAATGTGAACCGCTATCTTTGCTTATTGTGCAAGCAGTTCTAACAGCTCAGGATCCCATCCTTGAGCTTGTGTTACAGCACAAGTGAACCAGACAAATAGTCAAACATTTAAACAATTCAATTTCATTAGCTTTCTTTTACTCACCCTCATGTTGCTTCAAATTCTTAAGATTTCTTTGGAACATTGAAGGAGATTTTATGCAGGATGTTAATGCCATTTCTTTCACTACAATGAAAGTGAATGATGACCCAGTTCTCAAAAAATAAAAAAGCATTTTAAAAGTAGTTTCTTTTATTCAATTATCTATTTAGCGCTACACTACTTTTGAAAGTTTGGAGTTGAGATGATTTTTTTTTATGTTTTTTACTTAGTGTATGCTGACCAAGGCCACATTAATTCGATGTATTAGAAAAAATATTAAAATTGAATTTAACTGTTTTTTTATTTTTAATATATTTTCAAATGTAACTTATTCCTGTGATAAAAGCTGAATATTCAGCATCATTACCCCAGTCTTCAGTGTCACATCATCCTTCAGAAATCATTCTAATATGCTGATTTGCTGCTCAATAAATATTTCCTAATCTTATCAGATAAAACAGCTGTGATGCTTAATATTTTTGGGGAAACCATTTTTCCAGGATTCTATTAATTCTTTGATTTAATTAAAAGTTCAAGAGAGCAGCATTTATTAGAAATATTTTTTTGTAATACTTTGAATGTTTGGTAAGGGATTTAATGCATCCTTGGTGAACTAAAATAACTAATTTCTTTAAAAAATAAATGCTAGTGTATATTGAAAGACTTCTGAAATCATATCATTTCAGTTTCAGCTGTTATTCATTGTCAATCTTCTAGCTCTCAAATCTCATCCGTGTGATTTGAATACTTGCACATTCAAATGATTTACCCTTGTCACCACTTAATTGTGTATTATTCAAATTAGGCATTTGTTACCTCTGATGACTGGATTGCTCGTTGCGTTCTAAACTGCCGATAGGCAGTGAAGCCACCGGAAGTGTTCGATCCGCCATCTTACTATTCCCTACCAGCAGAGAGCACCATTGAGTCACATGCAAACCTGTGATCTAAAATCACCCGATTTGAAGCGAATCAGTCACACGGGATTCATTTGTATGTTACCTGTATATAAATACATTTTAACTTCAGATGTTATCTGCACTGTTTATGGTATTTTTGAGCAAGATAAGCATATATTTAAATTGATTAGGTGGGTGTGTCAACTGCGCACTGCCGACACAGGTAACTGATCCAACACAAAATATAGCCTATTTCTCTATGTACGTAATTATTCAGGAATGATCAAACATGAACGTATTAGTTTTAGAAATTAATTTGAATATACAATGAATAATACAATAGGCTAGCCTCTTTTACTATATTACTCTGTTGTACTGAAATGAAAAGCATCTTGAAATAATGCTTCATGTCTTTAAGTCCCTTCTTTGAATAAATTATGTGTATATTTTTAATGTCTTGATTGAGCAACATCTATTTCAGCCTCCAGGATCGCACACATATGTTTACCATTTCCATGTAAAATTGTATGTATGCTATTAAAAATGTATAACCACCGTTTAAATATTTACCTGCACTTCAAAACGAATACTGTTTTATTTATTTATTTTATTTATGTATGCATTTAGCAGATGCTTTTATCCAAAGCGATTCAGGTTATACATTTATTGTCAGTATGCGTGTTCCCTGGTAACGTTAATTGAACCCACAACCTTTTGCGCTGTTAACGCAATGCTCTACCACTGAGCCACAGGAACACCGTTAACGAAATCATTGTGGAAACATTTGCAGTTAGCCTAATGTACGATTACAAAACACTATAACACAATTACATACATAATGAATAACTGCACAAGGCGAATGAATGTAGGCTATAGCCTATGTGTATACAAAGCGCATCTTTCTTCATATTTCAGAATGAGCACTTTGTCATTTGTTATATATGTGTTGAGGTCGTGTCCGTCCGATGTTTATCATGTTCATCTGATGTTCGCTACTCTAATGAATGTAACTTTTTAATAAGCAGGGGAAATTCCCAACATAAAAATAGCGTTTACATGCCTAGGGTGTTTGTACTGTAAGAATGTACAGGGATACTTCAGATTTAAAAACGCTGACTTGCAAGGTGATGTTTTCTCACTAAATTCGTACAATGTCCTATTAAATCAATGGAATGTATTGGAATAGTGGGGAATACCAATATGGCGGCGACACGGCTTCACTTACATGATGTCATGAGCAATCCAGTTCTCTATTATAGATCAGTGGTTGTTACTGTTCATATGAGATCATATGACATCACTGGCTTCAAACCCGGTGTACTACATCTTGATGAGTCATATTTGAAAATACACAAATGTGAATGAAATTGCTGTGGTAGAGAAGGTTTTCAGTGAATAGCAGCTCAATAGCCCTTCAGTCTGTTACTCATTGAGGAGCAGGGCCGAGCAGAAACCTTTGGAGGGGCAGGTGCTCAAAATATAAAAGGGGCACATGAAACAAGGCTTTAAATAGGGCTGTGCACAAAATATCATAACAGCAATGTATAGTAATGCATTCCTTGCTGATACGCGTATTGATGCGGATGCTGTAAATACTGTAACAATAAAAGTAAAAGTATGAATAGATTTTAGTCAAATGACATTAAAATACCAGACCCTTCCACCCCCATGAAACTTTTCTCCCTCAAATAGCACGAACGAAGTGAACACATGCACCTTTGTTTATGGTGCTGCTGCTGTGTATAACGTTAGAAGTGGCGTTTGCTGCAGGCTAAACACAGCGATTTAAACAAAAGCTGTGCGATGCATGTTCTCTTCACGTTGTTCTTGTAAAATAATAATAATGATAAGTAAACAAGCATACCACTCCGCTGAGAACCCCACTTACTTAAGCTGCAACCGTAGCGCGGACGATATTGAAGTGGTGCCTGAGCGCGAGGGATCGTTCGGATGAGCTCGTCAGGTGAAAGGTTATCATGTGGGTGATTTTATTTACGGCTAAATTATTAATCATTCATTTTACTAATAGTTTGATTGGGCAGGCCTTCACAGAAGGGTGTTTAAAAAAAAAAAAAAAAAAATTACCTTGACAAAAGGGCACTTTGGGCAAAGGGGCAGGTGCTCAAGCACCCTCCGCCCCCCCTCTGCACGTGCCTGTTGAGGAGGCTTGGAATATAACAGATGAGTCACTTTATGATGCTTTATGTCCTTTTTTTTAGCTTTGAGAAAGGTCACCATTCAATTTTCTAAATTCTTCCCTTTATGCTCCAGAGAAGAATGAAAATCACACAGGTTTGAAATAACATGAGGATTTTCGTGTTTAGCTGAACTATTCCTTTGAATAAATGTTATATAGCAAAAAGTTCAAAAGATTTTTTTGACAAGCTGCTTTCTGCAAGCAAACAGATGAAGTCTGCAGGTATGAGATGACTTAATACAAAACACGTTCTGTTTCATGACATTCCTTCACACAAAGCTGCTCTTCAATCCACACGCTCTCAAGAGCCCGACACTCCAAACACCTACAAGACAGAAGTATGACAAGAAGCAAAAGCCAGCAGAGAAATCAGGTGTCCATCAAAGCACACATTCTCATGAATGCTGAATCGCTTTCTGCCATGTTCTGTTGCTTGTAAGGGCTTGTTCTTAAGATGTACACTTATCAACTATGAATGTGGCCATCTGTGCTTTGCAGATGCGCCTGTCTTATGAGCACTGTTACAATGTTAAAGCAAAGTGTTGATGAGTGGTGTTTGAAAACGCAATAATCACTATTACCATTGCTCATGCTTAGGATTAGAAATTTAAACTCATTTGCCAGCATTTTTGCTAAAAATAAAGGTTCTTTGTTGGCATCGAGAGCCGTTCGTCAACCGATTAATTTTTCTCAGTGTATTCCGCACCACCGGCTGAAGTTGGTCCTCGTCGGCTTTTTTTCGGCCGATTCAATATGTTGAATTGGCGTCAGAGCTCGTAGGTCAGTCGGGCCATCTGATCATTCTGATTGGCTGTTCAGCTGGCGAACCAGTGCATGAGACTACTGCCACCTGCTGGTACGGAAATGCATTTCTTCTTACGCAGGCGCAGAACGGACGTGTGCTACTTGGCCATCGGATGTCGAGCGTCGGCTTGGTGTATTACGGCAACTTTGGACCCAGACACTACCGACGTGAGTCGAGCCCGCAGTCTGCTTTCGTCACCTCTAGTTCATCGGTCGGCTTGGTGTGTTCCGAAAGAACATTTTAAAATTCATGGAGTCTTTCTACTGGACAAAATGTTCTTTATACTGGAAAAAGGTTCTTAAGTTTTTTTTCAAAATGTTCTTCACTTAAGGTAAAAAAGTGGTTATTTTAAGAACTGTTCACTGAAAGGTTTTTTTTAGGGAAACCAAATTGGTTATTTTATGGCATTGCTGCAAATAAAAAAAACACCTTTTGAAACCTTTATTTTTAAGAGCAGGCATAAAAATGCCTCAAACACATATGGCTTTTTGAGGAGCTGTGTTATTAGGTAAATGAGAGTGACACAAATCCCACAGATTTACATTAGAGAAGTCTAACCCTGCTTGAAATTCATCTCAAGCAGCTTTGTTTTAGAACGTTGAAGCTGGTTTCTAGCTAGCCAAGCTTGTTTAAGCCAAGCTTGTTTTGGATCACCAATGGTTTATCACCAATATTATTTGGTTTATCACCAATAAACCAGCTGGTATTGGTCATACCAGTTTAAAGGTGAAAAGAACATCATTGCTGGTAGATCTGCTAATTACAAGCTTGGACATGAAAAAATAACTCTTTTTGAAACCATAATTTATTTTCTAAAACCAGCAAGCACCGAAAACATCCAGGCATCGGGTTTTGCACTGGCAAACACCCATCTAATTTTCCTTTAGATGTATTTACTCCCACCTTGCTGTCTCATTCTCTCTCTTAGTTTGTCTCGCTCCCAGACAGATAGCTGTTCTTGGTGTTAACAGGAAGTTGAGTCTTCTGCCTCATTACCTGGAGGAAAGCCGTTAAACAGTCCATTATCAAACGTGATAGCTGCTTTCCTGCAGGAAGAGAGACGTGGGCAGACGTTACTGGAGATCTGTGGTCGGTCTTTCGCTGAAATGAGATCACAGCTTATACTTCACATGATTTATGTTAAAGGAATCTTCTATTATTTAAGATCTATGATCAAGTTTGGGATCACTAAAGTTTTTATTTTACAAATATTTATATTCAGCAAGGATGTATTACACTGATCAATAGGAACAGTAAAAACACTTATAATGTTAAAAAGTCTATTTCAAATAAACCATTTTCCACAAAAATATTAACCAGCACAACCATTTTCAACATTGATAAATATTTCTTGAGCACTAAATCCATATTTTAAATGATTTCCATAGAATCACGTGACACTGCTGACTGGAGTAATGAGCCTAAAAATTCAGATTTTACATAACAGAAATAAAATACATTTTAAAATATCTATTACAACAAAAAAGACAGTTATAATATTTCAAAATTTGACAGTTTTTACTCTATTTTATATCAAATAAATGCAGCCTTAGTGAGCATAAGAGACTTCTCTCAAAAACATAAAAAAATCATACCAACCTACAAAACCTGAACTGTAGTGTATGTGACACTTGATTACAGGAAAAAAGAACATCTACAGGTTAGTGTGTGTATCTGTGTGTGTGTGTGTGTGTGTGTCTGTGTCTGTGTCTGTGTGTGTGTGTGTGTGTGTGTGTGTGTGTGTGTGTGTGTGTGTGTGTGTGTGTGTGTGTGTGTGTGTGTGTGTGTGTGTGTGCGTGCGTGCGTGCGTGCGTGCGTGCGTGCGTGCGTGCGTGCGTGCGTGCGCGTGCGTGTAATTAAAATAAATATGTATTTGTAAGACATCACTTCATAGATAAACACCATTTTGAAAAGTAAAACCATAATAATGACATTATAATTTTTTTTTGAACCCAGAACATTCCTTTAAACTATACTTAAATATGTTTTTTCCCTTGCTTCTATCTTTTGTTTTTAGCCTAAGGTCAATTTCTATGGTTTGGAAAGAGATCTTATATATTTACAGGTCATATAATCTTACTTTCAACAGCCTGTTCTTGGAGAAGAAACATGTTTAGCGTGTTCTCCAACAGTCTGTCAGGGCTTGAAATGTATGATGGATGTAGAAACACATCCCAGACTGAAAGCGAGCTCCTGAGGGAGGACACAGACGGGCCCCGGAGCTGTGTTTCAGGGATATGACGGATCTGAAAGACTGAAGGAAACCACAGGTCTGTCTCATACAGGATAAGAGTGCAACTGTTAGAGCTGGAATTGATTGCTGTGCTTGTGATTCAGGTGAAAAATATTAATGAAAATGACATTTTTAACAGGTTAGAGCAGGGGTCGGCAACCTTTTGGGCATGAAGTGGTGTTTAAATTGTTTCTTGATAACTACTGTGCTAATACCTTTAGAAAGATTGTATTTATTTATGTATTTATTATTATTATAATACAATTATTATAATAATCAATGTTAAACAGTTTTGCTGCTTGCTTGCTTGCCTGCCTGCCTATTTATTTATTCAGAATTATTTAATGAAAAGTTCCACAATTCTTTTTTAAAAATAAACTTCATACAAATTATGCAACATTATATACATATATACATATTTGAGTATCATAATTTGAATTAGATACAATTGTATATTGTTAATTTAATTTCAGATTAATTTCAGCTCCTGCATTCAAAGTAAGTCAAAATAGATTTTGTGCCTGTTTTACTATTTGTCAGGTGAAATTAAAACTTACAAATCTAGTAAAGATAAAAATGAACAACAAAAAATGATGTGGGATGATTCACTCTCCTAATATTTAGGATTCAGTCCATTATGAGCAATAATAATGGCCATTTGACAATTAAGAGACAAATTATTAGGATTTGCATTGTACTGTATTAGGATTTAGGATATATACAATTTTATTAGGGACTTAGATCTGATCACAAAATAATAACTGTCAAAAAATGTTGAAAAGTAGTGATCTAAGGTTGTTTCAGACCACTAGATGGCAGTCAGTATCTCTATGTTGAAGTCCAGGCAAAGGGCGCTGACCTCAGTCCACTCCACGGAGAGAAAAATCTAGACACACATATTCACAAATATGAATAAATTGGCTAAAATGTGAGAATTTGACATTACAGATGTGGTTCGGGTCACAGCAAGTCTAAAAGCTGAAATAAACATAAATAAATGTAAATAGCCACTGTCATATCTCTGAACACTTAAACACATGTCATACTGCACAAGCCTCAAATATCTCATTCTATTAGTTTTCAGCAAATCTTATAGCCGGTGTTGTGCAGCGTGAGTGGGTGCCGGTTTGACCTCTGGCTGCGTATAGGTCACATCTCTGGTTTGCTGACATTCCTAATGAAAGCTGAGAGCATTTCTTGCTATCAGCGAGGAGGCAAGCGGACAAGGAATATCGATCTTCAGACATTTAACAATTTACCGTAGCTGCCTCCATCCAGCAGAGGTGCAAAGGATGTTCCTTTCCCATTCCCACCTCCAGACGCTACAACAGGAACTACTTTTGTAACCATGGCGATGTCTTCTCTCGACGTGATGCAGGTTTGTACTTCATCCACACACAGAAATGATGATGCCTCTCAACAGAGATACGAGGACTCACTAGTTGTGCAGGTGACGCTTAACTCTTGAAGATCCTGAAACGAATTAACAGAAATATATAAAATCAATAACAGTCACTCAAATATTTGCAGTGTATCAGACCACACACTATATATAGATACAGTGCCTTGCGCATGTATACATACCCCTTCATTTTTTTCACGTTTTGTCAAGTTGCTGCCTTATGTTACCTGCTTTAAATTAGTTTTATTTTCTACATCAGTCTACACTCCATACACCATATGACAAAGTAACAATAGAATAAAAAAATAGACATGTATAGATTAATATAAGTTAACGTAAATGATGTCTCTTATTTAAATGTAGTAGAAAACCCATGATAATGCATGCTATTTAAAAATCAACAAATCATCATCGTTTTTGGCTATGGGGGGTGCCATTATTTTATGTGCACAGTGCATTCTGCGTCGATGATGTCAAATGGTTGAACTCAGTGAGCTACTGGCGCTTATTTCTATAGCCTTTGGCTTTTTACCAAAACACAACTCAGAAAATAAAATACTGATACGATACCACATTGTGTGGCTTTTGGTTGTAATTTTCAGTCGAAGGGCAACAAGAGAAGCAACGTAAGACTTTCCTAGCAATAAGAAGAGGATAAAAGAATGGGAAGATGCCTGTGGATGAATAAAACTTCCTAAAGCTCTCTCGACATGAGTCTTTTAGTAGACCACAGCTACTGACAGAGCTTACATACGGGTGAGACAAGAAACATTCGATGCCATCTGTTAGGATGAAAACGCCGCGGTCTCTAGAGGAGTTTCTCAGCATGGATCTTACTCCATATCAGAGGCGTTTAGACTCCTTGTGGGGGAAAAAAATTCCATGGTACAGCATTTGGTTTAAACCTATACTTATATCATCGCCACCTGTAAGCTCTTTCAGTAGCTGTGGTCATCATATCAGTATTTTTTTTTCCGAGTTGTTTATTCCGAGATGTATTGTGGTAAAAAATAGCAACAGGTAGCACTATTAGTTAACAGAGTGCAATAATTTTACGCCAATAATGATGGCGCCCCATAGTCCAAAATATGTATAACGATGTGATTTTTAAAAATAACATAATTCTTTAATGGGTTTTCTTCTACATTTTTCAGTAAGAGCTTTCATGTACATTATATTAAGTCTTAATTCCCAGGGATCCCTTTAAGACGTGTGCCTTTCCAAATTATACCCATTCAATTGAATTTGCCACAGGATACCTTCACTAAAAGTTTAGTAAGACCTACAAGCAATATGAATGCTCCTGAGCTTAATTCCAACTCTCCCAGATAAGGGTATGAGTGCTTATGCAATGGAATCATTTAAGATTTTTATTTGTAATACATTTGCAAAGATGTTATAAACCCTTTTTTCTTGTTTTGCTTTACTATTATAGTGTATGCGCAGTGGTTCCCAAACCTGTCCTGCATATGTTGTATGTCTCCCTAATCAGACACACCCAATTTAGCTCTTGCGGTCTCTACTAACGAGCTGATGAATGGAATCAGGTGTGTTAGATAAGGGAGACATACAAAATATATATTTTTACACTTTTTATTTTCTAAAAACACCTGTAATCAATATTCGCAAATTAAACTTGGAAAAAATTAACAATTAAATAAAAAGCAAACCTCTGTTTTAATCCACACGCATAGTATTTAAGATGATCGACCTCCTAATACATGTTGGGCTGTAGGATGCTTGCTGATGTGCCGATTATGAAAATGATCTTGTAAAGTGCTTCACGGTCAGGTCTGCCCATCTTAGCCATATTTTCAAGGTGAACTGGCCGGTCAGTGGGCATTTTGGAGGAGCAACAAGCCCCTGCATCTGCTGCGCTACACCCACCAATCAGCACTTAACATGTGGCAGCTCACCCATAATATTCCCCTCTCTTTGACTATACGCTAGAGGTTAACATGTCCTCTTGTGTTCTCGGATGAGAGGAGGACAGAGACGGAGGAATGGAGGGGCGGAGGAAAGAAAGAGCAAAAGAGACGATCAAATGGAGTGTCAAAGAGAGAGTTGCCCTGAAATCTTAACCCAAATACAAATTTGTCTCCACAGAAAGAGATCTGAAACGATTTTAGCAGTGTTTTCACACCAGGCCTTCCTGAAAGGCTTTCAGCATGTGTGCATGCAGGCTGTGTATGGAAATGAAATAATAAATGTGTGAATCTATCCTCTTATGAACACCAACCATAGTGAAAGGGTCTCTGGTGCCTTTAATGGAACCATAACATTTCATAATACTGCTAGTACAATATAATATCAGATTCTGATCTTTATTTGGGCCATTCATGTTATGCAGTACTTTCTGAACTAATAAAAATGAATATGGTCATTCTAATTTAAGAAAGTACTTCAATAATATTTTTTACTTACATAGAAAGAAAATATACCAGATTCTGATGGGATACGCATCGTATTACTTTTGAAATGTGCATACGAGAGAAACAAACCAACTAATAACTAAACACTGCATAATTAAATCAACTCCACTGCTACTTTATGGTTAGGCTTTTGTTTTTCATCCAAAATTATGCCACTTTCTAGAGGATGATAGAAAACGATAGAAAATCCACCCCACTCTCAGATAAATGTAATTTTGTGAAAAAAAACTAAACTTCCTAACATTATTTCCATCTTTTAAATTGTTATATGATCTGCGTTTTCTTGTCATTCTTCTCTTTCTCCTCACATAATGACTTCCAAATACAATCGAAACGGCATTCAAATTCACGCCTGTCACATCAAAGCAAGAATCTCTCTATTATTATTATTTTATGAATACACATGGTGAGCGTTAATCTGTGATGCTCACAACTGCATGTTGCATAAATTCCCAGTGCAATGATTATTAAGTCTCAGGGATCTCACAGCTTCTTCTTTTCTCCGGAATCTCTTATTCTGGATTTAGGGAAACTTGGGCAGTGGTTTTAAATATGAAATCCCATAATCTCAGATAATCCAAAGAGATCAGAGAAAAGGGAAGTAAGCTTAATGCTGTATAACGACTGTTGGTCCTTGTAGCATTCTACTCAACAACATAAAACATGTATTATGCAAAATGGACTAAACATTATGCAAAACTCTCAACGTTTGAAACCGAACGGACAATGTGCTGTCAAAGCTTCACTGTAATGTACTGTACAGCTGGTCTAACATGCCAAAGATGCAGATAATCAGAATTAGATTCTTGCTAAGACTTTGTCTTATGACAGATTAACCTTGATCCTGGACATTTTGAGATGATCTGCTCTGACTGATACATATGGGGCATCAACGCATCTCATCTGTCATCATAATAACTGTGAAATCTGATCAGCGTATAAGCTGTAAGACTCGTCACAGGTTGTTCCAACCTGAGTTCATCTGGTCATATGGGACATGATTTTGTAAGCTCCTCTCTTTGAACTCTAGAGGAGTTTCCCCAAACACACTTCCATCCCTCCACCATCCACTTTAACAGCCAGTCTTTAACACTTACCGACAGTGACATGTTTTCCTGTCCTCCCTCCCATTCCTTCATTACACTCGTTCCCGGGTGCCTTTCCTTCACTCGTGTTCGGCTTTCTATTCTGAAGTCAGCAATAAACCAACTGAAGCATGCCTTGCTAAAACACCTAGCGCTGAATCTGAGTCGCCTTCTGCCCCCAGACCCCTAAGGCGGCCCTCGGGCCTCTGCACGACTCCCACTATGAGGTCCGACTCAAATAATCCCAAGAATTAGTTTGACCGTGAATCTGAAACTTCTGACTATTTCCTTGGTGTTTCTTAAGGCTGGAAAACACTTTTGAAATCTGACACACTAGGCATCACACACTTGCTGACTTCTTTATCCCTCCTGCTTTTAGTGTCTTTTTTAATTAATTCAAGCCTCACTATTACTATTGCCAATAATAATGCTGCTTTATACACTACTGTTCACAAGTTTGGGGTCAGGATTCTTTATTTTATTTTTTTAAATGAGGAGACAACCCCCTTCCATGCAAAGTGCTATATAAATGCAATAAATTGTTAAATTAAATCAACAATTATGCTATTCATATGCACTGAAATCAATGATTATATGCACTCAAATAGATCATTATGCCTTTCATACGCACTCAAATCAATGCTTATGATGTTTATATGCGTTCAAATTGATGATCAATGATTAAATAAAAAATAAATAAATGTCAAATTCAATCACTGACATTACATAATTATTATTATTACTATTATAAAAAAAGACTGATTTCTGTCAGGCAGATGATAAGACAGTAAAAAAATAAATACCATAAAGGTATATTAAAAGATGGATCCAAGAAAAGCATCCACCTAAAGTAGCAATGCCTTGGCTACTGCAAAGACAAGCCTTTGCAAGAACCAACAAAACACTGGCGTTATGTTTAGCTAGTTTTACACGGGCATTTGTTACGACCCCTTTTAAGATTGTCTAGGGAAAAGGAGTAACATTGAGATTATGGAAAAACTGTGGAATGATGGAGGCAGCAAGAGAAAATGCAAGACACGAACTGCCAACGAAAGTGAATTTATTATATAAAGTGAACAATCCATTTAATAATAAAGTATATTTACAAAAGTATAAATCATTAAAGAGACAATCAATATATACAAATATTTACAACTCAAGAAAAGGAAGCTAAGACCTAAACAAATCAACCCAAGAGAAAGGGGACGCTAGTGACTCTAAAAGAAAGAAAGAAACAAAACCAATTCTACCTTAATTAAACCTCTTACCTAGCTAAAGGAAGAAAAGGAAAAGAAGTCTTCAGCGCCAAGCGCCATATACTTCCCTACTCTCAACTAACAAACAAAACATACAGGGGGTGGCGTTCACCTCTTACCTGGGGTTTCTATAGAGAGAGTTACCTAAGTGTTACTCAATGGAAGTCGTACGACATCTTCCCTATCCACCTTCCTCTTAAGTGAAGAGTAAGTGTCATAGGGTGTAACTAAACGATTAAAGAATAACGCCATCCAAATCAAAGTAACAAAGACCAAAACAAAATAACAACCAAGAGGTTATAAAGATCAAGAAACAAACACAAAGGATCTAGGCATAAACTAATAACAAATTAAAACAAGTGCAAATGACAGCAAGCAAGGAGCAAAAAGAGAAGCCTCTCCATTCCTCTTTTCAGCGTCCTTTTAACTCCTTAACTGGAAGCGGATAGGTTGACATCACGTCGCCTAACGATGATTGACAACTTTGTGAGCCAATCAGCAGTCAAGGGGGAGCAGCCTAAGAAAATGACAGGCAAAGGAGAGAAGACAAACAGGAGAGAGAGACAAAAACAAACACTCCTACAAGGACATTTATGGACGTAACTCCATTATTTTCAAAATATGTATATATCTAGCTTATTTGAGCAATTATTTATTAATAGAGACCATATAAAGAGGATAAGAAATGACTGGATAGAGAAATGGGAATCGGATCAGGGCACACAACATGTATTTCTCATGAGTGCCACAGCTCAATATACCTGACACACAACTGCCAATACTACAGCTTTGGTATTATTTGGTGTATAATATAACGTTTTATTTTCAGATATCTCTCATGAATTACATCCCTGTTAATTAAAACACAAAAATTATTATTTTTTCCGCTCATTGTACACACCTCAAAGTTAATTAACATGTTTAAAGATGAAAAAACACGAAACTTCTCCCATCTAATTCCAATGCTAATGAACAACAAAGAGGGTGCCATTAATTCTGCAAATGTGAGGCTCCCTGGCCGACCCTGTTAATTAAACAGAACTTTAGTGAATTAATAAATTGATTTATTGAAAAGTGGGTTATTCATTCAGCGGCAAGATAGATTTAACTCTAAATTGACTGTGAAAAAATCCATAAAATAATCCATTTGCATGTATCACTAACTTCTGAGCTAGAGCTGAATAAGAAAATCATCCATTCATGACCTCTTTTTTGACATTTTGCATTTGATGGAGTCGTTTAATTATCAGTACGTTATGCATGAATATTAAGTAGATCATTTATGGTCCATTTAAGCTCTCAGTCAAACATGGCTCTTGGGTTCTGTATGATTTCTTGGGCCCAAAACCAAGCATGTTTGCTAATAATTAGCACTGTTTGTTAAGTCAAGCATTATTATTACTATTGCTCATAGTTAGGGACTTGAACAAACCTCTGAAACTAAGTAATTCTGGTGCGTAACCCATCCCACACTGTTTGAGCTACAAGCATAAATCAGACCTTAAATAATTCAGTTTTTCAATCTAAGTAATCAGATTTTGATTGGAAGTGGATGATAAAATGAGATAAAATCATGTAGATAGGGACCACAGTGTTATAGGGTTTAACAGTTTGATTTGAGAAAACTCCATTCATTTTCTCCATAGGGAAATTGATTTTGTACAGTAACTTATTTATAATAACTAACGACTTGTTAATCAAATGAATATGCCATCTATATATTCAACTTTTTTAAAGTAATCATAAAATACTACATTACCCATAATCCTGTAGAAAATTGCACCAATCTGAGAATTGCTGCGTTTTGCTATGCTGTGACAATACTTATTTATTTGTATATATATTTGCATATTTTGCAATGAACTTACAATATAATATTTATCTAGATATAATCAACAACTTTAAATGAAGAGTTCTATATTTTTCAGTGGTTTTTAATTTGATAATTTCATTTGCAATGCTTCATGGGATTGTAGTTATTTCCCTCACTAAAGCTGTGAAGTACACAGTATTCTACCTTTTTATTTTTGTCCAATTTAAAAAAACCTTTCTTCAGATAAACTTTTCTTGTAATAACTTGGTTCATGGCTTATACAGGTACATCTAAAATAAATTAAATACCATGAAAAAGGTCAATATTTTTTGTCACTCGTTTCAGAAAGTGAAACCCATATATTATATAGATTCATTACACACAGAGTGAAATATTTCAAGCCTTTATTTCTTGAAATTTTGATGATTATGGCTTACAGATAATGAAGACCCAAAATTCAGTGTCTCAGAAAATTTGAATATTACATAAGATCAATAATAAATGATTTTTTAAACAGAAATGTCAAGCTTCTGAAAAGTATGTTCATTTCTATGTACTCAATACTTGTTGGGCCTCCTTTTGCATGAATTCCTGCATCAATGCGGCGTGGCATGGAGACAATCAGTCTGTGGCACTGCTCAGGTGTAATGAAGCCCAGGTTGTTTGGATAGTGGCCTTCAGGTCATCTGCATTGTTGGGTCTGGTGTCTCTCATCTTCCTCTTGACAATACCCCATAGATTATCTATGGGGTTCAGATCAGGCGACTTTGCAGGCCAATCAAGCACAGTAACACCATGGTCATTGAGCCAGCTTTTGGTACCTTTGGCAGTGTGGGCAGGTGCCAAATCCTGCTGGAAAATGAAATCAGCATCTCCATAAAGCTTGTCAGCAGAAGGAAGCATAAAGTGCTCTAAAATAAAATGTCCTGGTAGATGGCTGTGTTGACTGTGGACTTCAGAAAACACAGTGGACCAACACCAGCGGATGACATGGCAGCCCAAATCATCACTGACTGGAAACTTCACACTGGACTTCAAGCAACATGGATTATGTGCCTCTCCAAACTTCCTCCAGACTCTGGGACCTTGATTTCACAATGAAATGCAAAATTTACTTTCATCTGAAAAGAGGACTTTGGACCACTGAGCAACAGTCCAGTTATTTTTCTCCTTAGCCCAGGTAAGATGCTTCTGATGATGTTTATATTTCAGAAGTGGCTTGGTAGCCTTTTCCTGAAGATGTCTGAGCGTGGTGTCTCTTGATGCACTGACTCCAGCTTCAGTTCACTCCTTGTGAAGCTCTCCCAAGTGTTTGAATCGGCTTTGCTTGACAGTTTTCTCAAGCTTGCGGTCATCCCTGTTGATTGTGCACATTTTCCTACCCAATTTCTTCCTTCCAGACAACTTTGCATTTAATATGCTTTGATACAGCACTCCTTGAAAAGCCACCCCTTTCAGTAATGACCCTCTGTGACTTACCCTCTCTGTGGAGGGTGTCAATGATCGTCTTCTGGACCATTGTCAAGCGAGCAGTGTTCCCCATTATTGTGGTTTCAAAGAACAAGAGATACCCAGAATTTATACTGTATGGATGGTCATTTATTGAAACTCAAATTTAAATATTCTAATATTTTGACTTTCATTAGCTGTAAGCTCTAATCATCTAAATAAAAAAAAATAAAACTTTTGAAGTGTTTTACTTTACATGTAATTAATCTAAAATATATGAAAGTTTCACTTTTTGAAATGTTACAAGACCAAATTAACTTTTTCACCATATTATACATTTTTAGATGTACCTGTAAGTGCTATGAAAAATACTTTTTAAAATTCCTATGGGGGAAAAAAAGAACAAAGAAATACTTCAGGAACCTACACCACTGAAAAAGTGGACACGTATGCACTCTATAGAGCATGCAACCACCCAAAACACCCTAGCAACTGCTTACCTCTCAGAACACCATAGCAACTGCCTAACGACACCTGTAATTGTATATATCTTTTCATAAACCGCTTTTCAAATGACAGCCTAGGAGTTATATATATATATATATATATATATATGAAAAAACTCACAAAAATGTAATTCTGTGTCAGAAGGTTTTCTACAAAGCACTGCTGTACAAAATACACAACAGTCTATACAGAACAATGAATGTGGTGAAAAAGAAGTAGAAATAAACCTGAATGATGAAAGGTGTCGAAGCGGTCTCGGATCAGTGTCTCAATATCAACCGCAGAGCTGTCACATCTTACTTTATACTAGAAGATGCCACCAACCGTGCCAGCTTCCTCTTTCATGTCTACAGAGAGGTGGAACACCACGAGCCGCTGACGAGCTGAAAACATGGGAAATGAGAATTTATTCAGGTAGAAGCATCAAAGCAGAATATAAGCTTTATTATTCCCCATTCATTTCATCCTGAAAGAAAAGAAAGGGGGAGAATGAGAGGCAGAATTCCCACAAGGATGACTAACGAAGACTGAAATGAAGGAAGCACCTGATGAAAAGGTTACGGTGGGTTCGTGATGGTGCGAGATGGGCAGGCAGTCCCGTTTAATCGTAGAGGAACACTCGGTGGGTGGACGGTGGTACCGTGGGAGTCTTTGATCAGGAAGCTCAGGTGATTATGAATAAAACAAAGATGTACTTCTGCTGTGCACAGCGGACCTGAATCAAAAAGACTCTGTGGTTTCTGGAGATTATACATCGCTCTGAATTTGCCGCAGACTGATCGGCGGTAGCATCCCGTAAAGGCTCACACTTGAATGATGTCGATCTGTTTATTCTGCTTGCTGGCTTTGATGTGGACGTTATGTTAAATGGCCTAATTCGACAAGGCAAAGTCCCTGACAGGCATGGACTTCCTGTGGGAGAAACAACAGGCTTGATTAAGCATGAGATGGAATAGAACAGCTGTTTAGGATATATAGCACAAACAGACATGGTCGCAAGCAATTATCAACCCCCTGGCAGAACGGGAGTGAATTTAGCTATGGGGTGTAATGTATTATTAAAGAAAAACACAACGAAAATACCTGGAGTCAGCCACAGGGTGAGATGGTGAAAAGTTGAATGGTGTGTGTTGAGTAATATGATTTCATCATAGCTTTAATAAGTAGAAATGCATTAAAATGGTCATAACCATGATTTACTGTAACTACATTTTTAGATTTTATGGGAAAACGTGAATGGTGCAGTTTGCCCCTCTATGAAGTGGCCTCTTGATATGGCAGAGTATTTTCCTTCAATTTAAGTCTGTCATATTTTTAGGATTTTACTATGTTTAAGGGGATTTATTTGATTAATTTAGGTTCTCTGTTTCACATTGTGCTAAAACAACATCGCTTAACCATGGTAAAAAAAAAAAACACAAAATCACTGTAACACAACAGGAATCTCCCTTTAAATGTTAAAAAAGTGTGCATTTAAATTAATTTTACAGAAAGGCAAACGCCAGACTGTAAGTACCTGTGGAGTGATCAATATGTGCTGCTGTTATCAAGTGAATTAACGTAAGGGATCTCGGTGGGAACCGCTCACAAGGTTCTTCATTATCCAGTCACGAAAAATCATTTATACTGCATATCTGTCTGAAAACAATGTCTGACGGTCCTCATGTGAAACCCAAAGGCACACAAATGCCTGATTAGTTTGTTAAAGTCAGTCTTGAGAATATTTGTCACTAATGAGGCTTGTGTTCTCTGAAATCCTTTACACATGACAGCTGACAAACACACACACTTTGGATTTGACTGCTTTGCTTTCAGGAGAGTTCAGAGAAAGATCTAGCACTTTAACATAGATATATCTATCTATCGAAAGAGAGAGAGATGATAGATTGATATTTGCATGCATTTTCAGCTCAGTTTTACATGGAGCACAACATTATAACTGACCTGAATTCTAGGACATTTTTCGGTGTCACACAGTACACAGATGTTCAGATGACAGCAGGAATGAAGATCACTCAGGTGAACCGTGTCAGTATAATTCAGATCTACTGATGCAGCCAACTGATACACACCTGATAAAATCAATGCATTAGACCACGGCCGGACGCAGACACAGGGCACAACCTTCCAGGGCATGCAACACCTGTGCAATGTTTGCAGAGAAAAGCAGTGAGGAGGAAAAGCGAGAGCTTTAATTAGTGTTTGTGAGAAAAAAAAAACCTGCAGCATATGGATAAGATTTCACAACCATATGTTTGTTTTTAGAAATGGTGATAAAAACAGATGTAGCTCATATCTCACCAGACAGACAACGCCTCCGTGACACATGCCATTCTCTCCTCTCTACTTCCAGGTTATTCATGAGATTCAATTTCTTCCCAACAGCCCTCTTCAAGATAATGATCAGGAGACCATGTCCATCACTGGAAACATCTCAAGATCTTCCACAAGCTCTATTTCAAATGATAAAACATATAATTCCATTACTTCTTTTTTATTCAAATCTAGAACACCCCTGAAACTGCATAGCAACACAATGAAAACCACTTGTCTTCGCAACCACATAGCAACGCTTTACAAACAACAATGTAATTAAATGTATTCATTTAGCAGACGCTTTTATCCAAAGCAATAAAAGAAGAATATAAGAATAGATTCACAACCACAACACCCTAGCAAACAACACTTATTATTATTTTAATTATCCTGCATCAACTATGATCCATCAGGCTTTTGAGGGAACGTTTATTTGTTCATATTTCCACCATCATTGTATTGCAATGAACTGCATCTGCTAAATGAATAGGTTTTGCCCCCACAATAAACACTACAGAGCTTTTATCATAAAAATAAGCATTTAAATAACATCTTACAAAATCATACTGGAAGATATAGAGTGATATCTCATATTTATATTCATTTTATGCATTGGCAGTCTGTTATAAAGATCTCATTGATTTACATTACGTTATCAGAATTTCATCTTAATTTTAGCCGTATAAATATCTGCGTATTTTTGGTTCTCTGAATTAAATGTTTTTTATCCTCCTCAAGTTGAGTATATAACTCTATATTCTCAATATATATTAGCAATAAAAGCTTGACGTATCAAATACAATGCTAAATAGAAAATAAATAACAAAACACTTAAAATTTTGTTTAAAGGCTCAATAAACTGTTATATTTAAAATAGATTTTGCTGACATTTATTGATATATCAGGTTTTAAATGATTAAATATCCAGCTTTTTGGCATAGGATTTTGGACCAATGAGATTCCACTGGGGCGGAGCTACCTACTGCAAGGCGGCAAAGATTGGTCAAGACAAATATGGAAAAATTGAAGAACATTATGTAAGGAAATCATAAAGAAAAACGAATTCATGCTACAGAGACAACACAGAAGGTATCGTGCTGATGTGTTTTATTTCTGTCGTTTGAGTCAAGTTGCACTAGAAGATAAAACTCCTAAACCTTTGCTTACTTCACAGTCACACATAAACTTGCATGTTTGTGTAACCCTGTACAGATGAAAGAACTTCTGAGGAGCAAGAAAAAAGGCCAGATAAAGAACATCTCGCTCTAAACTCACAATGACAGCTCTGTCAATGAAGAAAGGGTATCTGTGAACGAAGAAAAATGATTTCCAAATGCTGTGACAGAGCTGTCAGGTGAAAAGTATTGTGGTTAATACTGTAGTGTGAACTTTCCACTGGCATTTAACTGAGTGAATCTCACAGTGTGACGCTGCATGACTGTGTCCTCCAGCAAAATGATGTTTATAGGGACATAAAGGAATGCACGATGGGCCATTCAAAGGCTTTTCCCCTAGGGTGAAATGTTTAGTCTTTTTACATCTATTTAACAGAAAAAATGTAATGTAGTTTGACTGTATATTTGGAATTTAAATAATAAAACCAGCATCTATATATTCAGTGAGCTCAGGTTAAGCTATTACACAGATAGTTTTGCTCCTTCATAACTCCCCACTATGAAGTTTTAGGTGTTGCTGTGCACTTGCTAAGGTGCTTGTTTGATGTTTTGGTCCTGAGCCCCTTCAAAGACCAAATAAACAGTGAGACCACTCAGTAAAGTAAAAGCACAGCTCACCTGACCTCACCAAAGCACATGATTGGAGAACTGATGTGGAGCACAAATGCTTCAGGACAACTTCCACTCCGCAGTTACATTTTTAATACTTAGTGTTTCAACGGCACCATTGCTCTGCTTTGCTTTAATTCTAAATCCTAAAAGTCTGTCTTAGCCTCACTTTTTTGGTTTGTCTTTTTCCAAGCAGTACTTTCCCTCTAGACCAAACTTTTGGAAGATGCCTTGCTGATTACCATCTACTGTATATACAAGTGAGGTCAAAAGGGTTTGTATAGTGCTTTTCACAACTGTTGCTTTGTCCACAAGCAGCTTTACGGAAAATCACAATATTAATGTTCAAAATATCTTAATATATTGTTTTATGCAAGTATACTGTATCCATGCAAGTAAAGGATGTATTATGTACTTCACACTACTTGTGGATTATTTTAATTTTTTATCAGCTGTTAGGCACCCATTCACTGCAGAGGATCCATTGAAGAGCAAGAGATGCAATTTTCTCCAAATCTTTGACAAAGTAATCTACATTTTTTACATTTACATTTATGCATTTAGCAGATGCTTTTATCCAAAGCGACTTACAGTGCATTCAGGCTATACATTTGTATTGTCGGTATGTCTACTTATTGAATGGCCTGATGATGAGTTTAAAAAGGGAGGTAACTATCTTCTCAACATTAATGGAACATGACTGTGACTTGAAACGCTATTCAACTAGTCATTCAACATGTCACATAAATAGCATTGCTCAAGAGAAGCACTTCTGACACTCACAGTTAATTCCAGTGGAGCTTGATATTAGCTTGTTGGTAATAACTCAATCCTTTTATATAAAAATAAAAAAACATCCATAGAACACAAATACTGCGTAGACTATTTTCTGTCTTTTATTATAACGTAAAGCTTAACCGAGCCCAACACAATTATATCACTTATATGTGCTTCTTATATCACATATACACAACACAAAGTCTGAACTGTAAAACTACAAATGAATTTCTAAGACAGAATTTGGTCTTTTTGAATGCAAGTTCAAATAATGCCTAAAATTTTAATCTTTTGGGCTACAAATTCACCTTTTGTGCTTCTAAGTCAATAGAGCAAAGAAAGCAAAGATTTCATACAGAAATGACCTTAATAAACTCACCTATATTTCCTATATTAAACACCAATATACATCATCACTCATACTTACAATGTGTTAATTAACCCTGTCAAAACAGAGCACTGCTAAATTAATTTCCTATTAATTAAAACTGAAAGAGTTGTTGTGAGTCGAGTCAGAGTAAACACAATTAACAAGCATTTCCGACGCCCAGCATTGGCAGGCAAATAAAACACAATTATACCAGCGTTAATTATTCATCGGTAGGTAAAATAATGCTGGAATTACCCTGCTTTAACCTGACTAGTCCTTAATTGTCTTCCGAAACCTCGTTATCTCCGAAGAGGTAAGTAAGAGTGTGATTACAACTCATCAGCGCTGGTTTGTGTGGTCTCTCCAGGCCTGAGTGTCATCAATGTTCGTTAAGTAATGACTAATGAGCAGTGATTGGTATGAAATTACTTCATGCTGCTTTATGCATAATTCCCAGAGCATGACTGCCAGACAGCATCAGAATACGAATCACCACAATGGAAGAGTTTAGAACAGAAAACTAGCACTCTGCAGCATACTGTATACGTGAAACAGTGCACAATATGCAACCTGTAGCATGAAAACTGACCAGTGACCTCTTTATGTTGCATATTTAATTAAAATAGGTTTTTAATACCTGGGAAAGCTATTCATTAGCATTCCTCTTAATGGCTTTTGTTTGGCTGGCTTAGGACCTCTGGTTCTGGAAGTATCATACATGAAATCTGCCATCTTTGCACATGGTTGCTGAAAAATATATAAATATAATGTTAAATCAAGTTGTGTTAAATTTTTTAAATGTTTAAAAGTAAAATCAAATAAAAATATAATAGACCACTTAGTTTAATATAAACAATTTAAAAGTACAGTTATTTAGTATTTTAATCTTCTTCATTAGTTAAAAACTACATTAATTTCCAGCATATTTATTTTCATAAAAATGTATAAAACAATAATAAATAAAATTATAAAAACAAAGAAATCAATCCTTGCTACTTTAGTTTAAAACACACACATACACACACACACACACACACACACACACATACCTACTTAACTATAAAACGAGGACACATGACTGAACACCCTACCTTTGGGTACACCTATTTCTCAAGGGTCTAGAGACAAAAGAAAGGTATGTCTGCGATACAGGAGATGCTCTCTTTACACTTATCAGTTGATATTCTCAATAAAAGCCTTCTATAAAGACCTGACATTTTACCTTCACTTTAGGGACAAGTATTTTTATGTCACTTTTGGGGACAAACACAAATTCTGATCAAGCAACAATTTAAGGACTTTGGTGATACACAAACTCTGGTTAAGTTATACTTTTAGGACTTTGTGGTTGTGCTAAAATGCATCATCCTAACAAGAAACATAAGTAGAATTACAACTCAAAGTGTCAATATTGTCTAGAAAACAAGCTAGTGCAGAGATTAAGGCATTAAACACTAAAGAGTTTGGTTTTTAAGATAATTAAAATAGATAAACTATATTTCTTCTGACTAGTAACTTGAAATCAGTTGTCTTCAGGACAGAAGACACTTCACTGAGCACTACCTGCATCCTTCTAATTAATTTAGTATCTTGTGGAGATTTAATCTCAGCTGAGTTGCCTTTTGCTGCTCACTGAAGGCTCATAGACATTAAGACATAATTTTCTCTATAGAGCTCTATAGCAGAGGTCACCAAACTTGTTGGTGGTGTCCTGAAGAGTTTAGCTCCAACCCTAATCAAACACACCTGAAGCAGCTAATCAAGGTCTTGCTTGGTATACATGAAACTTCAAGTCAGGTGTGTTGCCTCCAAGGAGGCAAGTTGGAGCTAAGCTCCGCAGAACACCGGCCCTCCGGGACAGAGTGAGGTGACCCCTGGTCTATAGCAATTACAAATAACTTGATGCGTCTCCATTAAAAAAAGTTTCTGAATACAACAGAAACACAAACTCTGCTTAAGTGATGCTTTAGAGAGACTGAGATACACAAACCTCAATCAAATTACATTTTGGGGACTCCGAGATACACAAACTTTGCTTAAGTGACATTTCGGGGACTCTGAGATACACAAACTCTGATTAAGTGACACTTTGGGGACTCCGGGATACACAAACTCTGATTAAGTGACACTTTGGGGACTCCGGGATACACATACTCCGCTTAAATGATACTTTGAGGACTCTGAGATACACAATCTCTGCTTAAGTGACACTTTGGGAACTCTGAGATATACAAACTCCGGTTAAATTATACTTTCAGGACTCTGATATACACAAACTCTGCTTAAGTGACATTTTAGGGACTCTGAGATACACAATCTCTGCTTAAGTGACACTTTGGGAACTCTGAGATATACAAACTCCGGTTAAATTATACTTTCAGGACTCTGATATACACAAACTCTGCTTAAGTGACATTTTGGGGACTCTGAGATACACAAACTCTGATTAAGTGAAATTTCGGGGACTCTGAAATACACAAACTCTGCTTAAGGGACGTTTCGGGGACTCTGAGATGCACAAACTCCGCTTAAGTGACACTTTGGGGACTCCAGGATACACATACTCCGCTTAAATTATACTTTGAGGACTCTGAGATACACAAACTCTGCTTAAGTGACACTTTGGGGACTCCGAGATACACAAACTCCAGTTAAATTATACTTTGAGGACTCTGATATACACAAACTCTGCTTAAGTGACATTTTGGGGACTCGGAGATACACAAACTCTGATTAAGTGAAATTTCGGGGACTCTGAGATACACAAACTATGCTTAAATGACACTTTGGGGACTCCGAGATACACAAACTCTGCTTTAGTGACATTTTGGGGACTCCAAGATACACAAACTCTGCATTAGGGACATTTCGGGGAATCTGAGATACACAAACTCTGATTAAGTGAAATTTCGGGGACTCTGAGATACACAAACTCTGCTTTAGGGACATTTCGTGGCCTCTGAGATACACAAACTCTGCTTAAGTGACACTTTGGGGACTCCCGAGATACACAAACTCTGCTTTAGTGACACTTTGGGGACTCTGAGATACACAAACTATGCTTAGGTGACACTTTGGGGACTCCGAGATACACAAACTCTGCTTTAGGGACATTTCGGGGAATCTGAGATACACAAACTCTGCTTAAGTGACACTTCGGGGACTCCGAGATACACAAACTCTGCTTTAGGGACATTTCGGGGACTCTGAGATACACAAACTCTGCTTTAGTGACATTTCGGGGACTCTGAGATACACAAACTATGCTTAGGTGACACTTTGGGGACTCCGAGATACACAAACTCTGCTTTAGGGACATTTCGGGGAATCTGAGATACACAAACTCTGCTTAAGTGACACTTCGGGGACTCTGAGATACACAAACTCTGCTTAAGTGACACTTTGGGGACTCCGAGATACACAAACTCTGCTTTAGGGACATTTCGGGACTCTGAGATACACAAACTCTGCTTAAGTGACACTTTGGGGACTCTGAGATACACAAACTCTGCTTTAGGGACATTTCGGGACTCGGAGATACACAAACTCTGCTTAAGTGACACTTTGGGGACTCCGAGATACACAAACTCTGCTTTAGGGACATTTGGGAATCTGAGATACACAAACTCTGCTTAAGTGACACTTCAGGGACTCGAGATACACAAACTATGCTTAGGTGACACTTTGGGGACTCCGAGATACACAAACTCTGCTTTAGGGACATTTCGGGAATCTGAGATACACAAACTCTGCTTAAGTGACACTTGGGACTCGAGATACACAAACTCTGCTTTAGGGACATTTGGGGACTCGGAGATACACAAACTCTGCTTAAGTGACACTTTGGGGACTCCGAGATACACAAACTCTGCTTTAGGGACATTTGGGGACTCTGAGATACACAAACTCTGCTTAAGTGACACTTTGGGGACTCTGAGATACACAAACTCTGCTTTAGGGACATTTCGGGGACTCGAGATACACAAACTATGCTTAAGTGACACTTTGGGGACTCCGAGATACACAAACTCTGCCTTAGGGACATTTCGGGGACTCTGAGATACACACACTCTGTAATCATGAGATAGGATTAAGAACAACAACAAAAATCACTCCACTCAGTCTTTTCATAATTTGCCTTTTTTTTTTAAATTGATGAATGAAAATATAACAAACATAACAGAAAATATTAACATGCAAATACACTCCATCAAATGTATGCATTATAATAATTTGCGTTATTTTAAAATGTACAATGTTCAAACACAACAGACTTCTCTTAACAATAAAACTTGTTAAAGATAACATTGTGGTCAAAGTGCATATTATACCTAATAACAGCAATAAAAATCCTCCCTCCTTCTTTAACTTTACACTCCTCCCTCCTTCTTTAACTTTATATTCATTTCCTCCCTTCTTTAACTTTATATTCACTCCTCCCTCCTTATTTCACTTTATATTCACTCCTCCCATCTTCTTTAAATTTATATTCACTCCTCCTCCTTATTTCACTTTATATTCACTCCTCCTTCTTCTTTAAGTTTATATTCATTTCCTCCTTCTTCTTTAAATTTATATTCACTCCTCCCTCCTTCTTTAACTTTATATTCACTCCTCCTCCTTCTTTAACTTTACATTCACTCCTCCCTTCTTCAACTTTATATTCACTCCTCCTTCTTCTTTAAATGTATATTCACTCCTCCTCCTTATTTCACTTTATATTCACTCCTCCTTCTTCTTTAAATGTATATTCACTCCTCCCTCCTTATTTCACTTTATATTCACTCCTCCTCCTTATTTCACTTTACATTAGGTGTGTTCGTCTTGAGCGGCGCTGAGCAGAATGATCAGTGTATGACATCAAAGTATCGCGCGAGTAGTTCGAAAGCATAAAGATCCATCTGCTCTCTTATCGCTCTCGTGGTACTTTGATGTAGGGCTGTGCGATATGACGATATATATCGGATGGACGAAATAAAAAGTCTATCGTTTCATATTATGTTCTATCGTTTATATCGTGGTGTCGCATAAAATACATTGTTTACAGTAATACCTTTTTATCATTTGAGTGACTGCGATCTTTATACGCTGCCCACCACGGGGCGTGAAGGAGAGACAGAAGCAGCCAGGACAAAACCAGGAGCTCGTTACTAAACTACATCTGTAGCATGGTCACGCGTTTTTAAGCTCTGCCGTTTAAACGACCGATTTTAAGCCGTTGAAACTCAATAACAGAGCTATGTCGTGCGCCGTCTCTTTCTGTGTGAGAAGAGCGCGCCTTTTCTTTTTTGCAGACTTTGAACAATTACATAAACACATATATATGCATCAGAATCCCCATCTTTGCAAGTATCCTCATAAACACGGCGATTTAGGTCTTAAGAGAGTAAACGGCAGAAAGAGAAAACGCAATGTAACAGTGTATTAGATCCGGACTTGGTCTTAAAGGGAAGCGTTCAATATTCGTTCATGTTAATCATAACACACAGCTACATCTCTCACTGCCCTTGACTAAATCACTTTTGTAACTTTAATGATAATAAATAAAAAATAATAATGATATATTTATAATATGTATAGAATCTATACATAATACACGTGGTAATTATATCTATCATAGATAGATAGATATAATTAACACAGTGAAGACTAATTAATTTACACAATGTATGTAGTGTTTCTTATTTATTGTAGTTTTTGTCCTATTGCTTGCAAATAGTTTCTTATCCTTATTTCATCACTGACTGTTTATTTATCTTCAGTGAGGTGGAGTTATCTTTTCTCTCTCTTTAAGATTGTATTAGTTTGATATTGACATTGGTGTAAAGGATTATGAAAATGATATGGTATTAAAGATTTTTATATAATAAAAACCTTTTTAAAAGAAAAAAAATTACTATATCGTGATATATATTGTTATCGTGATATAAAATTTGTCATCTCGTGATAAAGATTTTGGTCATATCATTTTATGTCATACACTGATCAGTCTGCTCAGTGCCGCTTCAAATCGATCACACCTATTTACTCCTTTCACTTTACATTCACTCCTCCCTTCCTTGATCTTGTTTCATTCTGTTATTAAACAAATTATCTTACTTCATACTCCTTTATTCCACATTTCCCGCCATGCATTTCTTCTGCACACCCCTACACACCACCCTTTTTTCAGAGATGGTTTTCCGGACATAATTTTTAACTCCCGTCCATGTTCGCTCCTTCAATGCTGGTTCTACTTGTATGCATCGCTCACACTTTTTCTTACCAGGCACTCTGCATGTGTTGATGAAGTTGTCATGTTTCGTTCTACTGCTTTTACCTCTGCGCTTTCTTATTTCCGCTTTGAAGGATTTGAAGAACCTGCAAAATTAATAAATAAAATAAAAAATGTATTTCAATTATTCAACTGAAGTCAACATTTGAATGCAACTCCATGTGAATTTTAAGGCCACTTTCACAGTAACACAATAGCTAAATTGCAAGTGTTTCTAAGGTTTAAAACTAGTAACTTAATATTATATGAGGCATCTAAGATAATCTACCAGCCAATTTAATAAAGCAAGTATGTCAAATATATTGTTTGCTTGTGTCAAATAGTTTCAAATATAATAGTTCAAATATATTCTCCACAAGGCAAAATAATGACTGAATTTATAAAAATGACCCCGTTCAAAAGTTGACATACCCTTTAATATTAATACTGGATGTCATTCCCTGGATGACTATTCCCTGGATGTCATTCCCTGGACAACTATTTTTCTTTTTTGTGATAGTTGTTCATGAGTCCTTTGTTGGTCCAGAGCAGACTGCTGTTCATTCTTTGGTTTTCCAGCATCTTCTGCATATTTGACCCCTTTCCAAAAGTGACTGTATGATTTTGAGATCTATCTTTCACATTGAGGACAACTGAGGGACTCATGCAACTATTACAAAAGGTGAACACTTTTACTGATGCTCAAGAAGACAACATGATGCATTAAGAGGCAGGAGTTGTAAACTTTTTGAATCGGATAAGCAGGGTAAATTGTGCTTATTTTGGCTTCTGGGAAACATGCAAATATTTATGTAGCTTTTGAAGTGTAGTACTAAATGAAAAAAAATATATATATATATATACATTTTATATATATATATATATATATTGGTGCATCTCAATAAATTAGAATGTGGTGGAAAAGTTCATTTATTTCAGTAATTCAACTCAAATTGTGAAACTTGTGTATTAAATAAATTCAATGCACACAGACTGAAGTAGTTTAAGTCTTTGGTTCTTTTAATTGTGATGATTTTGGCTCACAATGAACAAAAACCCACCAATTCACATCTCAACAAATTGGAATACTTCATAAGTAAAATGATAAATAAATAAAAATAAATAAAAAAATATTTAGTGAATTGTTGGCCTTCTGGAACTGTTAATTTACTGTGTATGTGTACTCAATACTTGGTAGGGGCTCCTTTTAGTTTTAATTACTGCCTCAATTTAGCGTGGCATGGAAGTGATCAGTGTGTGGCACTGCTGAGGTGGTGTGAAGCCCAGGTTTCTTTGACAGTGGTCTTCAGCTCATCTGCATTTCTTGGTCTCTTGTTTCTCATTTTCCTCTTGACAATACCCCATAGATTCTCTATGTTCAGGTCTGGTGAGTTTGCTGGCCAGTCAAGCACACCAACACCATGGTCATTTAACCAACTTTTGGTGCTTTTGGCAGTGTGGGCAGGTGCCAAATCCTGCTGGAAAATGAAATCAGCATCTTTAAAAAGCTGGTCAGCAGAAGGAAGCATGAAGTGCTCTAAAAGATCTTGGTAAACGAGTGCAGTGACGTTGGTTTTCAAAAAACACAATGGACCAACACCAGCAGATGACATTGCACCCAAATCATCACAGACTGTGGAAACTTAACACTGGACTTCAAGCAACTTGTGCTATGAGCTTCTCCACCCTTCCTCCAGACTCTAGGACCTTGGTTTCCAAATGAAATACAAAACTTGCTCTAATCTGAAAAGAGGACTTTGGACCACTGGGCAACAGTCCAGTTCTTCTTCTCTTAGCCCAGGTAAGACGCCTCTGATGACAACTGAAGCCAAATTCCTCGACACGTCTGTGTGTGGTGCTCTTGATGCCTTGACCCCAGCCTCAGTCCATTCCTCGTGAAATTCACCCAAATTCTTGAATTGATTTTGTTTGACAATCCTCATAAGACTGCGGTTCTCTCGGTTGGTTGTGCATCTTTTCCTTCCACTCAACTTTCTGTTAACATGCTTGGATACAGCACTCTGTGAACAGCTTATTTGACAATGAATGTTTGTGTCTTACCCTCCTTGTGAAGGGTGTCAATGATTGTCTTCTGGACAACTGTCAGATCAGCAGTCTTCCCCATGATTGTGTAGCCTAGTGAACCAAACTGAGACCATTGTGAAGACTCAGGAAACCTTTGTAGGTGTTTTGAGTTGATAAGCTGATTGTCATGTCCCCATATTCCAATTTGTTGAGAGTGAATTGGTGGGTTTTTGTTAAATGAGCCATAATCATCACAATTAAAAGAACCAAAGGCTTAAACTACTTCAGTCTGTGTGCATTTAATTTATTTAAGACACGAATTTCACAATTGGAGTTGAATTAGTGAAATAAAAGGATGATGAGTGTGATGAGGACACAGCACAGGGTGCAGATGAAGAGGGTGTGTTGGACATGGATGCGACAGAAGATGACTGTATGAGCTTGAAAATATAATTTTGATAAATATAAGAATAATGTAAAAAAAATATGAACAATGTGAATTAATAATACCATAATCAACTTTTAATAGACTTAGGTATAAATCATACAGTAGTGTGATGACCATTTCACATATTACTCACCAAGCAATCTTTCTGTGATGGCTGTTTGAGAGTCTTAATCTGCTCGTTTATGGCAATCTTCACGATGTTGTCGTAATTTTGACAATCTTGATTTGCAGTTTCTGCAGATATATAAAGAGGTATTTAGCTTAAGAGAGGAGAAAAATATACATTAACAGTATTGATAGTTATGACAACCAAAGAATATTAAACAGGAGTAATGGTATATAATTATATTATGCATGTGTGGTTAAGGCAGCTATAGCATGTGTGCATTTATACTGAATGGTTTTAGACTACTGTTTTTCATACAAATAGGCGACCTAACAACCTTATAGTTATGTTATTGAGGTGCTATATGTGTGGTTTTAACTGTTTATCATTATTTAAATGTATGCTACTATGGAGGACAAATGCTTAATAAAAAAAAACATTGGTCAGAATACATTTTACCATATAAAACTGAGGTTGCTACAATTTTGTACAGATGTTACAGATTTTGATAATGAACAAAATTTACCTCTGCATCCAAACTCAAGCTACTATCAGATGTGCATTTCTAAGATACATTTCTCTGATATTATTATTATTAATATTATGAGGTAACCCAAACTTGATTCTTGATTTAAAACAATATCACTCGTTAGAACATGCAGAAACTAAGAAATACATTTTTCTATTTAGACATTTATTTTGTTAAGGAAAATGAATGGTCTGGTTTCTACAACTTTCACTTTGGAGCAAAATCTGGCTTTAAACTTGAAAGAAATAAAGATTTGACATTTATGGTGATAATTATCGATATCAACTGATATGAAAAATGATCGTGATAATTTGTTGGGCCATATCACCCAGCACTACTTGGCTGTATGTTACAAAATTAAATATAATAAATAAATAAAACTCACTATAGAGGTGAACAAAAAAAACAACGTTCTATCCATTTCAAAGTACAGATTACAGTTAACACTGCTCTAGTTACCTTTTAAAGCACGAGATATAAAATATAGAATCGTACATGCCTAAACCTAACCAAAGGAAAGAGATTTATGAAGATAATACAGATTCCTTCGTAATACTGAAGATAATTTTAAATAAAATGTTAGACACTCTAACCAAATATTTCTACAAATAATTTGCAAGCATAAATTGTGACAAGAATTGCATTAAAACTCTGAACACCAATAACTAGAAACAAGCAGAGGTGGAAGGTAACATGCTACATTCACTTCATTATATCTACTCAAGTCATTCAAGAAAAAAACGTTTTTAAGAGTAGGTTTAATTATGGGTACTTCTTATTTTTAATCACGTACATTTCTAATTCCCAAAAGGTACTTTTACCTCGTTACACCAGTCGATGTTCATCTCGTTACTTTATTATTGTTTTTTGTTAATAAATTCATGGTTTCTTCCGAGGAGTCATTAGACCCTTGTTACTGGAGCATGAGCAATGCCCTTTTTGCTAACGAGTCACTCTTGAGTTGGGTATTTGAATTGATCAAACAGTTGGGAAAATATTGGTTCAGGAATCAGTTTGAATGGTTTGTTCTGTTCACTCACATAATGTATAATCGAAGCAGGGTCATTCCGTGTCAAATCAACCAAATCAACTTTGGATTTTGCTAATGTATTTTCTGAAGAAAGATAGACATGTATAGTGATGAAAGACAAAATATTAAATGTCATGTGAATAATCAACAGCTAGCTGTGCATTAAATGATTTGAATGCACGATGTGGAGGCAAAGAACCAAGCACAGCGCTTTAATGCACAGCTAACCGTTGATTATCCTGCTTATGCTATGGTCATTTGCCAGCATTCACATATTAAAGATGTTAATAATATTTGCTGGCATATTCCATGGTAATTTGCCAAGTTATAGACAAGTTACAAAACTAGAATATTTGACCAGAAGGCTAAAAATGCGGTTATTTTTTCATCAGTTATGGCTCGTTAGCGCTAGCATTCTGCCAGCATTCTGTGTGAGTGAGTGATGCGTGTTGGTTAGTGTGCATCAATTAAAGCAGCGCATTAATAAAGAACGGTGATTACACTGACCTGGAACTACCTGTGCAGTTAAACGAATTTAATCAACACCTGCCAGCCAATCAGAATAGAGTATTCAGACAGACCATGGCATAAGGATGAATATTTACTGAGTAACCCACTATTTTATAGAGGGGTCAAAATAGCCAAATTACAGGGGTAAAATGCCTTCAGAAAGATGGCAGCATCGTAATGTTAATTTTACACAGATATTGGTAGAGCTGTTAGTAAAATCTGTTGTTAGCAATCTTTATTGCATTATGTGCCAATGGTGACCATTCAAGAATGGGGAAAGAGACATTTTTTTTCTCAAAGTTTGCATGCCTGTTACTCAAGAATTATTAAATATATCTTATTGTCCTTTAGATATTGGGTCTTAATAAAGATTTATTTTGGCTTCTTTATTTTTAAGGCCCTATATGGTTAGGTTCCAGAGATATTGGAATTTGAATATGGCAACATTATGTATATTCTCTTGTGTTTGTATTTCATATAATTGCACTGTCTATGGAGCGGACCTGACTTACATTTCACTGCTGATTATATTCTGCATAATTGTGTATGTGACGAATAAAAATCTTGAAAAAAATCAAAGTGACCAAATCTGGTTTTCGACCACTGAAAATGGGTAATATTCAACAATCTGGAAATGGAGCCTCATTGAGATCCCCATATCTCTGGGATTGAACAATGCAGGGCCTTGAAACTTAAGGTTCCAAAAGAAAAGTTTGTTAAGAACTAGAATCTAAAATCATATCTTTAATACTTCTTGAATTATAGGCATGCAAACTTAGGAAAAATTATATTTATGGCACTCAGACACATGTTCAATGCAGTTGTCCTGATAGAAGGGAAACAAAATACATATCTAGTGTCAACATTATTTGTTCTTCAGACATTCCTCTTTAAAAGAAAAGAAGTATCATAATTTTGCAAACTGACCCACATTTGGTTTTTGACAACTGAAAATGTGTACATTTGAATGATTTACTCCTGGATCCATATTCATATTCCAATATCTCTGGAACCTAACCATATAGGGCCTTAAAAATAAAGATGCCAAAAGGAAAGTTTATTAAGACCCAATATCTAAAAGGACATTAAGATATATTTAATAATTCTTGAGTAACAGGCATGCAAACTTTGGAGAAAAAAATGGCTCTTTCCCCATTTTTGAATGGTCACCATTGGCACATTAAAGATGGCTAAAGTCAACAGATTGTAGATGTAAAATTAACATTATGATGCTGCCATCTTTCTGAAGTCATTTTTACCCCCCCTGTAATTTGGCTCTGAATCTCAGGTTAAAATGGCCATTCTGACCCCCCTTTACAAAATGGTGGATTACTCAGTAAATATTCATCCATGACATTTAATATTTTGGCTTTCATCACTATACATGTCTATCTTTATTCAGAAAAAATATTAGCAAAATCAGAAATTTGAGCCGGGGGCCTCTGGTTGAGTTGACACAGAATGACCCAGCAGTTTCTCACTACATAAAACAAAGGAAAAACATTGAAAAAAAGGCCTTGGCTTAGACACAATTACGTGAGCTTACTCAGTTCAAATTAGGGCTGGGCGATTAAACGATAATGATAATTAACACAATATAATTTTTCTTGATAAAGCAGTAACAGTAGTTTGATATATTTTTGATATTATGTTTATGTGCCAAAAGTGGAACGAAGAAAGCATTTATCCGCTCAGGCTCAAAGTTGCGCGGCAGCACAGCGATTACGAGTTCACTAGACCAGATGCATTAATCACTGATGAGTCTCGATCACACGACACTAAACAGCTCTGTGAGATCCAGTGTGAAGTGACTGAATTCAGCGAAGAACACAAATTACTCGGTGATATAAACTAGTTTAAAGCCAGATGAAACAGCAATGACAAAACAGAAGACACATGGTGCGCAATACAGTCAGAAGACTTTTCAATCTACAATTCGCAATCATTTACTATGGATTTACTGTAGTAACAATAACTACACCATGGTATTGTGTCAGAAATGTGGGATATTCGTATTGAATTTTATTATATTATTAATGTAGATGAGCATTAAATGTATTAAAGATGTAACAGAATATAATTACAGTATTTTGAGATTAAAGGGGTTGACTGGTTTTCTTCTAGGCTCGATTGTGTTTATGGGGTGCAGTCTAACATGTGTTAATGCTTCGTAAAAACAAAATAGCACTATTTTTCACCTATTTTACCTTTATTCTACATCGCCTGTCCCTTCTCCGATAACCGCCTGATGATTTCCTGCCTCACGAAGCCCTCCTCAGAAATGCTCAATGGGCTCAGATTGGTCAGCTGGTCCAGTGTGTTGTGATTGGCTAAACCACCTGTGTGTCTAAAGAGCCCGATTGAGACGCAGAGAATATTAGTGAAGAGGGTCGCGATAACCTGTGCAAGCACGGCTCTTAATGGTATGTTTTTGTTTGTTGTTGTCTCATACTTTTAGATACGCTGTTTTTTGTAAATGCTACTGCTTCTGTTAGCTTTTAATAAACGGTTTTATCACGATTAAAGCTTTCCCAGCAGGCACACGCGTCATAAGACGTTGATAATTAGGTTCAACAGGTTCAAAAATTCCCAGGTGACCAAAATTCAAATGTAAATTCAACGTCTAATGTCAATGTTAAATTGATGTCCAATACCGACGTCAGCTGACGCGTTGAGATTTTGTTGTTTTTTAGGTTGTGTAACCAAAATCCAACGTTAAGTCAACATCAAATTGACATCAAATATTGACATGCCAACACGATTTTAATTTTCTATCAAAATGCAACGCCTGTACCACGCCGTGTGTCCAACGTCAACCTGGCGTTACATAGACGTCTGGTGCCTGCTGAGTACGGCAACTGCACCCATGTATAACGCTTCTCTCTGTGAAAATATCTGTCTGTCTCTACACATAGTTCATTGTTGGAGCTGAGCAGACTGGATCTGATTGAGAGAGAGAGAGATGCAGAGCAGGGGAACACAATCAACCACCCCTTTAAGATAAAGCGTTTTATACTAAATCTATTAGGACTACTGTTTTTCATACAAATACTTAGAAACTATATAGTTACTACTATGGAATACTAATGATTTATTAATAATTCATTAATTATTTAATAAATCTCAAACAGTCAGTATAAACATTTCACCATATGTTAGTTTTAATAATAAACATAAATTTACATCAGCATCCTAACTCAAGCTACTACTATCAACTCAAGCTGCCGTTAAACGTGCATTTCTGAAAGACAAAGAATGTACTATTATTAATATTCAGCCAGCACTGCAAACTGTGCTGAAGAGACACATAATCAAAGTAAGGAACACAAACCTGTTTCAGGATTTGAAACAATATCACTCATTACCAGTGTTAGGGGAAAGTTACTTTTAAAAGTAATGCATTACAATATTGCGTTACTTTCTAAAAAGTAACTAATTACATTATTAGTTACTTTTTATGGAAAGTAATGCGTTACATTACTTTGTTACTTTTATGCTTACTTTTAAATATGAGCAGGGCTTGATTGTTTGTTTTAATACAAGAAGTTATATTTATAGCAAATGTAAAAGCCTTTCACACCAAAAAGTGTAATGAATAAACCTCAGACTGAAGGACGAGTAAATCACGTCTGTACAGAAGAACACAGGAGAAGTTCAACACTTTTCAGTAATTAAAAAACAATCAAGCACAATTGTTAGTTTATGTAAAGTAATTTCTGCTTAATGGTACGGTTGAACTGGATCATCAAAGGTCATCAGCAAACACATCGGTTAATAAAATGAGATTAGATATATTTGTGTTATTTAATATTAACATAACTATTGCAGGTTTGCATCATATTCTGAGTTTCTCTGTTTTAATTCATTTTGATGAATACTGAATCTGTTTTTTGCGAGTGGGATGAATTAATGCTCATTTATATTTAGTCTAGAACTACACACCAAAAGTACTCAGACTGAAAAAATCACTGCCTGTAAACAGAACACAGAGAAGATTCAACACTCTGTGACAAAACTTTAGTAATTTGTGTTTTAGTACATGTTGAACTCAGCTCAACTTCAGCAAAACACATGTTTAAGAACAGACAGAAGAAGAGTTGTCAATGGGTCTGTCTTGAATTGTGGGTTTCTTGTTAATTCTGTTTTAATTCATTTTGATGAATACTGAATCTGTTTTCCTGATGTTCTGAATTAATGCCACATTCATATTGTGGTTCTAGAACTTGCTCATGTGGACCATGTTTCTCCTTGTCCAAGTCAGGTCATATTTCGCAAAAAGTAACTCATGTCTCTTTTCAGGTTTGATTTCACACGGATGCTATAAAATATAATTGTTACGAAAACAGACATATATTACTATAATGATTTTTAACACATCCTATGCAGCAAGCTACGGATGTTTAGGAGTTATTCATGGTATGATGAAAGTAATTTGTTAATACATTTACACTTTTAAATGTGCTTTTAAAGCTCGATGGTTGAAGGTAGTTAAGAAATACAAATCACTAGTTTCTACAACTTTCAATTAAAAATGCTGCCTTTAAACTTGAACCTTTTGAAATTGATTGTTGACAGTGTAAACAGAAGTTACTGATAAGAAAGCATCATGGAGTGTAGGAAAAGGTGGATAAGTGGTTTTAACTCCAGGCCTGATGCTCCAGCTCAACTGCACACATTTTGTAGGTCTCCTTCTTTAATTAGTCCCTACAGGATTTCACAGGTTTGTCTTGATTGTGTTTGGGTTCTCTAAAATTACAAATTTTGCAGCAGCTTTTCTCAAAATTTGCGGTGATATTTGTGCCATTTCTAATTGTTTTCAGTGAAAATGTACCACGGACAACATTCTTCTAACTTTGTTATAACTTGCTGTTCTGACTGAGAACCATCGGCTCCAGAATAACATTTGAGGACACCAGGGCCATTAAGTTCTACAGAACCAGGATGACAGTAAAGCACTCACCCTAATCGCACACGAAACAGATGTCATATATTGATGTCTGCATTTACATATGCAAGAAGTGCTCATCTGAAATATATAAAACAGTTTAGGAGTTTTATTCACAAAAAGTAATTTGTTAAAATTTTTTTTAAATGTGCTTTTATTTTAGCTCGATGCTTGACTTAAAATAATATCACCTCACTGCATCCAGTTTTAAATGCTTATCATTGCAATCATAGAGAACTTTTGTATTGTACAGAACTTATTCCCATCATTAAGAAAAGAAAGAAACAAAAGAAAGAAAGAAAGAAAGAAAGAAAGAAGAATAAAAACAATGCCTGAAGCTCAAACAGCGAAACCAACAGCAACTAAATAAAATAATAATTAATAATTCTCTAATCAGCATGCTTTAATTTTGTGATTGGTGGTTTGAAAATTACAAATTTTGCAGCAGCTTTTCTCAAAATTTGCTGTGATATTTGTGCCATTTCTAATTGTTTTCAGTGAAAATATACCAAATTACAACATTCTTCTAACTTTGAAACTATACCTGTATAGGGTAGAACCACAGGGCTCCACTAACATTTGAGGACAATTAAGTTCTACAGAAAATGAAAGCACAATCGCAAATGAACATCTCGGAGATGTCTAAAGATGCAAAAGTATCAATAAATATGACACAAGATTTTTCTGGAGGAAGAGGATCCACCAGATGAGATGATCGGAGTTCGAGGTGCTGATCCGGACACGGTCTGTTCAGATTAAGCCCTGATGTTTAGATCTTTGCTTGCTTTTATTTTAATGTACTGTCTGAATAGATAAACAAATTATCAAATTACTGTCATCCATAATGTCTAAATATAATTTGATAAAAATATATATATATATATATATATATAACACCCCAGCCACTTTCCATGAGTGACAGAGGATGAAGTTTAGCTAAGTGTGGATTCTTCAACTTCCACGACTGCAATGGCATCAGTTTACTGATAAACCCATCTCAGGCAAGTCTGACTCGAGACATTCTTCTCAGGAAGTTAAATTGTTTGGTTTCATGAAAGAGATTTAATTTTACAATGTCTAAGCCAACGGTTTTGTACTTATGCATATAAATTTAAATGACAAACCTTTCATTTTTCTTTTGGCATTATAGTGTTGACAGCAAAAGGTTAAACAAATTTAGTATTTGACAAGCGAATAAAAATAGTACAAATGTCCTTTTATTTTTAAATAAGTGTTTGCTTTTCCTACATTATTATTTTTTTTCTACACTTAGGTTACTGACGTTGAACAAAATGTAAAACTAATTTGATTCTGAAAAAGACAAATTAAAATAAATAGCCTACAATAAAATAATTTTTGTGCAGACTACATTTGTATTTGTTATCTCTCTCTTTCAGTAGAGGAAATGTCATTGTGAGATTCCTGGAAACGTTATGTTAGATCCATTGTGAATGGTGGGTCAGAAGAAGAATTTTTTTGCACTTTTCCACATCAGGTTGTTATTATAAATGTAGAATTTGAATAGTCAAATAATATTAATTACATCCTAATTTCTGCTTTCTATCCGTATCTCAACAAACACATTTTTCAACAAGTTGCGTTTGGACAAGTGCGTTTATATCCACGGACTCTTACAGAAAAACAATGTCTAAAGAAATATGAATCAAGTTTAGCACAAATCATAAGAACTAAGCATGAGGCATGTTAAGCTCCTCTTCGGTTGTTTCTGCAGCTTGCTCAGGTTCTATTAATAATTTGTTGTAAAGAATGGGTTACAAACGATGACAAGACTGAATGTTCCATAATTCCTATTAAACTCAGAAGATATTGAAAAAAAATTTGGTCTAAAATTGCGATTAACCGCTAAACCGTGATATTTGTTGCTGCTTCAGCAATTGCAGAAAAAATACCTGTCACAGCCCAACAGTTGAGTGCACTTTAATACAGTGAATCAGGTAAAGCACACAAACAAACTGTGTAGAGCAGTGTGTCCCCAGCAGAGCATGTGAGCGGAGCGGAGCAGGGCGATCATATTTCCTTCAGAGCGAGAGCGTTTTGTGAAGCTCGCTCAATACGCTCAGCCGCTCGCTCAGCCCAAAATGCCCCTTCGCAATTTGCTACGAGAATCTGTGGAATAGGCGAAGCAAAAAGTTTGTCTAAGCTAATGTTTCTAAAAGCAAATTCTAAAATCCTGTGAAGATTGATAGACGTTTTAATGGACCGCATTTCCCCGCAGTTTAGGTCTATTTTAATTTTAGAAAGTTTTTATTTTATTTACGCCACGAAATAATTATTTGTTAAGTGCATTTCATCTTGTGTGTGTGTTTTGAATATGAAGCGTTGTTTTAATGGGAAAGTATACTTTTTCAGTTATTTAACTTTTTACAAAAGTTTTCCAAGTGGCTTCAAAAACAAGACACGTTTTTAAATTAAGAATTTTAATTTAATACATTTAAATTAGGGATGTTCATTTCGGTTATTTTTCCTAACCGTTAACCAGCAGGAATATTTGAAATTAGAACTTAATTAAATTAAAAATAATAAGTGTCTGCGACCTGTTAAAAATACTAACATTTGTTTTTCGGGATTCATTTTACATGCGCAAAAACAGCAGACAACAGAACACGAGGATTCACCTGATCATATCATATTACATCACGCACCTGCAGCACTTCTGCAAGCAGAGAAAACATAATAAAGATAGGCGCTATATTATAACGAATAAATAGGCATATACTAGAAATATATTTTCACTTAAATAATAATTTAAGAAAACGAAAGAAATACTGTGCAACACGCAGTCTACTCTAAAAATCTTGGTTATTTTTTTAACCCAAATGCTGGGTTGAGCCTTTTGGGTCATTTTTGGGTTATTATTGTGTACATTTTATTTTATTTATAAAATTGTTCCTGTGCAGTATATCGCTCAAATGTATGCAGAGCAACATACAGGCGCTGGGTGTGAATCACTAAACGAACGCCGCTCGCGTGGCCGGTCATATTGCGTGATGAAGAGTCTGATGCTTTGCATAAAATAAACGATTATATTTATAAAGTTACAGAACACGAATACTTTGGATGTTAAAACATGTCCTCAGAGCTGTTGACTGTTTGTTGTTGAGCAGGTTATGAAGGCAATCGCAGTTCATTTCGTCCATGAGTGAAGCGCGGGGCGGTCTGATCCGTGATCAGTCCCGCCGAACACGACTCCAGCTCGGCGAGAGCCAGCGCCGTTACGGTGGAAACACAGTTACAGAGTGGTCCATTTACTCGTGAATTACATCGGTTTAATGTTTAATCTTTACTTCTAATGTTTGTTAAACGAGATTAAATAGGCAATGTGTAGGCTATATAGCTTATAAAAACAAGCAAATGAGAAATAAAGGAAGTTATCACGTAAACCAGTGCTTCTGGAGTATTTTACAAAAGTATTTAAGTTAATCTGTAAACATTATTTCATGCATAATGTTAAAAAGTGAATATTATAATAGAAACGAATAAACCCATTAGCTGAGTTAAATCAACCATTTATGATGGGTTAAATAAACAATCAAATGTACTGGGTAAAATTAACCCCAAATGTGTTCTGTCCTATATCTACCAGCCCAAACTGGGTTATTTTGAACCCAGTGTTTTTAGAGTATGCAGAGTTTGTTCATTATTGTGCTGCGCGAAATTAAAGCAGACGGCAGAAAGCTGCATTCTATTATTTTGTCTTATTTCACAAAAAAGCAAAGATTATTTTTTTATTGTGAATGTACACAAATAAAAGCAGACCTTTTACAATTCCGATTATCTTCATGACCAAGAGGAGTAACTGCTTCCACTGTTAGAAGAGGAATAAATCCAGTGATGCGCACACATTTAAGCATTCTACCTTGACACTACAGCCTGTTCATTATCATTATAAAAACAACCGGTCAAACATATGGAAAAACACACTGCTCTGTTTAAATATGTAGTCAAATCTGTGCTGTTTAGTGTTATCACCGTACCGCCGTGAAGTTATGCAAAACATTTTGTTTTATGTTGGATATTGTAAGGGAGGGAAATATAAATAAATGGTCAATAATATTTTGGCATTTAAATACCGATGAATACGGGAACATTTGATTTTGTGTTGAAGGAGAGACCCAACATTGGTTTCAGTTTTGTTTTAGCCTAAAATTATTTGTTTTGGTTTGTCGTTTCTTATTTTTAATTCTTGTTATTTTCTATCCTACTGTTAATTGAAAGGATTTGTTGTGGGGTGAGGGGAACTAAAATTGCCTAGCTATGTTTACAGTGTTTATTATAATGTTTGTAATTCGTGTTGGGCTATTTCTGAATGAAATAATAAAATGCAACTTATAGGCGACTTGTTTTTCTCTCTCTCGCAAAAACTTGTTTTTTTATACTCATATAGCTTATTTTAACCATGCAGCAAACCTTTTAAAATATTTTGATACATTACTAAAAATAAATAAATAAGTTACTTTAAACCGTTTAACTGATTGTATTAATGGGTCAAAATTATTATCGGTCGGTTAACGGTTAATGAACAGCCCTAATTTAAATTAACAATTTCACTCAGAAACTTAACCATTTCTTATCGGACTACTGCTTTAATTGAGACATTTATTCAATAATTTCACTATAAACAGGAAAATATAAATAGGCCTAACGTTACTGGAGACATTTAATGTGAGCGCGTGATCTGAGCGGGATTTGGTTTAGCGGTGAGCGAACATTAGTGGAGCGTTTGCTTTGGCCGTGAACGACTGAGCCCTCCGCACACACACACACAGAGCGTAATATTTGAGCTGCGCGCACACCACACCGCCTAACATGCTCTGGTCCCCAGCATCCCTAATACATCAATCCAACAATTCTGTACTTACCACCAATATTAGCCGCCACTGAAAATCAGAGAACAAGAACACACTCGCTGTCACTGTAGAGATTCGTCCGCTGAACTCAGTTCACCTCTGTATTCAGGAACAAAATCTCCTCTGAAAACGTCCTAAAGAGAAGAGATTCATTAGCTTCAGCACTTCTTTAAAGTTAACTATTATTTTGATTATTGCTAAAAGTTCTCTGCCATATGAACCAATTAATTTGCAAATATATGTGATGTGATGTAAAAGGGAAATTAGTGAATGAAAATTATTTAAAGGGTTAGTTCACCCAAAAATAAAAATTCTGTCATTAATTACTCACCCTCATGTCGTTGCAAACCCGTAAGACCTTCATTCATCTTCAGAGCACAAATTAAGATATTTTTGATTAGATCCGAGAGCTCTCTGACCCTCCATAGACAGCAACGGACATGTTCAAGGCCCAGAAACACAGTAAGGACATAGGTAAACAGTGCATGTGACATCAGCGAGTGCTCCTCTGCTCGTAAACACGGCTCAGTGCTGGGTGATCTACGTCAGCATCTTCTTGATAATGTCCCAGAGAAGAAGAAATTGTTGAATGAAGCTGTTATATTTGTTTTCTTTGCACACAAAATAAATATTTCCGTAGCTTCATAACATTATGGTTGAACCCCTGATGTCACATGAACTATTTTAATGACGTTTCTGGGTCTGGGAATATTGCAGTTGCATTGCTGTCTATGCAGGTTCAGAAAGCCCTCAGATTTTATCAGAAATATCTTAATTTCTGAAGATGAACGAAGGTCTTACGGGTTTGAAACCACATGAGTAATTAATGACAGAATTTTCATTTTTGGGGGAACTATCCCTTTAAATATCTCTCAAAATATTCAGTAGCCAAGTTATAATTCAGAAATATGTTGTGCTGTTTATACTTTACATAAAATGTAAAGTCTTAAAATGATGCAGTTGCACAAACAATATTATTAAGACTATATATTGTATATAGAATAGAGCAGGGTAGGCAACGTCGGTCCTGAGGCGATGTCCTGCAGAGTTTAGCTCTGACCCTGAATAAACCTCACCTGTCTGCAGCCCTAGTGATCCTGAAGAGCTTGATTATCTGCTTCAGGTGTGTCTGATCAGGGTTGGAGCTAAACACTGCAGGACATCGATCAAACACACCTGAAGCAGATAATCAAGCTCTTCAGGATCACTAGGGCTACAGACAGGTGTGTTTGATCAGGGTTGGAGCTAAACTCTGCAGGACCTACTCCTGGAATAGAGTGTCACAGGGATGGCATATTTTTGCAAGCCTGGTTTGCATCTGGTTCCCTCAACAAAATCCCAGAATATTGTTTTAATTTGCTTATGGATTATTGTAGAAAATCTCTGTGACAACAAAACTTTGTTCATCATGATAACCTCTTAACAAATAAACAGCTTTTATTCATTTTGAATCCTAAATACAATCATTGACGTAAAGACTATAAATACAAGAGGGTATTACTTATGTATTATATGCTGTGGAATAAAAGGAGAAATATCTTGAGCTCCTTCAAAACCCTTGACTTTGTGATGATGGAATCAGAAGTGCAAACATACACTTGTTTCTGTGTTTTAGGACTCGTTCATGCAGCACTGTATTCAGGAATCACAAATATACATTACACATTATCTTCTCAGTTTTGCAGATTAATATTATTGGTAATTAGTTTAGTTGTAAATACTGAAATATCTTGCCTTTATATTTGCTGATGAAGTGCTCTTGAAGCCCTGGTTTATCGGTTTTACAAGCAATGTAATGCTCTGCATCTTGATGAGGTCTTCTTCGTCTTTTATTTCTTTGGATTCCCAGCATTGTGACACAGGACAGCTGCTGTAATGATTGGGGAAATATATATAAGGTGAATGGAATAAACAATCATAATTACAATTCTTGTTGATCTTACTAAAACACATCATTAGCTTTAACTACACTTAAACTAAATGTAATATTATATATACACACACAGGTTTGTGCCACAGCTGGCCTGAACTAACAGTATTGGTGATTAACTATATCATTTGTGATGTTTCTGTAATTAATCCAGCAGTATGTGTAGCTCTTTAGTCACAGCAGTAAAACAATTAATAAATAAAGTAAAAAGCAAAGCACTTTATTTAGCTTTTAACGCAGATGCCCAATTTTGTGTTTATTATGACAGGTGATCTAATAAATGTATAAAGCACATGGAAATTTTGCTTAAGACATTTATTAGACTGTATTTGTTGATTAATTGGTATCTGAATAAAAAATAATAAAGTGCTTTACTATTTTTCTGCCATCCTTGTAAAACAATACATTCAAAAATTAATGGATAACAACAATAATTATATTTAATTGGGACTAAAGATCTACATATACCGCTGGATTAACCATTACAGAAACATCACAAATGATTTAGTTAATCACCAATACTGTTAGTTTAGGGAACATGATTTCATGTGTATTATTTCAGTAATATTCAATATAATAACAGTACATGTGATGTCTAAAAGTATTTTAGATTACTAAAATTATAACAATGTTGATAGAAAAACCATTGGTTCTAGTGTGTCTGTGTAAAGATGATGTCAGTTCATACTTATATGAAGAGCTACTATAATATTGGACATTTTCAGTCAATAACTTGATATTTTCTGTCCATAATACAGACTTAAATTAGAGAGCTAGATTCACATGGACTATTTTCATGACACTTTTAATCAGCTTTGACACACTTTAAAAATACTCAAATCTAGTATAGTTCATATAGTTCAACCACTAATTTAGTTATTTTTATTAAATTGTATATTTTATATTACTGTTATACATTAAAATGTTTTCTTTGTCAGAAAACTGACACAATCGACAACTGAATAAAACTATCAGAATACAATGCAATCACTAAACTAAATATACATCTTAGTAACTTAAAACAGTTATTATAGGTATGTATTATGCATTTTCAGAAGAAGACTTGATCTTACCTTTGCTTTGTTAATGTGCATGGAGGAGTGGGGATGGGTCTGCCTCTGCCTGGCGCCAAACGCGTTCTGAATTGAGCTGACGTCATTGTCACGTGTCTGCATTTCCCGGGAAACGCGAGCCTCCATTTATTTATTAAATATTATAAATATTTTGACAAAGACTTAGAAAATTATCTTATTACAATGGACCTTATGTTTTAAACCACTACTGGTTCAAAAAAAAAAAAAAAAAGTACTTATATTGTTCTGAGCCGGACTGACACCTGCCCTGCGTGCCAAAACAGCGTCGTGATGCTCACCGAGGGCACTTCGATGTGAGAGAAAAAGCGTGACAATCACGATGGTCCAATCCGATATGCAGGTCTTCAAATGTGTGTTCCTAATGACTCTTTTGAGCCATGTACACGCTCCAAGGCTGTTGTGAAGAATACAGCTCACAAGTGTTAGGGCGACTAAGTGATGATCTTCTCTGAATAGAACACACCCCTGTGTCGATCCAGCAACCGTGACAAACAAGGACACTTGACACAAAGTGATCGAACTCATTACAATCATGAAATAAAAATCGTTTATATTGCATTTTATATCATATTTATATTTGTTTAGATAGAATATTTAAATTTATAAAATCGCGAGTGTAATTATATATACAGGTGCATCTCAATAAATTAGAATGTGGTGGAAAAGTTCATTTATTTCAGTAATTCAACTCAAATTGTGAAACTTGTGTATTAAGTAAATTAAATGCACACAGACTGAAGTAGTTTAAGTCTTTGGTTCTTTTAATTGTGATGATTTGGTTTACCAATTCAACAAATTAAAATACTTCATAAGACAAAAAAAAAAAAAAATGTGTGAGTCGTTGGCCTTCTGGGAAGTATGTTAATTTACTGTATATGTACTAGATACTTGGTAGGGGCTACTTTTGCTTTAATTACTGCCTTCGGCGTGGCATGGAGGTGATCAGTTTGTGGCACAACTGAGGTGGTATGGAAGCCCAGGTTTTCTTTGACAGCGGTCTTCAGCTCATCTGCATTGTTTGGTCTCTTGTTTCTCATTTTCCTCTTGACAATACCTCATCGATTCTCGATGGGGTTCAGGTCTGGTGAGTTTGCTGGCCAGTCAAGTACACCAACACATGGTCATTTAACCAACTTTTGGTGCTTTTGGCAGTGTGGGCAGGTGCCAAATCCTGCTGGAAATTTAAATCAGCATCTCTAAAAAGCTAGTCAGCTTTCAAAATGTCTTGGTAAACGGGTGCAGTAACGTTGGTTTTCAAAAAACACAATGGACCAACACCAGCAGATGACATTGCACCCAAATCATCACAGACTGTGGAAACTTAACACTGGACTTCAAGCAACTTGGACTATGAGCTTCTCCACCCTTCCTCCAGACTCGAGGACCTTGGTTTCCAAATGAAATACAAAACTTGCTCTCATCTGAAAAGAGGACTTTGGACCACTGGGCAACAGTCCAGTTCTTCTTCTCTTAGCCCAGGTAAGACGCCTCTGAAGACAACTGTAGCCAAATTCCTCGACACGTCTGTGTGTGGTGCTCTTGATGCCTTGACCCCAGCCTCAGTCCATTCCTCGTGAAGTTCACCCAAATTCTTGAATTGATTTTGTTTGACAATCCTCATAAGACTGCGGTTCTCTCGGTTGGTTGTGCATCTTTTCCTTCCACTCAACTTTCTGTTAACATGCTTGGATACAGCACTCTGTGAACAGCTTATTTGACAATGAATGTTTGTGGCTTACTCTCCTTGTGAAGGGTGTCAATGATTGTCTTCTGGACAACTGTCAGATCAGCAGTCTTCCCCATGATTGTGTAGTCTAGTGAACCAAACTGAGACCATTGTGAAGACTCAGGAAACCTTTGTAGGTGTTTTGAGTTGATTAGCATGTCACCATATTCTAATTAGTTGAGAGTGAATTGGTGGATTTTTGTTAAATGAGCCAAAATCATCACAATTAAAAGAACCAAAGGCTTAAACTACTTCAGTCTGTGTGCATTTAATTTATTTAATAAACGAGTTTCATAATTTGAGTTGAATTACTGAAATAAATGAACTTTTTCCACGACATTCTAATTTATTGAGATGCACCTGTATGTAAATCTTGCATGACACTGAGACAACTCATGCTGAAACGTAAGAGCACGCGGAGCTGTGCTGTGTCTAAATGAGCAAATACAAAGCTGCTCAGAAATATAAACTGCTCATATATGCATATATATGGGTCATTATATACATATACATGCATATATGTCCTTTACAGAAATATTACATTTGAAAAACATTGGAGGGTTAATTTTTTTTTACATATTTTAAAATGACACAATGTGTTATTTGAACATTTACACCTTCTTGAGCATCAATGTGGCAATATTTGTTTTTAAATGAATTATAATGAATTCCAAACACCACAAACTGCTCATCCCCACAGCCATATACAGAGGGAACATGCTTTATTTTGAGGACAAAACAGGATTTTCTACTATTTAAAATACAAGAATGTATTTATAACTATCAAATATATGATGTAAATTACATAAAACAAAAAGCCAAATAAATATTATAAAATATATAATGAAAGTAGTGGTCTTCTGGAGCTGTGTCACTGGTGTTACCGTTCAACAATAATCTGTTATTTTGAAAACAAATCACACTGATGACATCACTTGACTTCCTTCTTCCTGTTTCATAAAGATCTATGAAGAAAGGCCCACGATAAGCACTGTCTCTTTTCAGTTATCAGACATCTTCTATTTTATCTCATGACTTCATGAAGCTTTTAGTTCAAGTCACTGGTATGACCTACTTTACAGTTAGGAAATTGTAAAAAAACTAGAGTACAAATGGATTAAACTACTTAATTTAGTGAGTATGCGATTGACAACATGTGGGTTTGGTATCTGGCAGCAGACTTTTAGTCAAATTAATTTTTCATGAAAATTGTCACTGATGTCACCTTCCTTACGAGTAACACCAGAGAAGATCAGTTTATCTTCTTTTACTATCTGCCTTCACTAAATCCCAGAAGTATGCCAAATTTAGTCTCATCTATTAATTATTGCTGAGGAGGAGTAAGGATATTTGGTCTAATGTATATCACTGGTCTTACTGTTTTTTATGTCTCATTAAATATACAATGTGTCACATGTGGCATGATAATAATTACATCCATTTAATTCTGCCTCAAGAGATAAGATTTAAAGGATTGCATCATTACTTGTTTATAACTGTTTTGAAAATATTTTCATTGTTATAGAAAATACATGGTTGCACAAATGAACTTATGTCATTCAAATAATACTTTTAACAAACCTGAATAAAATAAATAAAATGTAACCGCCTTTATTTGTTCCATTATTATTGTTGTTCTGTAACTCTGACAACATTTGCTGAAAATTATGTTTCTTAAACACCTCTAAAAGGCCAAAGTAGTAAGGTAACACCAGTGACAAAAAACAGTGCATGTGGTCTTTAAATAAATGCACACAAAATATAAAAATCATTAAGCTGTCATTTATATGTATTCATAAAGTCAAAAGGTAATCTAATAATGTGGCCTGTCTAAGTTTAAATGTAAAAAAAAAAAATTAAGACATCTTGTCATACCAAAAGTTTACGTTTCTGTAGATTGACCCATATATATATATATATATATATATATATATATATATATATATATATATATATATATATATATATATATGTGTGTGAATAAATGGTAAAACATTGTACATCGAATGAAAGTGATGGAAAACTGCTGGGCGTTGTAAAATGACACTAAATACACATGATACTAATTGCATACATGCATCTTATGAGCAGCACATGTATTAATATGTTGTATGTGTGAGTCTCTCGCTGCTCTGCTGCATCTGGAGTCTCGCGCTGTAGGGTGGGGATGATGGCGCGCCTGCTGGGGGCGGCTCACACACAAGGTTAAATACAGTCTACAGTTTAACTTTGGCCTCTGAAAGTGTTTTTAATCAGATGAAGAATAAATATTTAAACAAAATATAAACGTGTCACCTTGACTTCTGATACTGACTGCGAAACACATTTTATTGTAAATTAACTAAATAAATATAATAATAGTAGTAATTGTAATAATAATAATAATAGCAATATTACACAAGATTATGTCATAAATATCACAGAAATGTTTCTAAGAAGTGCATTGCAATGAAGTGGAAATCGGATACTGTTATCCCCATAAGTCTGTGGTTATTGAGGTTAATAACTGTGTACCCTTGGGATAATTAACATACTAGTTAAGAAATAAAAGTAAAGTATTTCATACAATTTGGCAACCCTTTTCCCATTTGTATTATCATTTGGAGTTACACTGTAATAATTATGATATCCTGTATCATCCCATTCAATATTTTGTATTTTTTGTGTGTGTCTTGTATTGTCTGGTCTTGTGCAACTAGTTATGTAATATTTAGTGTTCTGTATTTTTATGTAACAGTTCCAAAGCAAACATAAAATATTAAAATAATAGTAATTATCATTATTATTATTAAATAATAATAGTATGTATTATTACTACTATTTTATGTTTGCTTTTGAACTGTTACATAAAAATATTCTCATTGTAAGCAGGTATATTCTCATTGTAAGCAGAGCCGTTCTGCTCCCGTAAGGTGATCTGTGCTGTTACGGTTCCGTGGGGAGGGGCGGAGCACGTGAGATGCGATCACATTATGAGGGAATAACATATATATATACATATTTTACAAACTAGGAAAAACATCCGAACGAAAAACCACCACTAAAAGCAAGTGAGTTTGCATGTTTTCATACAAATGTCTGTGGCTTGTTTGTTTTATTGAATAAACTCAGGTACATAAAGATAATTAACGTTACTGTTAGGAAATGTAATCATCTGTCCCTCCGCTGTTCGGAAAAAATACGTGTTTTATATGTAATATGCCTGGACGTGTCCTTCTCCGTGTTACACAGTATTCATACACCATTATGAACTATGATTTAAGTGACTGTTTACTGTCTGAACTTCCGGTAAGAGTCCGTGATGCGCGCATAAACTGCTAAATTCAGTTAGAAACAAATCATGGATGTAAAGGATGAGAGCTTTCTCTCGGGAAAATGTTCATTTTTACACTAATTATTGGTTTATAGTATTAATTCATGTTTCATTTAAGTTGACGATCTGTCTATAATTCATATACATAAGTAATTTTCTTCCGATCCCTATTGCTGACGTATTATGCCTCTAATTGGTCAGATCAGCAAATTATTCAGACGTCGTGGCCTCTTTGCTGATCTCTGATTGGTCGGAATCCCAAGAGTGTGAATGTCATAGTAGGTGCAGTTCTCCTAGAGGGCGCTGTGTTATACACACTGCCTGGGGGAGGAGGGGTATACACACTTTCAGTACACAAATCATTTAAAAGTACATTTTAGGGACATGTGAGATTTTAAGCCTGGACACCATTTTAGAGCTTACTGAATACCACTATATAGTCAGACAAATGAGGACCATCGAAATGTCCTCAATTGTCAAGGTGGTCCTCAGTTTACTGGTGTGTATTCTGGTAAATGTACCCAAAAGTGACCTAAGTAAGTGCACACACACACACACACACACAATTAAATGCTATTAAAAAAAAAGAACTGTCATTTTGCATTTGAAATCAACCATCTTTGCACATTGGTGCAGAAAAGTTAGAAATAAATGTTAAGTAAATTAAATAATTAAGTTAATTTCAAGCTTTCAAGACCGCTATAAAACCAAAAAGAAAAAACCCCACAGAATAAATACAAATAAGATAAAATAATAAAAACAAATGAACCAAGCTTAGTTTGAATAACACACACACACACACACACACACACACACACACACACAAATGCTATTCAAATTAAATTATATTTTAAAAGTACAGTCATTTAGCATTTGCAATCCAGTTCCAATTTTATAAAAGAAAAAAAAAACAATAAATAAATAACTTTTGGTCAATAACCTTTGTCAGGCCAATTGAATATACATTACAACCAAACTATTACAAATGATGTGTCAAACATCCTTATGATAGGCACTATCATTTAAAACAAAGAACATATTGCTTTTGGCAGGCTGATTAAATTAGCTACTGGAAGCATCAACTGCAATTTGTCACACTGAAAATGAAAGGTCAAACGGAGTGCATTGCATTGAGTGATGCGGGATTTCTTTCATTACATTTTAGCACATGCAGTGTGTCATCAGGGTATTCTGTGTAAACAGATTTTGCACAGTGTGTACAGAGGAGGATGTATAAAACAATAGCCGCCGGCATACAGAACTAGTGCAGCCCGATTAAGAGCAGACTGTGGGAATTCAACTATATGCCTAAACACAGTGTAGTATATCAAGGACCGAATCAGACAAATCAAATCAAGACCTGTTTCCCTTATAAAAATATCTATATTACATGTTACCCTTACATGAGTCACATGAGTCAAAACAAAGAGATCACTCTAGGAGCTACGGATGAAAATGCTCTTCCTCCCCAAGTAGATTTTGCACTTTCTGGCATCATCAAAATGTGAGGTGTATTTATACAGAACAGTCCTTTGTGCTTTACCTGCTGTCCTGAAATGAGGCACTGCCGTAAAACACCCCTGAATTCTGATTGGTAGAGAACATCTGGCAGAGAATTAGACTTCATATCTGACCGTTGATTCATTCAACAGTGAATGCATTATCCATCAGTTCATCATTTAAGTGAATGAGCATAGCTGCTACACCGCCTTTGATCTTTCTAAGAGCAGCCTCATCAGGTAAATGGATTTCAGAGGGGAAGTGATGCTGTTTTGGATTGTTTTAGGATGTGTACATCTCTCTTCTCAAGTGCCTCTTGTCCATGAGCAATACGTGTGTTTTTACCATTATGTTTGACATTAATATTCAATTAACATAACCCCCTATTTGGTATGGTCTACTGAATTTCACTGAAGATCTTTCGAAATAAAAAGCCTTTTTAAGCCAAAACACCTCCCCAGATCAAAATACGCATTTACGTGAATTACGCTTTTTGATGTGTAACAGATACATATATGAATTTAGCATGTGACACCTATGTTTCAAAATTAAAAAAAAGAAAACCAGAGTGAAATTATTATATACTTTAAAATCACACTAGAAGTGTGCAAAACAGCCTACACATAATACTCCATAAGATCATATCACACACAATTATCATTATATTTAAGCTTGCATCAATAATATACAGTGGGGGGGGAGGGTATTTGATCCGCTGCTAAATTTTGTAAGTTTTGCCACTGACAAAGAAATGATCAGTCTATAATTTTAATCATAGGTTTATTTGAACAGTGAGAGACAGAATATCAACAAAAAAAATCCAGAAAAACACATTTTACAAAAGTTATAAATTGGTGTCTTTTATACAAGTAACAACCTGAGATTAGGAGCACTCTCTTAAAGGGACTGCTCCTGATTTCAGCTTGTTACCTGTATAAAAGACACCTGTCCACAGAAGCAATCAATCAATCAGATTCCAAACTCTCTACCATAGCCAAGACCAAAGAGCTGTCCAAGGATGTCAGGGACAAGATTGTAGACCTACACAAGGCTGGAATGAGCTACAAGACCATCGCCAAGCAGCTTGGTGAGAAGGTAACAACAGTTTGTGCGATTATTCACAAATGGAAGAAACACAAAATAACTGTCAATCTCCCTCTGTCTGGGGCTCCATGCAAGATCTCACCTCGTGGAGTTTCAATGATCGTGAGAACGGTGAGGAATCAGCCCAGAACTACTCAGGGAAGGATCATGTCAATGATCTCAAAGCAGCTAGGACCATAGTCACCAAGAAAACAATTGGTAACACACTACGCCGGGAAGGACTGAAACTCTCCAACGCCCGCAAGGTCCCCCAGCTGAAGAAAGCACATGTACAGGCCCGTCTGAAGTTTGCCAATGGTGGGTGAACTGGGTGAAAGTGTTGTGGTCAGATGAGACCAAAATCCAGGGCCCAGTTGCATAAAACACCTTAAGTGTAACTTTCCCTTAAGATTGGCCTTAAGTTTCCCTCAAGGGCATAAAATATCCCTGAAATGTCACTTAAGAGTTTCTTGAGGTGAATCGTCATAAACCCTTAGAATTTATCTTAAGTATCCCTTAAAGCCTATTAAGTGTTGCATAAAGCCCATTAACCGTCATTTTCCTACGTATAACATAAGGTATGGAAAATTTCACTTTAAGTATTTCACAGCTAGCAGATTAAATCCAAAAGTCTTCTACAAGACACGATCGGCTGCTTTATATTTTAAACAGATTTTAATTTAGGCCAGTGATACTCAAATCTGGCTCGCGAGATCCACTTTCCTGCATAGTTTAGCTCCAACCCTGATCAAACTCACTTACCTGTGATTCTCTAATAATCTCTAATAATTGATTAGCATGCTCAGGTATGTTTGATTAGGGTTGGAGCTAAACTCACGTTGCTCGAATTACATACAGCACATACTAGCTCAAACTTGATTGCGTTACACATGAAAACACATTTATATTCTATAATATTGCATTCTTGTATAACTGTACTGCATCTAAGTGATGATGTACCGTCAGGGCTAGGGCATTGAAAATGGGTTGTGGATGGGTATTCCAGCATGACAATGACTCAAAACACATGGCCAAGGCAGCAAAGGAGTGGCTCAAGAAGAAGCACATTAAGGTCCTGCAGTGGCCTAGCCACAGTCTCCAGAACAGAAAATCTGTGGAGGGAGCTGAAGGTTTGAGTTGACAAACGTCAGCCTCGAAACCTTAATGACTTGGAGAGGACCTACAAAGAGGAGTGGAAGAAAATCCCTCCAGAGATGTGTGCAAACCTGGTGGCCAACTACAAGAAGCGTCTGACCTCTGTGAGTGCAACAAGGGTTTTGCCACCAAGTACTAAGTCATGTTTTGTGAAGGGGTCAAATACTTATTTCACTCAATAAAATGCAAATCAATTTATAACTTTTTTGAAATGCATTTTTCTGGATTTGTTTTGTTGTTATTCTGTCTTTCACTGTTCAAATAAACCTAATAATAGACTGATAATTTTTTGTTCAAACGTACAAAATCAGCAGGGGATCAAATATTTGTTTCCACACTGCACGTATATACATACATAAAATCAGTATATTAGAATGATTTCTGAAGAATCATGTGACTGAAGTCTGGAGTAATGATGCTGAAAATTCAGCTTTGCATCACTAAAATAAATTATGTTTTAAAATGTATTGAAATAGAAAACAATTATCTTAAATTGTAATAAAATTTCATAATTTAACTTTTTTTACTGTAATTTTTTGTCATATAAATGAATTTGACAAGCACAAGAGACTACTTTCTGATGCCAAACCTTCGAACGATAGTGTATAACATGACTGTTCTCTAAAGGAACAACTGGCTCATGTTAAAATGCTCTAAACTGAGCAACTTCTACCCAGGACCATAATCTGATAACAGGACGTGCTGCTGTAGCAGTCGGAACTTGTTAAGCAGACTGATTCTATAGGATGCAGAGGAGAATCTGTCAAAGATCAGCTCCTGGAAGAGCAAACATAAGGTCAATGAGAAAATGTCAAATGTGTTTACTCTCAAGAAGCTGTCAGATTACTGCCAGACCGGTGTTCATCATAAACACCGCAGCTTCCACAACATATTAAATTATGTCAGGCTTTTTTGTACTCTGTCACTAGATCAAATAGTATTAATATAAAATAGTATGGCAACATTAATTATGGGGGTGAGGTGGACAGAAAGAATAGTTCACCAAATATATGACAGTTTACTCACCCTGATGTCATTCAAAACATGTCGGAAAATCTTCCGTGGAAAACAAGGGTGAACTGTTGAAGAATATCAAAGCCACTGATTGAAGACTGCACTGTCACGCTCTAAAATGAAAAAGTAATAAAAGTACACTTCTGAAGCCATTTAAGACTGAAAAGTAAGTCATTGTTCACTTCAAGTAGTGTTCTCTTTCAAAACCTTCTCCTAAACCTAACCGTTACCCATGTATTTACTCACTTACTTGGGTACGTACGTAAGTACTTGTAAGTGCACGTACTATAAAATAAAGTGCAACCAAAATCGAGCAGTTTGTAAACTAATTGTATTTTTTGTGAGTTGACTATTCAATGATTTTTGGTTGAGTTCAACTGACTCAATTAATATGACTTGAGAAGACTTGAAATGTAGCACACAAGTCATATGAACTACTTTTATCATACTTTAATGGTTGTCTTGATACCTCTTGATTTGGTATCATTCATGTCTGTAGGCACTTTAATAGTTAAGTTTAGTGGATTGTTCAAATCTCTAATGAGCTACAGCGATAGTATGTACATAGCAGGCACCATTAAAACAAGAGGGTGAAAAGCTAATTGATGGATAGATTTAGTTTGTTTATCTAAATTGGGTCTAAATGAACTTGGCACAGAGCCTGTAGATGGAAAAACAACAAGTAAATCTATTCAACTCATTTAAATAATCCTCATATTATTGTTTGATTTCTGCAGAAAAAACGAATGGAGATGAAATGAGTGAATCTCATGAACCGTGTCTGTCCAGAAGATGTCCAGAAAATGATTGACCCTCAAGCATTTTAGTACTTATTTTAAGATTTTTGCAGCATTATCATTAGTGTAATGCAGAAATATCTGTATTAAACTTCAATCAATTAGATTTTAATACAAAATATATTGTTTTATACTCTACAGCATTTATTGTAATGTTTTTGAAAGAAGTCACTTATGCTTACAAATTCAATATTTGGTTCATCAAACATATAGGCAAAAACTAAATTTAAAAAACTGAAACCAACTGTTTTCTACTTGAATATATTTTGAAATGTAATTTATTCTCATGATGCAAAGCTGAATTTCAGCATCATTACTCTAGTCTCACATGATCCTTCAGAAAACAATCTAATATGCTGATTTGATTCTTAAGAAACATTTCTTGTAATCATCAATGAAAACAGTTGAATAATAATTTTGTTGAAAATGTGATACCTGTTTTTCAGGATACTTTGATGAGTAGATAGATATAGATAGATTCTTTGACATGTTTTTGACAGGTTTCATGAGAATCTTACAAATCTCATCATACTTCGTCACAAACTACAGCAAAGCAAAGAGAAAGCAAAAAGCCAGTTCATTCAAACAGTGTTTAAACATTAATGGCAGCAGTGAATACCTTCGTGTTTTCTGGGTATGAAATCGATACAACAGTTTTTGTTGTTATCCCGATGACAAATGGAGCAGATATGAGCCGACTGAGTGAGATGAATCTCTGTGCAACCCGAGCCAATTATCCTCCATCTGTGTCAGAACGCCATCGCGCCGGACTCGCTTCGTACCTCGGATTCTGTCGAACAGATGAGAAATCCACAGAGACGCCACCGTGACCTCCGACCCCACCTAACAAGGGCGGAATCAAGAGCAACGTGAAAAGTGAGGGTCGGAGGAGAGCGCCACCTACGAGCAGCCCATTTATCACACGACTACAAGAGTTAAACGACCGGCGATCGATAGGACAGCAGTTAAGAGCAAGCAGGGGGTGCTGAATGTCATCATTTTAATGAAATATAGATTTGGGTCTATTAAAAAGCTTGCTGGTCGTGTATGAGAGAGTGGTGCTCTTTCTCGCAGCTAAATAAAGCCATCCATTAAAGACGAAAGAAATCGATCGCGGGTGAAACTAACACTCACCTCTCTGATGTGAGCAGTTTTAACCTGGTCTGGATAATAGATCAAGGTTAGGTAAGAAGCAGAATGGCTGCCGTGGGTTTCGGTGAGGCCGGCAGTATCGGATGCTATGGTGATGTAGTGCTGTAGTCCTGTCTCGCAGTTTCTTCAAGGTTTACACATCTGTTCTCAAATTTCATGTTCGTTTGCTTTACCTCAGTTACCTGTGTGTGTATTTCTTTTCCAGAACACAAAATATGATATTTTGATTATCATCCAAAACTTTGCATCATTCTAATACAATGATTTGCTGCTCATTTATGAATGATGTTTAAAACAGTTTGTTTAGCTTAATATTTTTTGTGAAAATCGTGATACACTACCATGCAATAATTTGAGGTAAGTAAATAAATGACATTAAACCCAAAAAAATTATTATCTTATTATCAATAAATCCATAAAAAATCCACAAAAATATTAAACAGGAAAATGGGTTTCAAGATTAATAATAAGAACCATTATTAATAATAAGCGCCATCATTATAACTGATACTAATTAAGCAGCGAATCAACATTCCCGATGGATTTCTTAAGGGTCATGTGACTGAAGACTGGAGTAATGATGCAGAAAATTCAGCTTTGCATCACAGGAAAAAAATAAATGTTCAAATATATTCAAGTAGAAATCATTTATTTTATATTTTAAAAAATATTTCATAATATTATAGTTTTTACTGTATTTCTGATAAAATAAATTAAGCCTTTGTGAGCATAAGAGACTTCAAACACATTAAAACATCTCAATTATTCCAAAAGTTTTACCAGTGTAAAAAGTAAGTCATACAATTGGAATGACATGAGGGTTAGTAAATTATCAATTTAAAACTATCATGTGGGTTATGATAAAAAAAAAGATCACAAAGAGCTGAGTAATTCAGACTTTACAACTAACTAAATACCTACCCCATACTTTTGAAGGATAGTGTAATTGAATTATATAGAGTACAGCGTATGATTTACTCCACATCTGCACTGCAAGCACCCAATTGAGACAAAACTACAACACTCCCCATTACAGACACATGGTTTGTGGCAGTCTGATATAATGGTACAGATACTCCTGAGTGTTCTTACAAATGATAGGCCTGAAAACATACCATGAAACAGGTTCTCTCCATAGGTTCAATCAAGCTACATGATAACATGTCATGCAAGTCAGCGGTCATGTTTCTAGAATGGCTTTTACAGCCCATCATCTGGTCAGGGAAAGCACACAGCCTGTTTTTGAGTGGTATAAATGGCTTTCTAAAAGCAGACAGATTACTCTAACATCTGCATGAGATGGACACATTTCATAACTGATCTCTTCTTTTTTTCCCTACACACACTCACATAAGTGTGTGGCTTCACCGCAACACAGTCACAGAACATGAACAGCGGGTTTACAAATCAATGCACACAGCATTTCACATTCACAAACCACCCATAATCCAGTGCTAGTACAGTGTTTTACTACATTACAGTTTTTCTCAATTGCTTTGGAAAATTTTTCGAAAGTCTTAACATTCTCTAAACTGTGAGTGCAAATGTCACAACTGTTTACTGGAACTTCAGAACTTTATCGAATGTCTGCAAAATGTAGTTACTCACCCAAAACATTTCATTCATGCTTCAAAACCTAGTTATCGTGTCAGTAATTTGGCCAAGGCCACCAAAATATAAAGTATTTTTGTCATTGTGTGAGCCACACTGGTCAAACGATGTATTTGTTTTTTCATCATGATAGTCAACCATGGAAATTAAGGTTTTATAAAAAGAAAAAATGAATATTTGTTGAGAAGAGTCAATTGTACACAGAAAAAAGTATGAGCATTTGTATTTATACAGTACGTGTCGCTGTGACAGTACGATATCTATTTATGTATGGTTTGTAAGGAGAGGACAATGTTTGGCTGAGATACAACTATTTGAAAATCTGGAATCTTAGGGTGCAAAAAAATAAAAAATATTGAGAAAATCACATTTAAAGTTGTCCAAATGAAGTTCTTAGCAATGCATCTTACTTATCAAAAATTTAGTTTTGATACATTTACAGTAGGAAATTTACTAAATATCTTCATAGAACATGATCTTTATTTAATATCCTACTGATTCTTGGCATTTGACCCATACAATGTATTGTTGGCTATTGCTACAAATATACCCATGCTACTTATGACTGGTTTTGTGCTTCAGGATCACAAATGAATAATTGCCCTGTACATATTGAATATTTTGGTGTATTTGTAGCATTGCCTGATTTGTTACTCTTGTCCCAAGTAAACGCTATCAGTGGGTTCAACACACACACAAACAGAAGTTTCAGTTGTCAAAAGGTTTTAAAGGCTTTGATATGCAAGTATTAAGCAGCTCTTAAACTAAGTCCATCTAAACCCCGCTAGATCACTTCATCTCAAAATTGACATCCGTCTGTGAAGCCCGTGGGGAAGAGCCTCTGAGTGCAGCGGCTGATAAAGAGAAAGCATATGTCAACCATTACAAGTCACTGTGCTAAATGCTGGAACAAGCCTGAAGCGGAACAAGATTCAGCATTGCAGAGGTCAGCTAGCATTTTTTTTTAATTGTGACCTGCATTACCTCTCATCGGAGCTTGTTATTACATCAAAACATAAAAATAATATGCAATGTTTCTAAAAGTAATAGATGCTCGACTGACATCGGCTGGTGACGGGTGACAGCGGCTGCTTCCTAATGACCTGAACAGGAGGTGGTGACAGCACCCTGCAATTCAACACATTATCATGCAATTACCACCCAAAATAAGTACACATGCTTCACTTGTTACATTCGTCATTATGCAGACAAAAGCTGAAATCTGTTAGTGTCTAAAGCTGAAGGGACTCATCATGTCGAACTGATAGGTGAGCTAATTTAATGAGCAGATATGATCGTCTGACAGCATGTGGCATATGGCAAATAAATAGTTGTGATTTCTTGGGGTTTGAATGTGAAAAGCAGCCTGACACCTGTCACTTGTTTATTCATACAGCACAGAATCAGCATCTACGGACATGTAATTATCAGTGAGATCTGTTTCACACATAAATCATTCTTTGGTATGGATTGTTTTTTTTAATTCAGTTAAAAAATTGATCCACAGATGCACTGAAATAAACAGTTTAAAATAATCAAATGTGCAAAATGAATGAATGAAAATGAATGGAAAATGTTATCAGGTTCAAATAAAGCTCAAATAAAACAGCTAATGCATTAGGTATTATGAATTAACAATGAACTATTTGTTTAGTTAATGTTAATGTATAAGTATACTATTGTTCTTAATTATTCAATTTTCTTTTATAATGTATCAATATTAATACTAAATTGATAATTAAATTGTAATTGTAAATGCTTAAAATATTTTTTTTATTAAAGTCATCACTTTTGCTCACACCAAGACTGCATTTATTTGATCAAAAATATAGGAAACTCAATAATATTGTGAAATAGTATTACAATTTAAAAGAACTGTCTTCTATTTGGCTATATTCTAAAGTGTAATTTATTTGTGCGATGCGATGGTGAATTTTCAGCAGCATTACGCCAGTCTTTAGTCACATGACCTTCAGAAATCATTCAAATATGATGATTTGTTGTTCAATAAACATTTCTTAATATTATCAATATTGACAATCATTTACTACTATTATAATAGGATTAACATTATAAATGTCATTAGTGTCATACACTTTTGATTAATTATTAATTAATTAAAAATTATACATTTTTGTTTAAAAAAATATTACTGACCCCAAACTTGTAACAACGTATTGCATGTTATAAACATAGTGCTTGTAGACATTAACATAAACTTCAATGAACAAATGTTGTTAAAGATGTTAGTATAATAATATGCATTATCTAACAAATTGAATGCTAAATGTTATAAAAACCATGTAGTTTTCTTATTCTTAAACAACAGCAATAATGGAGAATGGAGAAAAATACAATAACATGTAGCGCTCTAGTACCTTCAATTTATTTTCAGCAGATTTGACCTGTGCAGTGGTACAGATGGAAGTTGGTTCACTGCTTCTCCTTGCATCTCATATTTGTAGGTCACTTTGAATAAAAGTGTGACCTAAATGAATGAATTCAAATGTTAGTTGTTAGAGAAGGAAAACTGCTCACAGGTAAAGGATACATATTATGAATCAAAACATGCAACATAATTACAACAGATATTTGCATTTCTATGATCGCAGTGCCTGAACAGCAGCTCAACAAATCACCTTGTGTGTGTGTGTGTGTGTGTGTGTGTGTGTGTGTGTGTGTGTGTGTGTGTGTGTGTGTGTGTGTGTGTGTGTGTGTGTGTGTGTGTGTGTTCGTGCGGCGTGCGTGCGTGTGTATATTCCTTTGGAGACATTCTCAAAAGTGAAAATCAAATCAAATATATATATATTTGTAAACTTTTTTAGTCAAAGCAAAGTCAGGGTAAGTCTGTAGTAATTATAATTAGCTTTATATTTTTCCTCATATAAACATTATAGACATATCCTATAAATATAATTATGTAAATATTAACACATATTTATGTAATAAATATGTATGCTTTTAGGACATCCTCAGGTTTGGACTAAATAACAATTGCACACACATTAATCTCATTGTGCTTTGCTTATAACCTTTCAAATGCATGTTGTAATTAATTTGCACAGCTGGATCTCTGTTTGCTTAGAGACGAGACCAAACAAAAGCTGCAGGTCTTGTGTTAGATAGAGGTCTGCATGAGTGGTCTCTCCTCGTTGAAGCTCTCATTCAGTGAAGGGGCGTCCTGTCGATGTTCCCCGTCAATCCGTCTGGAAGCTCAGCTGGTGGGTAAGATGTTCCCAGCGTGAGTCTGGAGAAGAACTGTCCATGCACTTCACTAATTCATACTGTGATCAGAGACACAGACTTGCATGTGAGGTTATCAGAGTGATGGAAAAATAATGAGAAATTATTTTTCTAGATCAGTGAACACCGACAGCATGAAAATTCATTAAACACTCAATTTGTTATGATCCAGGTATGACCAAAGCAGATACAGGAGGAGGATGTCATCTCATAAACAGCTGTAGAGACAGACAGAAAAATACATACAGAGACAGACTGACAGACAGTATAAATGATAGAATGACAGAGCGATAGAGCAAAAGAACAAGAGAATGATAGATCAAGTAATACAATTATATATATATATAAACATATATAGGCCAATAGATAGAATGAATGGATAGACATGAAAAATATATAAAACAATAGAACGATATATAAAACGTTAGACCAATATAATGCTAGAACAACAGAGAGATAGAGGATAAGACAGAAAGATAGAACGATAATGATAGAACCATAGATAGATAGATAGATAGATATATAGATAGAGAGAGATAGAATAGATAGATAGAGAGAGAGAGAGAGAGAGGGCAGATAGATAGATAGATAGAGAGAGAGAGAGAGAGAGAGAGAGAGAGAGAGAGAGAGAGAGAGAGAGAGAGAGAGAGAGAGAGAGAGAGAGAGAGAGAGAGAGAGAGAGAGAGAGAGAGAGAGAGACGAGGGGGCAGATAGATAGATAGATAGAGAGAGAGAGAGAGAGAGAGAGAGAGGGAGAGAGAGGGGCAGATAGATAGATAGATAGAGAGAGAGAGAGAGAGAGAGAGAGAGAGAGAGAGAGAGAGAGAGAGAGAGAGACGAGGGTGGGGGCAGATAGATAGATAGATAGATAGATAGATAGATAGATAGATAGATAGATAGATAGATAGATAGATAGATAGATAGATAGATAGATAGATAGATAGATAGATAGATAGATAGATAGATAGATAGATAGATAGATATAGTTTGTGTAACTTCTATTGTACGTGTGGACATACAAAGCAGAGCTTGTCTCTGGGGCTACTTTCTTCTCCATTTCATCCTGACACTATAATAAACTTCAAATACTTCACTTTACATAGATTGCAAATTAGTATAGCAACCTCCCTCCCCATTCTTGCTTTTATGACTATGGCCATGTGATAGTTGTTCTTGCAGACTGTTATAGTATAGCTCCATTCTCAAGGGACCAAAGTGGTTCCAAACCAGTCGAGCAGCTAACAACCGTTCCAAATTTCCAGTGAAGAAACCTATTAAGGGCAAGTCATGCATAGTTGATTGAGAGTCTCGTGCGAGGGGCCGGTACGACCGTGGGATTGCTCGGAGGAACTGATACACTCCCGTGCTGTGGATGAGTCTCGCTCGTTTCTGGGTCAGTCAGCACACTATTCTTTCCTGTTAGTCAGTTACAAAGAACGTGGAATAGAGATCCGTAACATCTTTGTAGGGCAGAATGTTGGAACATGTTGACTTAAAATATATAATTGGAAGAATGATATATGAATGGACAGATAGATGGACAGTTAGATGGAGAGGCAGATAGATTGAGCGATAGATAGGAAAAACATGTTGATGAAGGGATAGATAAATGGATAGTGATTGATGGACGGACGGACGGGACGGACGGACGGACAGATAGATAGAACAAAATGAAAAAATTATAGAAAGAGCAATACAATTATAGTTGATCATTATAGTGATCAAATAATACATAGAACGATAGAAATACAAATCTAATGATACACTGGATGACAGAATGATCGAACCATGGAGAGAACAATAGAAAGAATGAAAGAAAAATTTAATAGTAGATAGAATAATAGGAAGAATGACAGAACGATAGACAGAATAAAATAATGATATATAGAACTAGATAGAATAATAGAAAATAACAATAGTGATAGAAAGACCAATACATAGAAAATAAATAGAAAATAGAGAAAATGAAAGAACAATAGCTGCAAGATAGATAGAAAGATAGAAAGAATGAAACAACAACAAATAGAACAATAAAAAGAGAGAGCAATAAATCAAAATATACGATAGATAGAAAAATATATAGATCAACAGACAGAATGATCAAAAGAAAAATAGAAATAATGACAAAAATAGTAGAACGACAGAAATAAAAATAGAAGTACATTACAAAAATGCTAGAATGACAGAAGGGATGACAGAATGATAGAAGGTGTGACACAACGATCGACAGATTGTGACTGACTCCTAGACTTGACATCAAATCCACCTCTGAATTGACCTTTGACCCTTTCCCTCTCAGCTCCTTCAGTGAAGAGTCTGAGTGAAGGGCTGATGTTTGAGTGGCACACGGGTAGGATAGGACGGGGCGCTCTGCCAAGGACAGCAGCTCAGGGGTGGCACAGCACCCGCTCAAGCAGGAAATCACCTCTCCTCACTTTAAAGGGCTAACATGGCTTTTTAATGATGAGCCAATATCTTTTATACACCAAATATGCTCAATGGCTCCATTCTTTTTAATGCATATTTAAAGCTGGTAGGGAGTGCAGGCCCGTAACAAGATTAATGGCACGATCACTCTGAGACGCTGAGTCTGGGCTCTGCTAGATTACATTTAAAGCCTTTTAAAGCGCTCGGGCCTTTCTTAATAAAACCACTGCTTTTGATGAATCTGGGAATAAACAGTGTCTGTGCTTTACATTAGCCAGCCAGCTGATTTCATTCGTTCACGCTGTAGCGAATAGAGAAATTTAACAAAGCCACGGCAAGTAAAGCAGAATGCGCTGAACCACAAATATTAATTTGCAAAAACTAAACTGGTAATCAACAGGGGACCTTCTCATGACTGTAAATATCAATGGTCTGCAAATAGTCATTTTTAAGGCAGATATTAACATGATGGGTATGTGGAAGCTTTTTTTTAAACAAAAAACTAAATACACAATTCTGACCTTTTCCTTGCAATTCTGATTTATTTATTTTTTTTCTCACAATAATATCTCATAATTGCAAAATATAAACTCAGAATTGTGAGACATAAACAAGACACTTCCGTTCTTTTCCTTGCATTGTTTTCAATTACAGTTTTTTGTACATAATTGTGAGCAATAAACTTATGATATCACATTTTTCCTGACTCTCTCATCATTATAAGTTCATGTCTTGTAATTCCATTTTATGTTTCTGCCACAGAATAAAAGTAATTTTACTCACAATTCTAACTTTTTCTTGCAATTCTGATACATTTATTTTCAGAATTGTATGTCTATATCTCACAATTCGGTGTCTATATGACCCCAAACTTATATATATCTCATAATTGCAAAATATAAACTTTAGAATTGTAGAATTCTATAGAATGTAAGACATAAACATCTATAGAATTCTGACTTTTTTCTCAGAATTCTGAGTTTAATTTAAATGTTGTTTTTTTATATAGGTTTATATCTTTAATTCAGTATATCTTGCAATTCTGAGTTTATATCTTGTATTTGTTTTATCTGAATTGCGAGAAAAAGAATTGTGATAAAAGTTGCAGTTACCTTGTTTTATACTGAAATAAGCTTTCATATGGAAATATATAAAGATAGACACATATTTTCAGATTTTTTTTCTCAGAATTGTAGATCTATATCTCACAATTCTGTGTTTACATATCACAATAATATATCATAATTGCGAAATATAAACACAGAATTGTGAGACATACAGGTGCATCTCAATAAATTAGAATGTTCAGTAATTCAACTCAAATTGTGAAACTCATGTATTAAATCAATTCAATGCACACAGACTGAAGTAGTTTAAGTCTTTGGTTCTTTTAATTGTGATGATTTTGGCTCATATTTAACAAAAACCCACCAATTTACTATCTCAACAAATTAGAATATGGTGACATGCCAATCAGCTAATCAACTCAAAACACCTGCAAAGGTTTCCTGAGCCTTCAAAATGGTCTCTCAGTTTGGTTCACTAGGCTACACAATCATGGGGAAGACTGCTGATCTGACAGTTGTCCAGAAGACAATCATTGACACCCTTCACAAGGAGGGTAAGCCACAAACATTCATTGCCAAAGAAGCTGGCTGTTCACAGAGTGCTGTATCCAAGCATGTTAACAGAAAGTTGAGTGGAAGGAAAAAGTGTGGAAGAAAAAGATGCACAACCAACCGAGAGAACCGCAGCCTTATGAGGATTGTCAAGCAAAATCGATTCAAGAATTTGGGTGAACTTCACAAGGAATGGACTGAGGCTGGGGTCAAGGCATCAAGAGCACCACACAGACGTGTCGAGGAATTTGGCTACAGTTGTCGTCAGAGGTTTCTTACCTGGGCTAAGAAGAAGAAGAACTGGACTGTTGCCCAGTGGTCCAAAGTCCTCTTTTCAGATGAGAGCTAGTTTTGTATTTCATTTGGAAACCAAGGTCCTAGAGTCTGGAGGAAGCGTGGAGAAGCTCATAGCCAAGTTGATTGAAGTCCAGTGTTAAGTTTCCACAGTCTGTGATGATCGGGGTGCAATGTCATCTGCTGGTGTTGGTCCATTGTGTTTTGAAACCAACGCCACTGCACCCGTTTACCAAGAAATTTTGGAGCACTTCATGCTTCCTTCTGCTGACCAGCTTTTAAAGATGCTGATTTAATTTTCCAGCAGGATTTGGCACCTGTCCACACTGCCAGAAGCACCAAAAGTTGGTTAAATGACCATGGTGTTGGTGTGCTTGACTGGCCAGCAAACTCACCAGACCTGAACCCCATAGAGAATATATGGAGTATTGTCAAGAGAAAAATGAGAAACAAGAGACCAAAAAATTCAGATGAGCTGAAGGCCACTGTCAAAGAAACCTGGGCTTCCATACCACATCAGCAGTGCCACAAACTGATCACCTCCATGCCACGCCGAATTGAGGCAGTAATTAAAGCAAAAAGAGCCCCTACCAAGTATTGAGTACATATACAGTAAATGAACATACTTTCCAGAAGGCCAACAATTCACAAAAAAAAAATGTATTGGTCTTATGAAGTATACTAATTTGTTGAGATAGTAAATTGGTGGGTTTTTATTAAATGTGAGCCAAAATCATCACAAATAAAAGAACCAAAGACTTAAACTACTTCAGTCTGTGTGCATTGAATTTATTTAATACACGAGTTTCACAATTTGAGTTGAATTACTGAAATAAATGAACTTTTCCACGACATTCTAATTTATTGAGATGCACCTGTAAACATCTATAGAATTTTTAGCATTCGTATGGACAAACACTAAATTCACATTCTTGACAAAACCTGATGACTTCTGACTGTGTCGTAATGGATCTAATGGAGCTCTCCTGTTGCTCTCTGCCTCGCTCTGCCAATAATGGACATTATTGTTGTGTGACAATACACGGCCGCTGGAGCGCAGGGTCTGTACCAACTCCTGTGGATGGAGAATTACAGCTATGACTCACAGCTGTAATTAAAGCACTTTTTCGAGATACCTGCTGCTGGTTTTTGATGCCAAGTCGAATAAGGTTAGATGGAGCAGAGCACAAATCAAATCAGTTTCCCACGCAAGAACACCAATGGATTTTTCAGAAATTTCAGACAAAACTACTATGAAACTAATTTGTTTTGTGATACAGACATTTACGATTTATTTTGATTCAATCTATTCATCTATTTCCTGTATCGGGTCATTGGTTCTGTATAGATGGGTTTCATGATTCATGCTTGAACAAGAAATCGGTACTGCAGGGCACAAAATTGCAATAAAAAATACATGAATCACCAGAAACACTCAGGCTGAAAGAGACGTGACATATCTAATATATAATATACTCTGAAAAGCACACAGATTAAATATAAGGAGTTTTCCTAGAACAGATTTGGAATCAAGTATTAGTACAGATACTAACTTGCTATTAAACTTACTAGAATTAATACAAAACAACAAAACATATTCTGAGATTGCTAATGAGCCATGCTGCACTAAATTTGGAACAGCGATTGCATCTTTGTGGCAGTGCAAAAATACATATTTTTGAAATTCATGGAATGAAAAGTCGACTAATTACACTGAACAAAATTATAAATGCAACACTTTTGTTTTTGCCCCCATTTTTCATGAGCTGAACTCTTTTCTATGTACACAAAGGTCTATTTCCCTCAAATATTGTTCACAAATCTGTCTAAATCTGTGTTAGTGAGCACTTCTCCTTTGCCGAGATAATCCATCCACCTCACAGGTAAATTAATTACATTTAAATAAATAAATAAACATTTAAAATAATAATAAATGAATAAAGTTAAAATAATTTCAAATAATAAATAATAACATAAAAATAATGATAATGATAATAATAATTGATAATAATTAAAATAAAACATAAATAAACAGAATAAATACATACATACATACATACACTATAACTTGAATGCAATTTGAGCTGCTTTAGATTACGTAAGCCAAATATATGCATAAATGAAAGTAAATATATAAATGCACAACTGTATACAAGTAAAAATAGTTAAAAATTCTTAATTTTAGAAAGAAAGAAGAAAAAATAACAGAAATAAATAAAATACCTTGAATGCAACAGATTTGCTAAAAAGCATTCACCAAATGTATTCATAAATGTATAAATATATACATTTCTGCATTAGCTAGACTGTAGTTGTGTAAACACCCACCTCCTCTTTCCTGAACTCTCGGATTAATTTGCACTTCTGTAAAGATGAACATGATGGTGTGTGGGACGATTCTGTCCCAGAAAGTGCTTCCCGTCCTCAGGTGTCAGATATCTGACCCAGCACTGGGTCAACACAGCCGAGAAACACATCCAGGTGCTTCTGGCCATATAAATGGAACATAATTGGTGAGTAATGAAGAGAAAGTGTGTTTGTCAGATTGTTAGTTAAAGAAAAAACTAAAAGCATGTTTAGAAATGGAGTTCTATGTAGTACCATGTAAGCAGGATCTCAAATTTGATTAAAGTACCTCAAAATGCTAAAAGTCTTTCCGAGATTTTGTGCCACTAAACTATGAGATTCAAAGAACTGATCTTCCTCGGAAACACTAAGCGTATCTGCCTGAGAACTTGACTCTCAACAGACCATTAAAAGCCCTTTCACCAATTCCAGGAAGAACAGTTACCTGCACATTCAATCATTTTGCCTTACTGTTGTATTATTTGTATTATTGTAATATGTATTATTTATTTAAATAATTTATGTTTAAAATCTAATTATTCAACTATTTAAATGATTTATTTCATCCTAGCTTTATATATTTATTTATTTATTGTTGTTATTTATACATTATTTCGTTTTTACTTACTACAGTAATGTACTTTTTTCATTTATTTCTTCATTCATTCAGTTTTGTTTAAACTTGTCTAAGTTTGGGCCACAGTTTGAAAACCTCTGCCATAGAGCATGGCTGAGTAAATTTGTCTCGTGTATTGTACCTAATAAGACATAAAAGGCTAAATCTATTGCACAGTTATCATGCACAATTACAACTTATAGAGTATAATAAAAATGTACTATCACCATGATATTTAATTTACAAATCACACAAAGACATCAAGAAAAGAGTTTGATGGTGCTAATGCACATATAAATTATTTTATTTATGTATGGTTACTGTAATCTCTTTTTAAATGTAGGATCAGTCCCGTTTCTAATTATAAGCTCTTATGAATGCATCAATGAATATGTCACAGTTTGATGATTTCTGTCATTTACAATCTGCGGAGGAAGAACAAGAAGAAATATGCAGCTCATCTCTCTTCTGCAAACAGAGAAAGATTTATCACCCACAATGCACAAGTAGCATCAAAATGAGGACAACCACAAACCCTGTTACGCATACAAATATTGTCTGCCCTGCAATCTCTACGTCTATTATTTTCCGCAGAGTGCTGTCTGGATATTCAGCAATGTCAGATTTAGCTCAGGGTTAAGTGCTGCTATTCTGCCAATCTGTCCAGAAAAGTCTGTCTGCCATCACAGCGAGAGGAGAGGGGGTATTTAGTAGCCAAATGAGATGCTGTAAAACCAGACCTTTGTCTCCCATTAGACCTCTCTCTGTCTCTCTCTCTCTCTCTTTCAGGAAAAGTCCATTAAAACAGAGCAGTCCACAGATTATATTTCACTGTACAATCCAAAAGGACATTATTCCTGGATTACCTAATAGAATTGAAGTTATCATGTGACCAAATGTTTAGATTTCGCTGGACATAAGACCATAAGAAGATGGAATATTGCTGTCTGGCTTTCCTGGACATGTTTTGACATTAAAACAGTCAGCGCTTCTGTTCATGCTATGATCAAAAGAGAGATCCGTAAAGACATGTGCTTCATACTCAATTCATTTTAGATCTTCACATTAAAAAGTGTTAGGTCATTTTCTGCCAGGTCATTATCCATTATTTCTACGGACATTTCTGTTATACTCTAAAACAAAACAAAGTGAAAAATTCAAAACATTACAGGTAAAAATATCTGTACAAAATATGAAAACATTCATAGTTCTGCACATTTACCCACTACATGTATACATCCATAAAAAATAAATAAAACGTTTTTTAATTGGCTCAGCCCTGAGGAAGCTGCACAACAGATATGTATGTAATATTATGATATGTATTTAATATTACGTATGAGTATATTCAATAAATAAATACATACAACTTTCATTTTAAATATTTAACATTTTTAATAGCTCTAGCAGAGTTTTATAATATAATTATGTTATATAGTTTCATTCGTATTTTGTATTATTTGGTATTTAGTATCTGGTTTTATTACACTTGCAATTTTTTGTATTTTATGCATTTCTGTTATTTAGTTTTTTATTTTAATTTAGTAAATATCTAAATATGAATATATGAATATATATTAATGTATTTATTATGTATTCATTATTATTTATAATATAATACTATTTTTGATTTGTTCAATTTTTATCTTTTATCTTTTCCATCTAATATGTATGTTTTATTTCAATTTTTTTTTTTAATAGTTTTAGTTAACAATACCATTGCTCCAGTGTTACCACAGTTAATTTCTTTTACCTTTGTGAGACAGTGCAATTATTTTTAAAACTGTAAAACTGTCAAACAAAGTACTTTCAAATGAAGAATTTTCTGAATTTTCTTTTCGTCTTATTTACCACATCTGTAATAACCACAATATATTCACATTTTCTGTGAAAACAATATCACTCCTTCAGTGCAAGTCTATTTTAGATCTGATCACCAACAAAATGGCACCAAATGTGGAGTAAGTTATAGTTAATATATACGGTTAGTGAACTGAACTAAGCTTAAGCCATATAGTGAAGCTTGTCTCGGCCATGAGCAGACCTGAATAAACAGGCTTTGTTCCCCCTTGTATTTATTTTTCCATCCTGCACTCTCAGCTAATTTCCAGTCTCTATATTGTTGTGGTGCCGTAAATGCTGTCCTCCATTGTGATACTGAGATGGGTGCGCTGATTTTATAGTCAAATTTTGTGCGCAGAGGAGAGAGGATCAAAATCAATCCAGAATGCATTGTAAGCACACTCCACAGCCATAGCAATGTGGAGAGATGCTTTGAATGGAGAGAATTAATGAACAGTGCAGTGCTGTGCTATTGGACACAAAAGCAACATTTACACAACAACAACATTTATAATGAGACAGAGAAACACTTGAGTCCATGTGATTGTGTGCATGGTTTTGTTTGACTCATGACGAGATATACGAGAAACAAATGTTTTAACCTCGATTTAGAGTCACACACACACTTACTACTAGCAATAGACAAAAACACATTCATTGTCTTCCAAAAGAATTGAGCAGACTCAATCGCGCGCGCGCACACACACACACACAAACCAGAGAAAGATTTCATTACTCAGAAATATCCTAGTAAATGTACAGTTAAGCACTAGCAGCTGTGGTCAGCAGAAATTCACTGTAAAAATACAGCGATGATGTTTACAGCGCAAGATATTTGGGGTGCTGAATCAGTGCATAGCCTACTGTATATACAAAGAAATATATATTTATCAAAAAACAAAGGTGCTTCAAACAGACTTTAAATAATGTGGGTCTTGTTTACAATATCACATTTTTATAAATCGTATTTCCTGAATAATAATAGTGATAATAGTGAAAAACAGTTACTCAAACAGTTAGCATTTAAGTTTTCACTTTGCCATAAACTGAAATTGAAAATAACATTTATTTAATCATCAATTAATTCATTGATAATCAACACTTACATAAAACTGAATTGCATATAACCATTTAAACTGCACATAGAGCAGTTTGTTATTAATATTTTTCTGGTATTTATTGTTGAAATATAAACATTTAAAGACACTTAATCAATATGTAATAAAGTGCATGTATATTTAACAACAGTTTCCTCAGTAGAGTCCCCAGTTTATAAACATTGAGTGACTGAGTTAAAAGTTAGGTTCATCAAAATAAAAATTCAGTCAATGATTTGAATAAGTAATAATTAATAAGAATTAATCGACACTTTATGATTAAATTGCTTCATTCTGTAATAATAATAAATGCAACTGAATTAAGCTTTTAAAATCTAAATTTTACTCAGTCACTCATTTTTTTTATTTGGGAGAGGGGGACTCTACTGATAAAACCATGGCAAATTCCTACCTGATCTATGCATTTATGTACCTGGGTGCACTTTTAGCAAGACGCAGAATTCATACCAATAACTACATATTACTGCAGTTTCCAAAAGAAACTAACACTATAGGCAGTAAAACTCTGATGCCTTTTATTCTTTTTCACACAAATGTACAGTTTCGATTGAAAAAGAGTAATTTTCACACAATTACTTGAAGGATATCATCTTATGACATCAAAACAATATTAATATGCTGGGAGATTTGAAATCTGATGCTTTTGAATGCTAGCATCACACATATCCAGCTTCATATCGATGGGTTTTCAGAGACGGTAGGTTTGTTCGGTTGCTCATGTATGGAGACGCACTTGAGAGGTGAAGAGTTCCAGTTTGAATCCCGTGTAACTGTAACTACAGTTCAACGAAACAGTTCAAATCTGCATATAAGGAAGTTCAAAGAGCATAGTTGCATCAACAAATGCGTTTCTATATCAGTTTTGCCGTTGTCAACACTATCGGGTAGGATTAGGATTGGTGTAGGGCATACTTCCAATACGATAGAACATACATTTTTAGCAACGGTCCCCGTATAATTGAATTCTGAACCACCGCAACACATTCCTGAAGCAACATAATAAAATATAGCAATATGTGTCTATATCAACATATTAAAATCATGCCAGAGTTTACGCATTGAACCTGTGTTTTAGCGACACTCAGTGGACATTTCTCTTTGAAACTGCGTCTCGCTAAAACGTGCACAGAGGTACAATTTTTTATGAGACCAGGTTGGCCAATTCTTATATAAAGATGGTGCACAGGATCAAACATCACAAAAAAACAATAAAACAGTAAATACCAGAACATGTAAACATCTAAATGTGTGATGTGGGAGATTTCCAAGAATCTCCTTTTAGTGTTTAATGTGATCTTTCAACAGAAAATCTAAATAAAGCTATAACCTGAAACATTATAAGATGTTGATATTTCTGTATCATAAGTGAACAATGACCTGACCTGAAACTTTGGGTTCAAGAAATCTCTGTTCCCTGTGTTTCTAATAAATAAAAAGAGAGTGTGTGCAGCTTTATACAGAGAGGTTTTGTGGCTACAACAATGAAAACATTCACCTGAATGGAGCAGCGTCCAGCGTGCTGTGCTTTCAAATAGCCTTCAGTCCAATTAAAACCTTTAGCAAGGCACCATTCAACACAGATGTTTCTGATGGAAATCACACAAGCACAATGAAATAAAAAGCAGCATTCAAACTCACCAGCTCCAGAAAATATTAGTTCAATCAGTCAGAAGTCTACGTGTGCATTACACAAAAACATGCCGCTTTTCAAAATCCAAATTAAAAAACACATTAAACTATGCATAAAGAAAGTAAAAAAATGTTATTGAGTCTGATATTTATTTTTCACTTTTTTATTGAGCCTGTTAAAATGCATTTTTCACTTTCATGACAATTAAGCTTGTTTTCCTCAAATTCACTCGAAATGTATGTTTTTTGGTAGTTACCATTATTTTCATTAATGAATATTATGTGTCATTACATTTAAATCAGCTTAAAGTCTGATCAACACACACTACAATAAAGTATTCATACCTAATAACATTATTTTTCACATTGCAGCAATATATATATAATATATATATATATATATTTTAAGTAATGCAAACTTCCATAAAGCTATTGTCTCAAAGCAAATTTATAATTACAAAATACAGCAAAATATAATCCCTTACCTCTTTCTTTGAATTCTGGGCTGAAATATGACCCAGACGTGTTCTTGACAGGTTTAGTGAGAGTCACTCCTAACAGGAGATGAATGCCTTCATGCAGTAGACATCATTATTTATGGTCATACCACCAAGAACAAAGTCTGCACAAACACTGCTGCTGTTTCTCATCTGCATGCATGTACCTCTTCATCACACTTATGTGACGCGTCAAATTCAGTGTTTTATCCATTTACATGATCAGCCAGGCCCCTGTAAAGTCTCAGAGAACAAGCAGATGAACGTTTCAGAGATCAAACGACACAAAGGAAAGATAAATGAGCTCAAAAATATACGCCAGTTATATATGCAGGGGGATCTTGTTCATATTCGTTTCAAGTATTCCAGTATATCCACAGAATCTAAAACGTAAAACCGTTTATACAGAAGACTGTATGCACCTCTGATGTCTGGTCATACTATATAAATACAGAGTTTTGTTTTTGTACTGCACAGTACTAACAGTATCTACATTTACATTCATTTACAACATTTAATAACATTTACATAACATTTAATATTAAAAAATGTAAGCTAGTATTACTTTAAAATAAAAAGTAAATATTAATTTAATTAATAATGAATATCAACATTTTTTGATTTAATATTAATATTTACAATATATTTCATACAATAAAATAAACCTATGAATTCTGAGATTTTAATGTTCGTTGTAAACAGCTCTAAAGTTCAAGTTCTTAAGTTCATGCATGTGTACAACTTCTTGTTTTATTGCTATCAAATAGTACAAATAAGCATGTACTAGAAGGACACTTCACAGTTATGAATAATAATAAAGAGACCACATTGTATGACATGCAGAAACAAATTAATTACAAACAAATTCTACACTGTGTGACTTATAAAAATATCTCATTAAAGAAATATATAAAAGACATGACAGTAAATACATCGGCAACATTTCTATTAAAGATGATTGCTTTCAGAAAACTCTGCTGAAAAAAGAAAGCAAATATTTCATATCTACATCCGCAGCACAATGCAGGCCAGTATCCATATCTTGCGTTAGTACTGACTGTGCTGTGCTATTATATATCCTGATCATTCAAGACGATGTTTAAGGTGTATGCTCCTTTTTGAAAGCACATCTCCAAAAGCAAAGCGAGCGCTGTCGATTGCCGGTATTTAAGAGATCAGATATTTGTAGAAACATTTTATTTATGAGATATGGGATATGCCATTATTAATTCATTCACTTGTCCAGCTGCTCTGCGTTGGAGTCTCAGTTATCATTAAAGAGAGACAGGGAGGCAAAGACTCGTGCTTTATGGCCGTTTTATATGATGTCACAGTTTTATTTACAGATGTGTGCAATATATTCTATGGCATTATAGAGCTAATGCTATCAAACAGATGAGAAAGCACACATCTACACTTTTAGAGCGACTGTTCGATTGTGTTAGGCTGGTGATGTCATAATGGCACTGAATCATAATGATACATCTGTCTATGATGTCATAATTCAGCTTATCTGTAATGAGAGCCTTGTCTGTGTGCATGAGGAAAATAAGTCTTTTAAAGTCTTCCTTCTGGCCTCCAAGGAAAATTGCGGTCAGTTAGAGGGGAAGTTGTTGATCATAATCGCTCAGACTCTGAGGGAAAAAATCCACTGTCTGTCCCACAGCATGTAAAATAACACACGCTCAGATTTCAGACAACAATTCATGGGATGTCAACGCAGACGCTAAAACGTTCCTCTATTCAAAAGGAAAACAATCCAATGCACAGACAATGTATATGCTGGGGGAGTTTATATGTATATTCAAAACACAAAAGAGTGCATTTTCAAATATCACTCCAAATAGGGTCTAAAAAAAGAGTTTCAAAAATCAATCAAAATGATATTTTTAATTATACTCTAAATATGCAGAGTAAATCAGTTTCATCTTAAGAGCCGAGCATAGTTTTAATGGAATTGTTCACCCCAAAAGTGTAATTTGTTTGTGTACTTGTGTAAAATGTACTCACCCTCAGACCAGCCAAGATGTAGACGAGTTTGTTTCTTCATCAGAACAGATTTGGAGAAATGTAGCATTACATCACTTGCTCACCAATGGATGGTTTTGCTGTGAATGGGTGCCGTCAGAATGAGAGTCCAAACAGATGATAAAAACATCATAAGTCCACAATCCATAATAACGCATTCTACAGTGAAAAAGTCCATCTTCTGTTGTCCTCTCTCACATCAAAATATAGTTTTTTAGAACATGTTTTGGGCTGTTTTAGCTTGATCTGTGCATATTTCTCTCCTGATTTAGATCAACATTTTCACCTGAGAAAGAAATATTATGGAGAGATGACTCGTATTTTAGCCAGAAACAATAGATTGAAGTTAAAAATGTCTTATTGATGGCTTTGTTTATTATTAACACAGCCTTTCACATCACTGGAGTGGTGTGGATTACTTGTGATGTTTGTATCAGCTGTTTGGACTCTCATTCTGATGGCACCCATTCACTGCAGAGGATCCATCGGTGAGCAAGTGATGTAATGCTGAACTACTTCCATCTGTTCCGATGAAGTAAAAAAACTCACCTACATCTTGGATGATCTAAAGGGTGAGTAAAGTTTCAGCAAATTTTCTCTCCTTTAACGATGAACTATTCCTTTAACGAGAAACTTGAAAATAAATTTGACAGGGAACTAATAACAGTTTCCATGAGGTTTCCAGGGATGCTAATGTGTAAATCAATGTTATTTTTAATTTATTTATTTAAAATACAAATTTGGTTAAAAAAATATATTAAATCTTGCTTATATTTCAAACATCACGGTGTACAAATAGTTGCCTCTTATGACAGATTGCTTGCGTTGTCTTGCTTTGGATAAACGCATCTACTAAATGAATAAATGTCTATTTATGAATGTAAATATTGATCAAACCAACCGGATTAGTCAGACCGCATTAGTATCTTTACCACCATAGTTATTGAATATATTTATGAGGAGGCTGAGCATCGCCTCTGACAGATTGTTACCTTTGTAAAAGCTGGTCCGTTCTCTCAGCGTTCATCTGTGCACATTTGGTGGACGGGTCTGGCATAAAAACAGTGGCTGAAAGCAGAAAAAAGAGTGATGTCAGCAGTCAGGGTCAAAGACAATCATACACACAAACACAGAAACACTAGGGGTCTGTGCTCAATTGAAGTGTGGACAGATGCATTCGATGGAAAGTAAATATTCGGCACAGTTTGTGTCCTGATGTTGAAGCTAAAATGCACATTTCAGACTTCTAAAAACAACACTTTTTGTTTTATTGCTGAGAGCTGACAGATGGTGTGTGTGTGTGTGTGTGTGTGTGTGTGTGTGTGTGTGTGTGGTTTAGATAGTATTACAGATGCTGGTTGTTTCTCATCTAACAGAGGAAGAGTGTTTATTTAATTGAATAATCGAATTAATGCAAGTGTCAGTACGAATCATTCATGAGACTAGTGCTCTTTAACTTTTCTACAAACCTTCAAACAATGAACAACTGTTATAGAAGTTATGGGAATGTTCTGGATTCAATAGAGGTTCATGTCTGTGACATTTTTATCAATTACTACAGAAAACACTTTCACTCACCCCTCAGTGTGTACAAAGAAGAACAAGTTGTTTACAGTACAGCACAGAGGAAGTTTATGAGACAAGACATTCATATACCACTGTTGAAATATTTAAAATATTTATTTCTGCAAAAACATATTAAATTGACAGTAAAGACTCTTATGTTTCAAAATATTTCAATTTCACAAGAATCCATCACAGTTTCCACTTAAATATTAAGCAGCACACATTTTTTTCAGCATTGACATTTATGTTCTTGAGCCAATCAGAATATTAGAAAGATTTCTGAAAAATTATTTTTACTGATGACTCGAGAAATTATGCTGAAAATTCATATACATTTTTGACAAAGGTTTTCTATTGTACAATTTGTATTTATTTATTTACACATGTATGTAGGTATGTTATTTGCCATGTTTGAATTTCATTCCCTCATAAAACAGTCGTGTATCTTTGTCTTTTTTCCTGATTTTAATATTTTTCCCATCAAAAGTTCATAAATTCATCAAAGCTGGCTGGGTTCATGACTTGGGATGCATAATCAAGGAAATGAATGAGGATAAAACAAGTGAGCAAAAGTCAGTGACCAACAGTTTCTCAGTCTATAAAAGTAGGCCTGCAACAAGTCTAATTTCTTTATAGCTCAAATACCACTTTTATTTTCTTAAGAATCCATATTAGCTCCAAAATATAAACTGTACATGTCTGCTTTTAAACCCTCTGGAATGTATTTTCTCATAGACTTTAATTGTGACTTCAAAATGCATTATTGTAAACATGATTATCTACACACTGAGGGAAAAGTTTAAATTATTTTCTGTGGTGATCAACAACCTGTTTTCAATAGAGCAGATAAGCGATACATTGTTTTGAATCTAAACATTTTTATTGAAACATGGATTTCCTATTCGTCCTTACTCAGAACCCCCCATATTTAATGTGGATATATGGTGATCTATGTATACATATACAGTGACTGTGTGTCATTGTGAGGTCATGTCGGGAACGAGCATCCAGGGAAACCCTTTTTTCTATTGCGCAAGCTTTTAGAAACCATCTACCATCACCATCACTTGTACTGGACCTTATACACTGCAAATACTTGATATTCTTCCTCAGTATTTTTGTCTTGTTTTCCAGTGCAAATGTACGGTGACGCATTGCTGCCACACACATATCATTTTTCCACTCAATTATGTCATAATAACGAGATGTTATGTCGTAAAAACAATATAATTTTCTCGTTAAAACGACATCTTTTCTTGTTAAAACGACATTTTTTCTTGTAATAATGGCATATGTCATAAAAATTATGTTGTCCATTATAATAGATATATGGTAGGCTACATTATGTGAGCGAGTTGAGCAATTGTCCGCACTAATGTAATGGTTATAATTGTGGCAGCATGTTTATTAGAATTAATCTCCAATCTGTCTACAATATAGTGCTATCCTATAACTGCACTCAGACCCATGACTGTTTAGGCTATATATGATCAGATCAAAACAGTTATTTTTCAATAATTGACTCTGGGCTTGGACTATTTATTTATTTGAATGACTGAAGTTTGATTTAACAACAAATTGAAATATGAACAAAGATAAATAAAGAGATTGTCTAATAGGTTAATAATAATTATTATTATAATAATCTTTTGAAAACGGGCAAACAAAAATTAAGCTAGATTTTTCGTAGGCCTATTTTTGTTCGTGGGTAAATAAATGAGCTGCTTTAACATTTGTTTCACATGCATGGCCGGCCTTGATAGCTACTTTAGTCTGATTGTTTACATTAACATTTATTCATTTAGCAGCCGCTTTTATTCAAAGCGACTTACAATTGAGGAATACAATAAGCGATACATTATAAAGAGGCAAACAGATATAGGAAGTGCTTGTAATACAAATGTCTAGACTTGGTTCAAAGCAAATTCTAGCCAGACAGTGAGAGGTTAAGGGAAAGAGAGCAATGGTAAGGAAAGAGAGTGAAGGTTGTTTTTTTTTTTTTAAGATAAAGTCAAGTGATGACAGAAAGAGATGAGTTTTCAGGTGCCGCTTGACAATTGTCAGGGATTCAGCATTCCGGATGGGGAGATCATTCCACCGGCCAGGAACGGTGAATGAAAACGTTCTGAGAGTGATTTTGTGCCTCTCTGAGCGGCTCGCTGCAGATCGAAGACTTCTTGAGGGGATGTAGATTGTTATAAGTGAGTGGAAGTAGGTGCATTTAAACTTAAATTAAAATATTAATTTTATCACTGATGTGAACGGAGCTCATAGCAGAATATCAGAAACTACAGCTGTCCACAGTAGTCAGATATCAGCACAATAACACACTCTGCAAAATATCGTCTAATTATCGTTATCGAAAAAATCCCCAAAAATATCGAGATATCATTTTTTTCAATATCGCACACCCCTTGTGGGAACGTGATATTATGTTGTGGCCTCGAGATGTTATGTTGAGGGAACAGACATTTTTTCTCATTACCACCAGTTTAAACAAACCTATGTGACCATAGCAACCCAGGATTATCAGAGATGGATACAATTTATTTTTATCAACATTAAATATTTAATTTAATAATTGTATATTGTTATTGTTATTAGGTTGTGTTAACTTGTTAAGCCTATATTTCTATATTTATTTCATATAATATAATATTTTATTATTTTCCCATTTCAATTTGTGTATGGCTTTACCTAATTAACGTTCTGTATTTGCTACCATATATTTTGCAAATACTGTAAACTTCTGACAATTATGCCAATACTTTATGATTGTAAGCTATTTATGCCAATGCGTGATTATAATTGAGCGTATTGTGTTTTCATGCGTGTTTTCATTGGATATATGAATTTAAGACTTTCTGCTTCAGTTTAAGACCTTGTTAGGCCTTAATTTGTACAACCCCAGTTCCAGGGAAGTTGGGTCGTTTTGTAAAAATTCAATAAAATCAAGAATCTGTGATTTGTTAATTCACTTTAACTTTTATTTAATTGACAAAAGTACAAAGAAAAGATTTCCAATGTTTTCACTGACCAACGTAAATGTATTTTGTAAATATGAACAAATTTTGATTTTGATGGCTGCAACACATTCCAAAAAAGTTGTGACAGAGGCAAAATAAAAGTGAAAAGGTTATAGAATATACACTTTAAACTGTTTCGAAACAGTTCACAGTAAGCAGGTGAATTGGTAATGGTATTGTGTTTGTGTATAAAAGGAGCATCTCGGTCTTTGCAAGCAAAGCTGGATCTCATTGCATAAGAAATAGTCATGCTGCATGGTTAAATATAGCCACATGGGCCCAGCAATACTTCAGAAAACCACTGTCATACAACAAACAAATTAAGCTCGGATGAGCTTTATTTGTCACATACACAATTATACAGAGTATAATGAGGAGTGAAATGTGTTCTCTGCATTTAACCCATCCAAGTGTACACACTTGGAGCAGTGGGCAGCCGACTGTGCAGCGCCCGGGAAGCAGTCGTGGACTTCCTGTCGGAGCCGGGATTCGAACCCACAACCTTGGGTTACCTCGGGTTTCAAGTCAAACGCTCTATCCATTAAGCCAACGACTGTCATTTACCACAGTCTGCTGCTGCATCAAGAAATGCAACTTAAATATCTGTTACTCTAGAAGAAAGCTATACATCAATTCTATGCAGTGATGCCGTGGATTCTCTGGGCCAGAGCTCAACTCAGATAATCATCTTCAACTTGTTTCTGAGAAAAATAGATTTCGAGTTCTCAGTCCCAAAAACCAAAGGGACCATCCAGACTTTCATCAGTGACACATGCAAAAGCAAATGTCTGTCATGGAATATATGAGTGCATCAGTGCAAATGGCATGGGTGACTTGCATATGTGTAAAGGTACCACTGACATTGAAGCAAATATTGGAGTTATAGAGAAAAATACTGCCGTCAAGATGATGCATTTTTATGGGAAGTCCATGGTTATTAGATCAAGACAATGCCAGGTCTCATTCTGCATGTGCTACAACAGCGTGGTTTTGTAGACAAAGTGAATGTGCTAGACTGGCCTACCTACAGTCCAGATCTGTCTCCTATTGAAAACATATGACCAGTCATGAAAAGGATAATTAGACAACGAGGATCACAGACTGCTGCTGAACATCTGAATTCTTGTTTCAAGAGAGACTGGACAAAAATGTTGCATGCAAAAATTTAGCTGCCCCAAAAGTCCTTCAAAGTATTGGTCTTATTTATAATAAATTGACATCATACGATACATTTGATGTCTTATTTAGTTGATATTGTACCTATCAGTGTCTATGTCTAAATGTATATAAAAATAAATAAATAAATAACAGGTGCTACAATCACACCTCCCAGGTGATTAACAGCAAATTGCAATGAGATCACACTGGGTACATCACACAGAAGCTTAAATGCATCTCTCAAAGACGTTTATAGAACAAACACATTTGCACGTGATATATTTCAGTTCAAATCCCTGCTAATTCACCAACCAACCACAATCCAATGTAACCAGGCCCTAAATGCAGTATAATCACAGTCTGGTATAACCAGACCCTAAATAGCAAAGCAATATCAGAAACTGCGCTGTGCAAATGGATTCTAACACAGGCCGCTTTTGAGCCATTACCTAATTTGCATAAAACTCTTATAAACACATGCAAAAACGCATTGGGCACAATTCATTCTTAGCAAATTCCCACCTATGAGAGAGTACAATATGCGGGCCAAACAAACCTGGAATTGAACCTGCGACCAATTAATAGCAAACCCTCATTACACAACATCTCCAAACCTTTATTGTCACGACAAGGACTGGGCCTTGGAACAACTAGTGGTTAAAAGATTTTCCAGACATCTTTGAAATGAGCGTAGAAGTAACAGATTCTGTCATTTTGTGAAACTCAACCGCCGTAGATAATATTATAGATTACTGTCAGCAAAAACAAAGCCTCCAAAACCAGCTTGTTTTGATGAACTGCTGTTCTTGCGGTCTCGTCGCCAGAGAATAGTTTGTGATGCCAAAGAAAACCTCTCTCATGCGCACACACATTCTTACGCCTGCATTTCCTGACTATTGCACAGTAACACAGATGGATAATATACATGTATCTCCAAATACCCCTCACTATGCAGCAAAAACACATATCGGTTTGTATTTATGGGAGTAATAACTGAACACAATGTTTGGAGCATTTGTTTTAGGACTTCATTCAGCATGGATGAATTACAGAGGTAATATAGGCACAAAAGTGTAAAAAGGTTTCTTTACCACAGATAGTTAAAAAGCAATAAAAATGTCCTGACAAGGGCAGTGTTTCAGTGTTAATTTATTTCCAATTAAAATATAAAGATTCTACAATATTTACTTTTAAAATTAGTGAAAAGAAATGCCTTGTTTTTTGGAATACCCATAACTAGTATTTAATTGAAATGGCTTTTTCTTATTCAGATGCAACAAATGGTTTGGCTGAGAAGAATAAAAATTAACAACCAGAATACTGTGCAAGCATCGTATTTATAATATTAATTCTCAATATTATTTCTGATTTATTTATTTATTGTTTTCTAATTGTTTATACAATACATTTTTTGAAAAGGATTAAACAAAAAACATTTTATAATGATTTAATACATTATTCTTTTTAATGAAATACGTTTGTTAAGTTCATTACCCTAACTAAAGGGAATTAAACTAATGGACAATTTATTTACTTATTACATATTTTTCCTGTGTTTATTATTTAGTATTTTAGACAGGAAGTGATTGGAAGAGAGAGGATGGATGGTCTCGGGAAAGGTCCACAAGCCGGGACTCGAACTCTGGATGCCCAAAGCACAATAGCGCTATAATTTGATTAATTTAGAACTAATATAGAATAAAGAGCCACAATACAGAATGTCATAATAATGAATTTTAAACTTCAGAATCAGAGCAAGTACATTCATTCATAAATAAATATATAAATAAACTCAATTTGATTTCATGTTTACATCGATAAGAAGAACAGGATCTGAGAGGAAAATCTGTTGAAAAGCCTATGTTCTCCTTTCTGTATCCATCCCTGCCAGCAGAGGGTCAAAGGTCATGCTCTAGAACAGGTATTGGCAACGTTGGTCCTGGAGTGCCGATGTCCTGCAGAGTTTATCTCCAACCCTGAAAAAACCTCACCTGCCTGTAGCCCTAGTAATTCTGAAGACCTTGATTAGCTTTTTCAGGTGTGTTTGATTAGGGTTGGAGCTAAACTCTATAGGACAGCGGCACTCCAGGTCCGACATTGCCTACCCCTTCTCTAGAAGGTCAGCGAGATCCTACGAATCGTCCTCGATTGCGCTTCTGGCTCTGACAGATGCCTCTGGACCTACGGGTGGAAAGACAGATTCCCCTGCAAGCCGGTTATCTCTTTATCTCTCGACATGGTGGATCTGTCTGATACAGCTGTTCCCATTCATCAGCGCGTGTCTGTCAGCGAGAGAAACAACTTCTGGGATGGAGGCCCATCGCCCCGTAACAGAAGCAGAGCGCTCGCAAGAGTCCAATCAAATCAATGTCACCTTGGATGATCACTGGATATGATCTGCCTGGATCGGGCTTCAGGGGAAACAAAAGAAGAGGGAATAAATAAGACGAAGGAAGTTCGAGAGCGATGGAGAGATCAGGCTTCAAAGAACGCAGGGAATCATGCTGGATTGGATTGAGCGAGCTGGAGACGAACGTCGTTATTGTATCTCTCCTTTGAGAGGATGTCACCCCTGTTTTTATTTCCTGCATGTCAGGATATTGATCACCCTGCGTCAGAGATATAGACAAAATACTCTTTATCCGCCAAGAAAACCGCTCAAGGTGAAACCGAGAAACAGAGGACGTTCTCCTCCAAGAAAATCCATCACCATTTATTTTCCACATTCCTAAATTACTACGCAGACGTATTTTAATTTCATTCAAGCATTAAGAAAATGACTCTGGGAGATGGTTTGTTTCCTGAAGGGTCTTTAATGACATGATAGCATCTGTCAGAGATGGGAGAGAGAGTTCCAGCATACAGGAAAGCCCGGGTAGATGCGGCTAATGAAATCTCTGTGTTATCAGCTCTGTTCAGCGTAATACTCTTAATGGGTAATTATGTGCAACAGATGTGTAGGTCCCTGCTTTGTTTACTTAAGAAGCCTGTCGGAAGAGTCTATTATTGCATTTGATGTCACTGGAAAGTGATTTGTCATTGTAAATTAAGCATAATCAGAGTAATGCGTACATGAGAGGGAAGTTCGAACAAGTGCACTGGAAGGTTTGAGCCAAAAATGTGGGCTCATTTTCTCACTATTAGGCCCTAAGGCGCACTTGATGAAGATTTGTGTATGCGTATAGAGTCTTCAAGACTCCCTTTAGTCGTTTAGATTCAGAATGGTGCTCAATGTCTCTTTTTCTCTGAACCCACACTGCTAGAGGCTCTAAAGTGGACTACAATACAACGTAAAGTGAAAACATAGTAGAAAAGACAGCCGCTTACAACCTAATATTTTTCATTAAAACATTCTGAAGGTTACGGGCAAAGGGATCTGTCACACTGAAAAGCATAATGAAAGTAATATGAACATGAGAATGATGTTCAAACATTCTCTTACCACTTGTTCTAACACCTTTTTTTAGTTAATCAAAAATAGCGCAACTGGAATAGTCTGATTCCGGAGCAAATGTACGGTGACGCATTGCTGCCACACACATAATATTTTTTCCACTCAATTATGTCATTATAACAAGATTTTTTCTCGTAATAACGAGATCTTTTCTCGTTAAAACGACATATTTTCTCGTTATAATGACATATTTTTCTCGTAATAACGACATCTTTTCTCGTTATAACAACATATTTTTCTCGTAATAATGACATATGTCATAAAAACGATACGTTTTCCGTTATAATAGATATGGTAGGGCTGAGCTGAGCCCTAAATAAATAATGTATTATTTAATAAATAAATATTCCAAGCCCAGAATCAATTATTGAAAAATAACTGTTTTGATCTGATCATATATAGCCTAAACAATTCATGGGTCTGAGTGCTGTTATTGGATAGTATTGTAGACAGATTGGAGATTAATCCTAACAAACATGCTGCTACAATGGTTAATGTAAACCATTACATTAAATACATTTAAAACAGTCTATTTCAATTCAGCAGCGTGCAGATCCTCGTTTATGTCAGACTGAGCAGCGCGGACAATTGCTCAGCTCAGCCCTACCATATCTATTATAATGGAAAACGTATCATTTTTATGACATGTCGTTACTATGAGAAAAATATGTCGTTATAACGAGAAAAGATGTCGTTATTATGAGAAAAATATGTCGTTATAACGAGAAAATATGTCGTTATTACGAGAAAGGATGTCGTATTAACGAGAAAAGATCTCGTTATAACGACAAAATTGAGTGGAAAAAATATTATGTGTGTGGCAGAAATGCGTCACCGTACAAATGTCTCTATTAGCAAGCCGATTCAGTTTAGTGAATCAAAAATATAGCACTACCTGTGAAGTCCGATTGCAGAAAGAATCAGTTATTTTTAGTGAGTCAGAATATAGTCTAATCCAAAAGAATTACTCTAATGAATTACTTATTTTTAGCAAACCAGATTCCTACAACTCTATTAGTAGGATTCCAGAATGAATGTCTCTAATAATGAGTCGATTCTGCTTAGTGAATCAAAAACATACAGAACAATTTGTATTGTCTGATTCTGGAGTTAATGATTTTAATGAATCAGTCCTTTTTAATGAATACAGTGCTACTCATAAAGTCTGAATCCCAAATTAACTATTTTAATGAATTTTTACTCAATCGAAAATATTCAGCAAAAACAGTGAAGGTAAAATTCTAGAAAGAATGATTCTAATTAGTCAGTCCTTTTTAGTGAACCAAAAACACACAATGCAGCTTGTATAGTCTGATTCCATAATGAATGATTCTAACAAGCCAGGTATTTTTAGCAAATTAATGACATACAGTGGAACTAGTATAGTCAGATGGCTAAACGAATGCCTCAGAGTCAATTATTTTCAGTGAATCAAAAACATACAGCTCACCAGTGGAATCAGATTCCTTAACAAATGATTATAATGAGCTGGTTTAAGCCCCGTCCACATGGAGACATATTTAGCAGTATACATAAATATTTAGATTCAATATATAAATCTGCATTTCGTCCAGACAGATCCAGCATTTTGGGAGTGTGAAACCGCTTTCTTTTTAAACCGGGTCCCAGAGTGGATAAATTTGAAAACAACCCCCTTGCATTTGATGTCATAACCCCATGTCTCGCCCCAAGTCAGACACCACTACGCTACGTTACAGCAACAGCAACAGCAACAACAACACAAACAAACACTGAATGATTGTCTTTTTATTAACTAACATTAACGCAGAATTGTTCCATGGTCATTTTCTTGTTGTTGTGTTTGGTTTGTATACAGCGCGCAAGGTTTGTGCACATGCCAAGTCTTCTTCTTTGTTTTTACTGAATCTCTGTGGCATAATTACAGCGCCACATGCTGGTCTGGCTTGTATACTACATCGTTTTGTGTCGGTTTCATAGTTTCGTGCGTATGCAGATATTTCTTGAGACAAGGGCAAAAAAAAAGATTGGTAAGGGAAAGCTCTGGCTTCGTGTGGATGTGGCCTTTTAGTGAAAAAAATAAACATAGTGCAATCAGTGTAGTCCGATTCCTGAACGAAATATTCTGAGTCGGGAACAGCTTTAAACTAAATGTGTTATTGACTGGTTGATTAAATGACAACTCATTATGGATTTTATGAGTGTTCAAAAATATATTTGTATTATTATGTCTATACTATTAGTTAAAGTAAGTGTCTGTAACTTATTTGTGTTAAATTGACAAAATTGATATAATAAGCGAGTACACCATGAATCAATTTTCCAAACCGTGCTTTTGGCTTGTCCTGTTCATTCTGCGTCACGTTTCGGGCGTGGAAATGTCGCCACAATAACAAACCGGTGTGTGAAACTCTTGTATTTTAAAGATTATATGCCGCGAACTTTAAATATTTCACTTTCTTTTGAAAATCCAGCATTTTGTTGATCCTGATAAGTGTTTTTGCCGTCACATTTGTAAACACGACGGCTTTCTTCTTTCGTGAGGGGTTTAGCACCATGGCATCTTTGATTCCAGGCAGAACGTTAAAGAACGTGACACACACTTCTCCCGGAAATCCTGTATAATTAAACCAATCCGAGAATGACTTCGACACTACTGAAGTGTTTCCAGATAAGTGTACCGTATGCATCAGCCGTTTAGCCAATGGTCCGTGGGTGTGACATCTGAGGCTGAGACTAGGTTCGGGTAGGTACCGCTGAGGAGTAGCCCTGTACCTGTGTGATTCGTCATAGACCTTTACATCTACATTAGCATTTATGCATTTAGCAGACGTTTTTATCCAAAGCAACTTACAGTGCATTCAAGCTGTACATTTTTTATCAGTATGTGTAGACACATAACAGAGAGAGTAGTTCATCAGTCAGTCACGTCGACGAACGCCAGAGTGACTGACTAATGGGATCTCGCCGAGAGCCCAATCACCTTCGAGTGTTAACAAAACAAGCCAATGACAGTTGGCGGCGTGTTTCACACGCCAAGACTCCGCCCGCGGTGCGGGTATAAAGGAGAGCGCTGCAAACGCACATCAGCTTTTCGCTCGAGCCGAGCCATTGCAGTCTCCAGAGTGTCTGCAAGACAAGCAAGCGTTGGTGTTACGGCGTCAGCGGAGGTCGCTGTCCAGTGCTGATTCTTTCAAAGAAAAGACGGTCACGCTGCTACCTCCCTCGGCGCTCAGCGCCCTAAAAGGGAGACTTTTTCACAAAAGAGCAATCTAAAAGAGCTCCACGAGTGACGGGCGCCTTTTTAAAGATGGCTTCCCGCTCGTGCGCTTTCTGGATGTGGTCGCTTCCTGACTTCATCTGATGGTCACGATCGCTGCCCCTCGTGCTTGGGCTTTAAGCACGCTGAGGCAGCGCAGGATGAGTCATGTTCTCACTGTGGGAACATGACCATGGCGATGTTGCGCCCAGATACCTCCTCGCTAGACGGGGGTATCCCCTTGCTCTGCCCCGCTCTAGTTCCTCCGGACGGAGGACTACTCGCTCAGGGCCAGGGTGATTTGAGGATTACAGTGAGAGCTTCCCCGCCGAGTACGCCTCGCGGCCTCTCACCTCCAGCACATCGCACCGCCTGGGGTTCCCGGATGAGTATGCGGGTCTCGGACAGGGCGGGCCCAGCATCTCATTCGGTGCCCCAGCAGATGACGGGTTATCGATCACTGCATCGGGGATGAGCTAGGTTCTGGAGAGGACGATTCGGCGCTGCCTCCGCCAGGAAGAGTAGCGTCTCGAGTCAGATCCAGAACTGACCGCTATGCTTTCCGCTGAGAGCATCGGGCTGCACTATAGGCGCCCGCCTTCTCCCGAGCGCCAAGGCTGGATGATTGGTTCCTGGGGCGCAGGCCGAACGCCGGCAACCGCCTCGGTTCCGCTTCTTCCCGGAAGTGCATGAGGAGGTGACTAGGTCTTGAAGGCACCTTTTTCTGCCCGAACAGGCCTAGTGCCTCCTCCGTCCTCACCACCCTCGACGGCGGAGCGCCCAGGGTATGTGGAGGTCCCCCAGTCGAGCGCCGCCATTGCCATGCAGCTCTGCCCGCAGGGCGCTGCCGCCTGGAGGGGTAATCCACGCCCGCCCAGGGCCTGTAAGTTCTCGTCCCGCCTAACGGCCAAGGCTTACGGTGCTGCTGGACAGGCCGCCCGCCCTGCACGCCATGGCCCTCCTGCAGGTCCACCAGGCCAAGGCATTAAACAGCTGCACGAGGGTGATGCTGACCCAGGTGTGTTGCAGGAACTGCGCAGACAGCGACGGACCTCGCACTAAGGGCGACGAAAGTCACGGCGCTGGCCCTGGGTCAGACGATGTCCACATTAGTGGTCCAGGAGCGCCACCTGTGGCTGACCTTGGCGGATATGAGGGAGTCCGACAAGCACCGCCTTGACTCCCGATCTCCCAGGCCGGCCTATTCGGGCGAAGCGGTGGAGGACTTTGCCCAACAGTTCTCCGCCGCACAGAAGCAGACGGAGGCGTCACATCCTGCCCCGGGCGGTCCGCTGCTGTCTCCACCCCACCGCCGCTGCAGCCCCTCCGCCTGCTCGCCGCCGAGGGCGCCTCCTGCTGCCTCCACCTCCGCCTCCAGCTCGGCCACAACAGCAGCCTTCACACGGCCGCAGCATGGAGCTGGCCGCAGGAGACCGGCGCTGCCCGCCCGCCCCTGCCAAGCCTGTGAAGTGCCAGGGTAGGCGGCGCCCCTGAGACGGGCGACCCGGAGCCTCGGATCCTGCTCTTCAGGAGATGGCGATAGCACCACTCCTTCCCGGAGGAGGGCCGGGTGGAGAATTTTTGTTCTGTTCCGCCACTGGCCCCGGTCAGTGGTACCCAATTCAAAGAGCAGTTTCCTTCTCCGGGTCCCAAGAGGGCGAGGATGGCAGTGCGCGAGACCCCGCTCCACATTCCCATCCCTCTCTCTTCGCCAGTGGGCAGCAGGGTCCGTCCGAGGACGCGATGCCTTCTCCCGCATCCCCTGCCCAACTATGGAGCCAGGTGAGTGTTGCACCACACACTCAGACCCCACTTCGAGACGCACTGCCTTCGAGTCGGGCCCCTGTGCTCCACTGCGCTGCCCCACCGCTGGTACGCCTATGTTCCCCTGGTCCCGCTTGTACGGCCCCTGGGGCCTGGCTAGAGCTCCCCAGGCCGCCTCGCTGGCTCCTGAGGACCATCAGACCGCCACGCGATTCAGTTCGCCCGGCGCCCCCAAGTTCAGGGGCATTCGGTTCACCTCAGTGTTGAGCAAGGATGCCCTGTCTTGCAGCAGAAGTCGCGGTCCTACTGGCGTAAGGACGCGACAGAGCCGGTCCCTCCAGCCGAGATGAAGTCAGGGTTCTACAGCCCCTACTTCATCGCTCCCAAGAAACACGGTGGGTTACATCCAATCTGGGACCTGCGTTCTGAACCGGGCCCTTGTCAAGCTCCTGCTCAAGATGTTGACGAGACGCCTCTTTCAATGCGTCCGTCCCTTCGATTGGGTTGCAGCGATCGACCTGAAAGACGCCTACTTCCATGTCTCGATCCTCCCTCGATTCCGCTATGGCAAAGGGCGAGCATACCAGTAGGCCCTCCTTCGGGCACCTCAGCCGGTTGGGGCTTCAGGTCAACCGAAAAGAGCAAACCTCCCTATGCAGAGGATCTCTTTCTCGGCAGGGAGTTGGACTCGGTCAACCTCACAGCACGCCTCTCAGAGGAGCGTGCTCAGTCAATGCTGAGATGCCTGGAGTCTCTCCAGCGCAAGAGGGCGGTTCCACTGAAACATTTTCAGAGGCTCCTGGGCATGCGGCATCCCTCAGCCGCCATCACGCCGCCGATTGCTTCATATGAGACCGCTTCAGCCGCTGGCTTCACGACATCGAGTCCCGAGATGGGCATGGCACCACGGCACATACCGGGTCTCACTCACCCTGGCCCCGCCGCCGCATTCAGCCCATGGTCGGACCTTGCTTTTCTTCGGGCAGGAGTTCCCCTAGAGCAAGTATCCAGGCATGTTGTTGTTTCAACAGACGCCTCTGCCACGGGCTGGGGGCCATGTGCAACGGGCACGCAGCCGCAGGGCTCTGGACAGGGCCCCAGCTGCAGTGGCATATCAATTGCCTCGAGTTGCTGGCAGTATGGCTTGCTCTGCGCCGCTTCAGAACGCTACACGAGAAGCATATACTGGTCCGCCCGGACAACACTGCGACCGTTGCGTACATCAACCACCAAGGCGGTTCACGCCCCGTGCATGTCGCAACTCGCCCGCCATCTCCTCCTTTGGAGTCAGAAGCATCTGAGGTCGCCGCGCCGCTTCATGTCCCAGGCGAGCTCAATCGCAGCCGACGAGCTCACGCCAGCACGCCCTTCCGGGAGAATGGCGACTCCACCCCGAGGTACTCCAGCTGATTTGGAGACGCTTCGGGGACGCTCAGGTAGACCTGTTTGCCTCCCCGGACACGTCTCACTGCCAGTTGTTTTTCTCCCTGTCCGAGGGGACCCTCGGTACAGATGCACTGGCATGCAGCTGGCCTCGGGCTTACGCAAATATGCTTTCCCCAGTGAGCCTTCTCGCACAGACCCTGTGCAAGGTCAGGAGGACGAGGAGCAAGTCCTCTTGGTTGCGCCTTACTGGCCCAATCGGACGTGGTTCCCAGAACTGATGCTCGCGACAGCCCCTCCTTGGCAAATTCCTCTGAGGAGGGATCTACTTTCTCAGAGAGGGCACCTCTGGCACCCGCCCAGACTTGTGGAATCTCCACGTATGGTCCTTGGACGGGACGCGGAGGTTCTAAGTGGGCTACCTCAGCGGTAGTAAACACTATCACTTCTGCCAGGGCCCTGTCTACGAGACAGGCCTACAGGCTGAAGTGGAACCTGTTCGTCGATTGGTGTTCTCCCGCCGAGGACCCCGTAGATGCCCGATCGCAGTCGTGCTTTCTTTCCTGCAGGATGGGTTGGAGCGAAGGCTGTCTCCCTCCACCCTCAAAGTGTATGTTGCCGCTATTGCCGCACATCACGATGCAGTAGACGGTAAGTCTCTGGGGAAACACGACCTGGTCATCAGGTTCCTCAGAGGGGCAAGGAGGCTAAATCCTCCGCCTCACCTGGTACCCTCTTGGGATCTCCCTCGGTCCTGTCGGCCTTGAGGGGGCCCCTTGAGCCTCTGCAGTCAGTAGAGCTTAAGTTTCTGTCTCTGAAGACAGTGCTCCTCGGCATTGGCCACAGTCAAGAGGGTAGGGGACCTGCAAGCATTTTCGGTCGACGATTCGTGCCTAGAATTCGGCCGGCTGACTCTCACGTTGTCCTGAGACCCCGGCCTGGATATGTGCTCAAAGTTCCCACCATGCCCTTCAGGGACCAGGTGGTGAACTTGCAAGCGCTGCCCCGGGAGGAGGCAGACCCAGCCATTGCTCTGCTCTGTCCTGCTCGTGCCTTGCGGATCTATGTGGACCGCACGCAGAGCTTCAGGACCTCAGATCAGCTCTTTGTCTGCTTCGGAGGACAGCAGAAGGGAAGAGCTGTCTCCAAACAAAGACTCGCCCACTGGATAGTGGAGGCTATAGTCTTGGCCTATCAGGCCCGGCGCTTACCGTGCCCCCTTGGGGTGAGAGCACACTCTACGAGAGGCGTTGCTTCCTCTTGGGCTCTGGCACGAGGCGCCTCAATAGCAGACATTTGTAAAGCTGCCGGCTGGGCGACACCTAATACGTTTGCGAGGTTTTACAATCTCCGTATAGAGCCAGTGTCCTCCCGTGTACTTGTCTCGGATGGCCAGTAACACTGGAAACCCGCTCGGTGTCAATCACGCATGCTGCGCCATTCCCCTCTACGGACCGGATACGTGCGCCTTGTTGCTTCTCAGTTCAGTTCCCCACGGCGAACCCTGTTGAAGTTCCTCCCGCACCCTCGGCAGTCAGGTGTGGCGGAGCACCAGACGCCAGGTCCAGTACTCGTACGTTGCCCAAGGTCAACCCCTGTGCTGGGCTAGGTGCCCGTGTGTAGTGATTCCCCTTTGGTGATCCCACATGTGTATTCTTCCACATGTCTTCCCTGGCAGAAACCTTCTGCCCACTCTGCTGTGTAGCTACCTCACCCCAGGCGGGCTGAGTCTACCTCAGAGACTCCCGTATGTAGTACTGCCCTCGGCCAGTCCATATGTGTAATCTCCACATGATACCTCCTTATGCGGGATGTGGCTCCGTAGCGTTTCCCCCTACTTGGGGTACGCTTTCCCAGTGTTATTCTACCCACTGAGCGGAACAGCAGTGGCGGTTATCTCTGCCTAAACCCTGTCCTATCTTCCATCCCAACTGGTGTGGGGGGACTTGCCGGCTTCTGCAGAGCACTGGAGGGGGTCAGCAATAGTGGCGTTTTCCAAGGGATCCCATTAGTCAGTCACTCTGACGTTACGTCGAACGTGACTGACTGATAGGGAACGTCTCGGTTACTTGCGTAACCCCCGTTCCCTGAAGGAGGGAACGGAGACGTAACGTCCCGTCGCCATAGTTGCTGTACCACCGCTGTACGGCCGGGGCACAGTCTCGGCTCCTCAGCGAAAAACTGATGTGCGTTTGCACGCGCTCTCCTTTTATACCCGCACCGCGGGGCGGAGTGCGCGTGACGAAACACGCACGCCAACTGTCATTGGCTTGTTTTGTTAACACTCGAAGGTGATTGGGCTCTCCGGCGAGATCCCATTAGTCAGTCACTCTGACGTTACGTCTCCGTTCCCTCCTTCAGGGAACGGGGGTTACGCAAGTAACCGAGACGTTCTGGCTACAATTTTCTTCCGCAAGATGCACAGAGTTCTGTTTATTAACCGCTAGAGCGCCGAAAGTTACGGAGTGCAGCTTTAAATACAAAGATAAAAAAGTCTATGTGGCATTACATCACCAAAGTGTGGGCTCGGTAGAGGACATCAAGGACTGAATGTGACATTTGGGACAGGCCTATCACTCTCTCTTATCTTGCCATTCGTCCTAACCTCCTCCTTCTCTAGGTAGGCCTATATTTCTCCATGTACTTATCTGGGATGACTGATGCCTGCTGAAATGAAAAACCTGTGATTATAAAGACTTAGATTGATTTAATTAGATACTTGTCTGACCTAACCGGTGAACAGACGTGGCACAGCAGGCTGACAACTCTACGAACATGTCCATATTCCCCCGACACCTGTCAGCATGCTTAAAGAAATAATACATCTCTCACTCTTTCTAAAAATACCTCCGGCAGGAAAATGTGTGAGGCTGAGAAATCTATAATTAATGTGGTCATATTTAGCAGCCGTTGGAAATATGATGTGCTCTCCGCACTTGTTCTGTCTCGCTTGTCTTCCCCCTTGTTTTCTTTCTCGCTTTCTCTTTCTCGACTTCTCTTTCAGGCGGGTTTATGGAGAGGAACCTGATAATCCCAGCGTGAATGAGGCTAGGCGTGAACATAATCAAAGCATCTGAGATTTGTCTGCAATTCCATCATATGTTTGACAGCTGACTGGAGTAATTAACTGCCGAAGGGTTTTCCATCCTTGTGGGGAACCACATAGACTGAAGGGAAAGAGAAAGAGAAAGAGAAAGAGAAAGAGAAAGAGAAAGAGAAAGAGAAAGAGAAAGAGGGAGACAGTGACAACACCACAAGTATAGAGGACTACTGCTAACAAACTTTTTGCTAACAAAAAGAAGCCACCTGACCTACATGAAAATTGATCAACCACAGTTTTATTTTATTCTTAGCATGCAACAAAGTGAAAGCTTGCTCAAATTAATTGTACAGGTGCTTCTGTGAACATTTTTGATGATGAAGAAAATGAACAACTTAAATCCACGATGAAAGGTTACTTTGAATGCTTACGAGAAGTTGCTATGCAAATACTTAGGTGTTCTGAATGGTTGTTAATGCATTGCTATGTGGTTTAAAGGAGGTTTTAGTAGTTGCCAGTGTGTTTTTTTTATGATATCCTTTTCACCAGTCAGGTGAAAAGAAAAACGTCTATGATACCTGAAATGCTAACCGATAACATTCTCATTAATTTGCCAGCTCAATCTTCTTGTCTGATCATTTCCCAAAACAACTTTTTTCCTTTTCCTTGTCTAGTAAAAATATAGTTTTACTGTATAAACGACTCTGTAATGTACTTTTTTGAGAATCAAAAACCGCCAGTGCAACTAGTAAAGTTTGACAGCCAAAAACAATTGATTTCAATGAGTTGGCTCTTTATAGTGAATAATAAAAAAAAATACAGCCAGATTTTTCTGAATAAAAAACATACACCACAACTTGTACAGTTTGATCCCTAAACAAAGTTGATTGTTTAGTGAATTCAAAAAAAAAATCATGCTAGCCAGTTAGCACTTGAATTAATTGAATGAGCCGTGTCTTTTTAGCGATTCAAAAAATACCAGGACAGCTGGTATAGTCTTATTCCTGAATGAATGATTTTAAAGGTTTGGCTTTATTGGCAGCTTATTCTAGTATAGCAGAATACTAGAATACTTAGTAGAATACTATAGTAGAATACTAAGCCCCAGCTCAACTAGTATGCTACGATTTCAGAGCTGGTTCTAAAAGTTAGTTATTTACAGTGAATCCCAAAACATACACCGAAACTTTAGTACAGTCAGATTCCTGAAGGAATGTCTCTAATATCACAATCCTGTTTAGGAAATGAAAACATACAGCTAAATATATTTTCAGATTTTAAAACAAGCTATATCATATACTTGAGAAAAAAAATACATTTAATATTGCATTTAGTAAATGTAATGAATTTTACTGAGTAACAATTTTTATTAGGGTAAGAAAAGAAAACAATTCAAAGTGAAACAATTTACTTTAACTTTTTATAATAATAATTAACTTTTCTGACCTACAAGCAAATAGTTTCTTGTTTCAAGCTAAAACTAATCAGTCAAAACATGCTGTTGATAATTATATTCCAGAATAAAACCTGTGCACAAGGACTTCGGGAATGTGCATAAAAAAGCCAATCAGATTAAAGCTTTCAATTTTGAGAAAGTGCCTCAGTTACTGTGTGCAGGCGGTCTGTCAATGTGTCATCTGAGGCTGACACTATTTCAAGATGTTATCACATCCAAAGCATTTATAATTTACTGAGCGATAAACAAACCCAGTAATCAGGAAGTTTGCTGTTCTCAGAAGCAGGCAGTGTTGAAGCAACTGGTGATTTTCTCTTAGGTTATGATGGGTAGAGATTATAGCCGTAGCCGCCTCATTAATGCAGTTCACACAGATTCTGCAACAAATTTACCATGTGAGGTCATTAAAATACACTTGACCTTACACCGACACGCTCACCTCTGATTGTCTCGCTATCTTAAACGGCAACCTTTTCACCTGTACACACACACATATATATATATATATTATATAAAAATATATATGCTGTAAACAGTGAAGCAAACATTGAATTTATCCCCTTCTACAAGGTTTAATCATCTAATAGGCCATTTTAAACGAGGGCTCAGAGGGAAAACTCATGCATTCACACATCCTGAGGGTATTTTCCCATACATTTGTGTCTAATGTGTATGTGTGGTGTTGAATTCAGATGCTATTACACGCACGGGTCAACAAAAAAACACACGCATACACTTAAACGACTTCTCCTTGGGCTGTGTCTATTTATTCCAGACCTGTATAGACTGGTTGACATGTCATCTTATGGGCAGTAATGAGTGTAAATGGTGTGTATTCTGATTGACTCTGGCAGGGAGGTGGATATTCCTGGAGAAGTTTAACAGACACGGGCTGATGTGACCTGGCAGTGTAAAGCATTACTACTGGAGGTGAAATCTCTGTTTGGCAGATCCCTCCTGCGGCACATGGCAATTAATAACTGACCTTTAATGTTTCAGCATGTCTTAGCTGTTTGTCTCAACATGGACGCAAGTTAACAACCATCAAAACAACAATATGTCATAGTTGCATATGAGACATCTTTGATAAAAACATTAAATAATCCTACTGACCGCAAACTATTGAAATATTAAACTATACGGTACAGAAACATAAAACCATAGGACATCAGGTGACCGCTGTAAGCAAACCCTCATGGCCTTAAAGGTTCCCTCTGTGATCTTTCATGCTGATATTTTGAGCAGCTGTACCTTGAGCCGTGTGTGGTTTCCCGCAGATGTATTAAGAAAAGAAACGCTCTTCTATAATGCATTGAGAGTATTGACTTCTCCTTGTTGCGCTCTTTCTTTTTCCTGACAGGTAAGAGAGATCCACCCCCCTCCGGTCTCTAATGCACCTGTCAATCAGAGAACAAATTCAATTTAGTCTTGTTTGTGTGGACATAAAGAGGGTATAGTCATGTAAAAAAGAAGGTATTAACTGCTATCACTTGGATTATTATGAATTTTAAAAAGCTTATTGTCAGTAAGGTTAGACTGATTGGTCAGAGAGATTAGATGCTTTATACAGCACACGTCCCACAAGGCTATTCAGGCTCTTACAGTTTTATGAAATAAAGTCCTATTGTGTATTAGAGGATTGGGAGAGTTTATTTAATCAGTTATCACCGAGTAAGGACAATACAACAGAAAAAAAGTTATGATGATCCCTGGGTTTAGAATAGCAGCAATATATATATATATATATAATATACAAATCAAGCTGAAGTAATTTGTATGCATTACCTGTAGCATTACCCTGGTTACATATTTATAACACATTATTACCAATTATGGATGTATTTTATGTTGTAAAAAAAGAAAACATATTGAGCTTGTGACCTTATTTCAGACATTTGACCAAAAACCCAATAAAAAATCCCACTGACTTCAGGAGGATGGAATGATGGAACAGGAATTGCTTAAACAACTCGTTTCTGGGTTTGGCCTACAAACATGTGTCCATGCAGCAGTTTATAAGCAAATACAATTTATATGTTTACTTAATTATTTCTCTATATATGTTCAAATCTTATCAGGTGTAATCCATGAACCTCGAGGCTCTTAGGTACAAATAAACTGCAGATTACTACCTGTAATAAGGTCCCACAGAGAAACCTGAGGCAATACACATGTACTGTAGATGCATTAAATAAAGACTAACATCACCATTTCCAGTTCAGCTCAGATGGGTTTGAGTTTAAAAATCGCCTTTAATTAAGATCACGGCAAAACAGCGTCTTAACACTAGACACATTCCCTTTAAAAACTGTCGGTTTGCCACAGCCATGTGACAGGAAATGAGGAAGGACACAAGAAAGCTTTCAGGGACCCAGAGACCCTGACAACAGAGGACAGCCACTATCTAAATGCAGAGAGACAAGTGCAAAAATCCCATTCAGACTCATTAGGCTGTGACATGTCATGGTGCTAAGACTGTTAACGTTACTCGACTGACATATGAATTTTTCAGCTCGTGGCTGTTTTATTCATGGCGACTCGTGGCAGAGACATGTTCCTCTCAGACACCTGTGATTGAGGTAAGCCAGGGGTCATCACCCAGAAAACACACCGTTCTGCATTCTGCACCTGCATGATGTGTTTCGCTTTTCAATAAACAAATATCAATCTTTCATTAAATAAAAAGGGCGATGCTGGATTCACTTTGTCTGTTCCTGTCAATGGAATTTCCTCTGGATGTGCTGATTGTCGATTTGCTGTTTTGAAAGGCATTTGGTTATTGCTTTGATTTTAGCTAAAGGGTTTTCATCTTAAGTATCTCATGCTATTACTTTTCCAAGTCTTAAGATGCACTGTTTTTTTCATTTGGTGGATGATAAAATGGGCAAAAATCTCATGCACTTACACTGAAGGACTGAAGTCATATCTAGAGAGAAGAATGTCAAAGGCCACATAAACACTGCAGCTAAATACAGTTGTCGGTTCACCTTTTAGTGCTTAAAGTAATTTACAGGAGAGACAACCGTGTTATACAGCTGAATTGACTCGCAAATAAAAAAATGCAGGTGCCATTATCTGCATTTGAATATGCAATTCAATTCTAAGCCTTTATTACTTTACTTTATTACTACTTTATTTCCTCCATCAACTGGATAGCTTTATGAGCAAAGCCCCCCCAAAAAACAAGCCCAAAGAAGCTTAATAAGTGTTGTTTATACTAAGTGCACATGGCAACCCTGAAGAGAGCAACACTGCAAAAAACCTTCTAAAAGTAAAATCACAGAACAACTTCAGTCACTGTAAAATTACTTAAAACGGATATACCAAACGCGCAAGATAGCAAAACATTGTTGTCAGTCACCACAATTTCAAGAATGAGTTCTGTTCCATACAAAAAAATAATTAGAAGTAAAATAAATAAAAAACACAATTAAGAGGGGATTCACTTCCTATTTTAATGCGGTTGTCACTTTTGAAACTATACAGTGTATAAATGGCCATAGAGATTTGGGCTGTTGTGACTTGAACCAGTGAGCAATCATTCTGAACACTCCTAAAAACCCTGCTTGAAAGAACACCCTAAACCAGTCTTAGATGGTTTGAACAGGTCTAAGCTGGTTTAGGCTGGTCTCCTGGCCTTAAAAGTTCCCAAAACCCCACTAGTACCAGTCAAAAGACCAGCAAACCATCTTAGGCTAGTTCATTTCAATTACCCTTCAAATTGCGCAAATTGAAATTGTGAATTTAAAATATGGCCAATGGAAGCACGTCAAATTCACAAAAACTCCCATACTGTATCTCACAAAAAAAAAGCAATTTTGCAAAAATGCAATGTAAACACGATTTTAATGTATTATAATCTCCAAGAACACTTCATACTTCATACTTGGCCACTCTCTTATATTTTCTGTCGTAACATAAATACTACCTTTCCCACACCACTGTTACAGTTACAGAGCTCGGAATTTTGATTAATTTGAATATAATGTTTTGCCACAATGTTCTTCTTTTTTTTTTTTTTTTATTAGCGAGGAACAACAGTTTTGAATAAAACCATTTTCAAACATTACAATTAGACACTTGGACAATACGCTAATGATCTGACTACATGTTGAACACGCACGTTACACCTGAATTCATTTTTGCATTAAAAAAGACATGAGATGCGGGCAGTGGAATGGGGAAAAAACTATCACATTTATTTTAACTCATTCTTTTTTTAAATGCTACTCATAACAAAACTACATTTAAGTATCTTGAAAATCATTCGGTGTTTATACAGCTTTTTTTTGTTTCTTAATGGAATCAGTTCTGAATAAGAAGAGTTTCATAATTTGACTAAACTTCACTTTTCTGACAGATGATGAGACTACAGCCTGAAGAACCGTGAAAGTCATCTCAGATGTGTCTCGTCTGTGTTATTTTACTGATTTGACTTCTACAGCTGCTGTGATTAGTTCATCCATCAGGTTGCCATGCATGAATCAATGAGCTCAATCCAGACCATTTATGGTCTTATCTAGTGACCTGAGAGAAAGTTATGATCCATTTTCATCTGTAGCTTTCGCTGTGGAAGAAGTCTAGACTGGTCTCTCTTATAAGAATGACAAGGAATGGAGGGGAAAAACCGCAAGTGTGTAATTAGCCTGTCAGTGTTATCAATCACCGTGCTGCGACAGGCTAATTCTTTAGCATCAATTACCATGAAAGCATTTGGACAATGATCAGACCCTGGCCGTCTTTCTCTAGCTGAAGCTGTCAATAGCAGTAATGGAATTTTAAATCTCCTCTGCGGGGATCCACTTAAAGTGCAAGTCCCAATTAGCGAGAGGGTAATACGGCTAATCTCACAGGAGACCGTAATCAATAACCCAGCTGAAATATGGGCCCTGCCACGGTGGAGAGCCATTTGTTCAATGGATGGTTACCACCCTCAAATTCAACAGGTTTAGTTAGGTTTCCTGAAGACAGGGATGGACTGAGATGAGATAAAACAATTAAATAAATAAAAACACCCGCCCCAGGACTCGTTTTTTATATTTATTCATTTAGCAGACGCTTTTTTCCAAAGCGACTTACAATTGAGGAATACAATAAGCAATACATTATAAAGAGGCAAACAGACAAAGGAAGTGCTTGTAATACAGATTTCTAGACATTGTTCAGAGCAAATTCTAGCCAGACGGTGAGAGTTTACGGAAAAAAGAGAGCAAAGTTAAAGGAAAGGGAGCGAAGGGTATTTTTAAAATCTCAGATAGTTATAATGAGTCCGTTGTTTATGTGATATATGCATATTACATATGTATAATATCACACAAACTCCTGTTTAAGTACTGTTTTAAAGATTTGAAAGAAGTCTCCTACGCTCACCAAGCCTGTATTTGTTTAAAAACATTCAAATTAATAAAACAAATAACGGTTTTCTATTTTAATATATTTCAAAGTGTAATTTATTTCTGCTACAGCGAAGTTGAATTTTCAGCATCATTACTCATTCAAATATGCTGGTTTCATAAAGAAACATTTCTTACATTATCATATTACCAGCATTGAAAATGGTTGTTCTGCTTAATATTTTGAGGAAAATGTGATTATTTTTGTATTATTAAACTGAGCTTAGTACAATTCTGGGAGTGTCTGCAAATAATGCAAACAATGCTGCCTTAAAATTCAGGTAAAACGAGGTATTAAGTTAAGTAACAGTTTCAGCAAGCCGTTTCGGTCTATGTCCCTTTAAATACAAATGAGATCTGCTGACCCCGCCCCTCTCCCTCCATGGGGTGACAGCTGTTCTCTGAGAGACTGTAAACTTTAGCTGCATATAGCCACTGAACTGGCTTACTAGCACATTATTAGGAAAGGTGATTTGCAAAGATTCATATAAAACTGTATACTCACTTCTTCTGTAGGTGAAGCGGGTGGGATCACGAGTGATTCTTGCGAACATAGACGCATGTAGGCAGATCGGGGACGCATTCCCTTCACAAACAAAGGTAAGCCACTGCATCTTCAGCAGCTCAGATGTCGAGAGTAAATGAGGACTGATATGTCCATTGTTACTTCCAACAACAAAACACCTCAATCACTTAGAAGACGTTCTTGTCTACACCTGCTCCAGAGTCGAAACAATGGCGGACTGATGACAGTTCACTCAGCGCGGGTCTGTGATAAAACGCCAGTGTTAATCAACAATCGTGGGAGCAGCCTGGGTCTGTGTGATGTCACTCTGCCAATAATCTGAGAATGGCTTGATCTGAGAAAGGGCTTATGATTTTTGGTGATAAAAAAACACACTGGATGGATTTTTATCATTATAAGGTGGTTGTGTACACACACTGCCAACACACACTTCAGTTCAAACTACATGTAAAAGTGAATTTTGCATCCAATGACCCCTTTAATCAAATCATTTCAATTCAATTTGCAAAAAGGCCAAATAACAATGCTGAGTCAAGCATTACATTAAGAATTAAGGTTAAATCACATATCAAAAAAGTTTTGAGATTCAGAATGGTCAGAGAAGAAGTTTAGGGGTTCAATATAGTTAAATCACGGTGAATGCAACATGGCACTATTAAATATACAAGCGAATACAAATTATCAAGACATCACAAGCAAGCAGTTATTAATCTTTATGGGCAAAGTACAAGCAGTCATTTCAAACCAACTCATAAGTGTGTTTACACTAAACTAAAGACTTCATAAAGGTTTCAAAATGCACCATGAAACTAGTATTGATGAGAGTGTCATAAATATTCTATGAGTTAAAAGAAACCCTTACACTCTTGGCTTAAGGATTGCTTTTTGATTGACATTCTTTTCGGAGCACAATATCATATGCTTTGTCGAAGTCCATAAAGGCTTAATTTTAGGATGATCGAGGGACTCATGAGGGAGTTTGTTCTGTCAAGAAATAGGAACAGCCCAAAATTAGCTCACCTCAGCCATGAAAAAGCCAAAGATAGAATTATAATTTATTTCTCCACTGACTCTCCTCTTCAATTTTAAATGAAACTTCATTGACTTTCATGTTTGAGGAATTTTCTCTCTACAGAGTGCAATCAATTCTACCAGACAACAACATAAATTATTGATACGCATATCCATATTTCCTCTGTCTACGCTGCCGCTGAGAGCTACAGCCTCATTATGAGGAGAATAGCGTCTTTGCTATGAATGGTTCTGCGCTAGCAGGCTAAACGTGGCATCTTTCGATAGATTAAGCACCATTAAAACTACTTCAGCGTGACATGCTCTTCAAGGTGATATCGGGCTGTCAAGGACACGGGCATAATGAGCCCAGACTTTATTTTCCCATTTAAAGATGCCTGTAAACAGATGAAAAGTGAGGGCCCTCAGCCAGCCGTGTGGCAAAGTGCAGTTTAGCAGCACAACGAGGCCAGTATGTCAGTCATACGTTATTCCCGACAAGATCGTTGTGTGTATTAAGAGAACTTACTGTCACCTGAACATGTCTGACTGAGATATATGACAACGGTTTGTCTTCAATCGCACTTTGCAGCCAAAACAAATGCATACACCGTCACATACTTAAGTTCAAATCCTACCAAAGGAAGTCAAAACATACAGTTGGTGGTTTTAAATGTGTATATTAAATTAGCATTTCAACAATTTTCAAACAGTATTTGAATAAACATAAACGTTAGCTTCCTTGTGCTGCACTGAAAGTCCTTTACCTAATTTGGTGTTCCAGAACAAAAATGACTGGCCTTTTAAAAATTGCTTGTAAATTATTTATGCCTTGTTATCAACAAAGCTTGGATTCAATCTTTTTGTCAACTTATTTTCTTTCAGTTAGCACAGGTTTTTTTATTTGTTTTTGGAGCTGATTGGTCATTAGGCCAAAATACTTTTTTCACTGAAAAACTACAATTTTTTCAGCACTGGATTTTCATTAGAATCAGTACAAACCAGAAAGAGGGTTTCTGCTAATTTCAGAATTGAACAATTGACTCCCTTTAAATTGTGTGAATTTAAATTAGATTTGTCCACATCCCATAGAAAGTTGGATTTGAACCAGAGTGATAAAACTTTTGCATAAACATAAATTCAAAGAAATTCAACACAGGTGATGCATTCTGGTAAATGTGTTCTAATCTGGTCCAAAAAATATGGATGTCAACTGTCTATCTAGTTTAATTTTTTCCAAAACTTTCAAACAAGACTTAGTCTTGCCAACATTCATAGTATGTATTCACAAACTTTGCTTTTCTAGCTAAGTTGCAATCAGACATGAATCTTACCGTACATTTAAATTTAAATTGCAATTCTGCATCATGTATGGTACTGCATTTCAAATGGAAATCAAATTCCTGAATTGAATTGGAATTTAAAATGTATTCTCAATTTAATTGTGTATGATACACAGCCCTGCCAGAGAATAATGCACGCAAACACGGATGTGAATAATAGCTGAATCTGATGAAAATGAACTGTTGCTTCGCCACAGCAGTGGCTGACCAGAAACATAAAACTGATTGTAAAAAACTGAGACTGAGCTGAGAAGACAAACTGCATGAATTTTGCGATGACATTTCACCCATAAGTACTGCCCTTTTTTGAATCACCACATGAAATAATGTGCAATGTTGTCAGTTGTTTGATATGCTATACTCCATTTAATGGGGTTTTAAACAGCTTTTTGCTAATTACACTGAACAAAATTATAAACGCAACACTATTGTTTTTGCCGATAGTCAAAGATCTAAGACTTTTTCTATGTACACAAAAGTTCTATTTCTCTCAAATCTGTCTAAATCTGTGTTAGTGAGCATGTATTATTTGCCGAGATAATCCATCCACCTCACAGGTGGGGCATATCAAGATTATTATTAGACAGCATGATTATTGCACAGGTGTGCCAAAATGCCACTCTAAAATGTGCAGTTTTACTGTATTGGGGGGGTTCGAAAACCAGTCAATATCTGGTGTGACCACCATTTGCCTCACGCAGTGCAAAAATATCTTCTTCGCATAGAGTTGATCAGGTTGTTGATTGTGGCCTCTGAAATTTTGGTCCACTCCTCTTCAATGGCTGTGCAAATTTGCTGGATATTGGCAGGAACTGGAACACACTGTTGTATATATATATGTCGATCCAGAGCATCCCAAACATGCTCAATGGGTGACATGTCCGGTGAGTATGCTGGCCTGGCAAGAACTTGGATGTTTTCAGCTTACAGGAATTGTGTACAGATCCTTGCAACATGGGGCCGTGCATTATCATGCTGCAACATGAGGTGATGGTCATGGATGAATGGCACAACAATAAGCCTCAGGATCTCGTCACACTATCTCTGTGCATTCAAAATGCCATCAATAAAATGCACCTGTGTTCGTTGTCCATAACATACGCCTGCCCATACCATAACCCCACCACCACCATGGGCCACTCGATCCACAACATTGACATCAGCAAACTGCTCAGCCACATGACGCCATACACACTGTCTGCCATCTGCCCTGTACAGTGAAAACCGGGATTAATCAGTGAAGAGAACACCTCTCCAAAGTGCCTGACGCCATCGAATGTGAGCATTTGCCCCTTCAAGTCGGTTACGACGACGAACTGCAGTCAGGTCGAGACCCCGATGAGGATGACGAGCATGCAGATGAGCTTCCCTGAGACGGTTTCTGACAGTTTGTGTAGAAATTCTTTGATAATGCAAACCGATTGTTGTTGCAGCAGCTGTCCAGGTGGCTGGTCTCAGACGATCTTGGAGGTGAAGATGCTGGATGTGGAGGTCCTGGGCTGGTGTGGTTACACGTGGTCTGCGGTTGTGAGGCCGGTTGGATGTACTGCCAAATTCTCTGAAACGCCTTTGGAGACGGCTTATGGTAGAGAAATTAACATTCAATTCACGGGCAACAGCACTGGTGGACATTCCTGCAATCAGCATGCCAATTACACGCTCCCTCGAAACTTGCGACATATGTGGCATTGTGCTGTGTGATAAAAATGCACATTTTAGAGTTGCCTTTTATTGTGGCCAGCTAAGGCACACCTGTGTAATAATCATGCTGTCTAATTGGCATCTTGATATGCCACACCTGTGAGGTAGATGGATTGCCAAGGTTATCTCTGCAAAGGAGAAGTGCTCACTAACACAGATTTAGACAGATTTGTAAAAACAGAGAAATAGACCTTTTGTGTACATAGAAAAGTCTTAGATCTCTGTGTTCAGCTCATGAAAAATGGTGGCAAAAACAAAAGAGTTGTGTTTATAATTTTGTTCAGTGTATTTTATAATTATTATGCATGCTGCTTTTATAATCTCATATTACTTGGATTCTACATTGAATATTTGTTCTTTTAAAAATGAATGTCTCAATGCAGGACAAATGAACTAGTGAAAAAGACGATTAATACACACTTGAAACTGCACTTTTTTAAAGAAAAATGTAGATAAATTTGAACCTAAAATCTTGATGTTGATTTAAAATGAAAAAGTGTCAAATATACCATTACATATCAAAAATGCATTTTATATATATATATATATATATATATATATATATATATATATATATATATAAAAATTGGCTGATTAGCAATTTGTGTTACTAAGCAATTGAACAGGTGTACCTAATAAAGTGGCCGGTGGTGGTACACCTGTTCAATTGCTTATTAACACAAATTGCTAATCAGCCAATCACATGGCAGCAACTAAATGCATTTAGGCATCTAGATGTGGTGAAGACGACTTGCTAAAGTTCAAACCGAGCATCAGAATGGGGAAGAAAGGGGATTTAAGTGACTTCAAACGTGGAATGGTTGTTGGTGCCAGACAGCCTAGTCGGAGTATTTAAACAACTGCTGATCTGATGGGATTTTCATGCACAACTATCTCTAGGGTTTACAGAGAATGGTCCGAAAAAGAGAAAATATCCTGTGAGCAGCAGTTGTGTGGAGAAAATGCCTTGCTGATGTCAGAGGTCAGAGGAGAATTGGCAAAATGGTTAGAGATGATAGAAAGGCAACAGTGTAGTAAAGCTTACTAAATTTAAATTACAACTGGTTGAGGCGGCAAAATATGGACCAGATTCCAGTCAGAGAATCAGGAAAGCAGGAGAAGTCTTCAGATTGAGACATTCATTTTATTCCAATATGCATCTACATATGCTTCTGGTATGAAATGAGATGTTGTCTACAAAGAAACAAGGGAAATAATTACAAATTACTAACTACTAACAGATTTATGAATTTCCATTAACATCAACTGACATATTATAATATCATAGTACCAATTGTATTTATTAGAGAATATGCATATATAACTCAAATATATTTAACAGAAATGTCTGTACTCAAAGTGACGATATGGTCAACACTAACACAATAACGAGCTGAGTAATACCCGCTTGTATATGTAGTTGCAGCAGGATCATTGCGGCAAATCGCGGCCGCAAATAACCGATCAAACGGAACACAGCGAACAGTAAACATCAGAAATAGCAATAGCATGCATAACATATAATAATTGCATACAATATTGTTCAGGCTTACTTATATTATATGAACAACACATTACAGAAAACATAGCAGCAGCATAAACAAAGACAGACAGCTTAGTTCCAATTGAGCATCGTTTAAACGCCACGGCATACCTGAGTATTGTTGCTGACCATGTCCATCCCTTATGACTACAGTGTACCCATCTTCTGATGAATACTTCCAGCAGGATAATGCTCCATGTCACAAAGCTCACATCATCTCAGACTGATTTCTTGAACATGACAATGAGTTCACTTTATTCAAATGGCCTCCACAGTCACCAGACCTCAATCCAATAGAGCACCTTTGGGATGTGGTGGAACGGGATCTGAAAATCTGAAGCAACTGCGTGATGCTATCATGTCAATATGGACCAAAATCTCTGAAGAATGTTTTCAAAACCTTGTTGAATCTATGCCATGAAGGATTAAGGTCATTCTGAAGGCAAAAGTGGGTCCAACCTGGTACTAGCAAGGTGTAAATTTACATTTACATTTAGTAATTTAGCAGACGCTTTGATCCAAAGCGATTTACACTTGGGGAATACATGAAGCGATTCATCTTAAAGAGGCAGAGGAAGTGCTCGTAATACCAAGTCTCAGGCATTGTTCAAATAAGTACAAGCTAGCAAGAGAAGGAATAAATAAAAAGTAAGAACGTTTTTTTTTTTTTTTTTTTTTTTAGGATGAAGTCAAGTAGTGTCGAAAGAGATGAGTTTTCAGTTGTTGCTTGAAGGTTGACAGGGATCCAGCATTCCGGATAGAGGTATGAAGGTCATTCCACCCGGGTGAACGAGAATATTCTGGAAAGTGATTTTGAGCCTCTCTGTGATGGTACCATGAGGCATCGCTCACTAGCGGATCTCAGACTTCTGGAAGGGATGTAGATTGTCATCAGTGTGTGGAAGTAGGCGGATGCTGAGCCTGTGGCTGTTCTATATGCAAGCATCAATGTTTTGAACTTGATGCGAGCTGCAACCGGTAGCCAGTGCAAGGAGATAAAGAGAGGTGTAACATGGGTTCTTTTTGGCGCATTCTGAATCATTTGTAGAGGTTTGATTGTGTTTGATGGAAGTCCAGCCAGAAGAGCATTGCAGTAGTCCAGCCTAGAAATGACAAGGGCCTGGACAAGAAGTTGTGCAGCATGCTCCGTTAGAAAGGGCCTGATCTTCCTGATGTTGTGTAATGCAATTATGCAAGATCGAGCTGTCTTTGCAACGTGGTCTTTGAAGGTCAGCTGTTCATCAAAGATAACACAAAGATTTCTGACTGAGCTTGATGGGGTAATTGTAGAATAACCTAGCTGGATGGTGAAATCGAGCTGTAGAGTCAGAGTGGCAGGGAAGACAAGAAGCTCAGTCTTTGCCAGGTTGAGCTGTAGGTGAAGTTATTTCATCCATGCAGTGATGTCCGCCAGGCAGCCTGAGATCCCTGCAGCTACCGTTGGATCATCAGGTCGAAATGAGAGATACAGCTGTGTGTCATCAGCATAGCAATGGTAGGAGAAACCATGTGATTTTATGATGGGACCCAGTGATGTAGTGTATGTGGAGAAGAGGAGGGGTCCAAGAACTGACCCCTGAGGAACCACAGTGACCGGTTGATGTGTTTTGGATACCTCCCCTCCCCAGGCCACCTCGAAAGACCTACCAGTGAGATAGGATTCAAACCAGCGAAGTGGAATCCCTGTGATGTCCAGTGATGAGAGGGTGGACAAGAGGATCTGATGATTGACAGTGTCAAAAGCAGCAAATAGATCCAGCAGAATGAGGACTGATGATTTGGAATCAGCTTCTGCAATTCAAATCAGCTTCTGTAACCCCGACGGCTTTTTCATCATAGCGGCGACTTCAACCACGCTAACTTAAAGACAGTTTTACCAAAGTTCTACCAACATGTGAACTTTGCAACAAGAAATAACACACTGGACTTTGTTTACACAACAGTGAAACACGCATACAAGCCGAACCCGCCCCCACCTCGGATACTCGGACCACATCTCTGTTATGCTAATCCCAGCATACAGACCGCTTCTCAAACTGGCCAAACCGGTTCAAAAGCAGATCACGGTATGGCCAGACAATGCTACCTCAGCACTGCAGGACTGCTTCCAGGACACAGACTGGAACATGTTTAAAGAGGCGGCCACCTATAATAACCATACAGACCTGCAGGAATACACTGAAACTGTGACTGCTTACATCAAATACTGCATTGATGATGTGACAGTCACCAAGACCATCACCACACGTGCAAACCGGAAGCCATGGATGACAGCAGAGGTTCGTGGGCTGCTAAAACCAGAGATGAAGCGTTCAGATCAGGAGATAAAGCGGCCCTCAAAACAGCAAGAGCCAATCTGTCCCGTGGCATCAAAAATGCAAAACGGTTATATGGAAATAAAATCAATAATCAATTCACAAACAGCAGAGATACACGGAGCCTGTGGCAAGGCATTCAGACCATCACTGACTACAAGCCCCGCCACAGGCCTGTGACGACACATCCCTCCCAGATGCACTCAACCACTTTTATTCACGGTTTGAAATGCAGAACAACACATCTGCACAAAACTGCCCACACCTCCCAGCGACCAGGCACTCTGTCTGTCTCCAGCCGACGTAAGGAAGACCCTATCTAGGATTAACCCACGCAAGGCTGCGGGTCCTGACAATATACCTGGCCGCGTACTGAAAGACTGTGCTGAACAGCTGACAGATGTCCTAACAGATATCTTCAACATCTCGCTGAGCCAGGCAGTCATCCCCACATGTCTCAAATCCACGACAATCATACCGGTACCCAAAAAATCACCTGTGTCCTGTCTAAATGACTACCGTCCCATAGCACTGACTCCAATCATAATGAAGTGCTTTGAGAGGCTAGTCATGCACAACATCAAAACCAGCCTCCCCAACACACTCGATCCGCTCCAGTTTGCATACCGCCCAAACCGCTCACGGATGATGCAATTTCCTCCACCCTCCACCTGGCTCTTACCCACCTAGAAAATAAAGACTCATATGTTAGAATGCTGTTCATCGACTTCAGCTCAGCATTCAACACAATAATCCCACAACAGCTCATCAATAAATTAAGCCTGCTGGGCCTCAACAACTCCCTCTGCAATTGGATCCTGGACTTTTTAACCGGAAGACCTCAGTCAGTTCGGGTCGGCCACAACACCTCGAGCACTACCACACTGAGCACAGGGGCCCCACAGGGCTGTGTGCTCAGCCCGCTGCTCTTCACGCTGCTGACCCACGACTGCACTGCCAAGTTCAGCTCAACCACATCATCAAGTTCGATGACACATCAGTGGTAGGTCTCATCAGCAACAACGATGAAACGCACTACAGAGGAAGTGGCACAGCTGGCTGAATGGTGGCGCTAACAACCTGTCCCTCAATGTGGAGAAGACAAAGGAGGTTGTGATGGACTTCAGGAGAAACTCTGTTGACCACCCCCCACTGACCATCGACACCTCGACTGTGGAGAGAGTCAGCAGCACTAAATTCCTGGGGGTGCACATCACAGAGGACCTCACCTGGACTACCAACACCAAGTCTATCTCCAAGAAGGCACAACAGCGCCTACACTTTCTCCCCGGCTGAAAAGAGCAAGCCTCCCTCCACCCATCCTCACCACCTTCTACAGGGGTACCATTGAGAGCGTGCTGACCAGCTGCATCACTGTCTGGTACGGAAACTGCTGTGCAGCAGACCGAAGACCCTCCAGCGGACAGTGAACACCGCTGCAAAAATCATTGGTGCCCCTCCCTCCATCCTGGACATTTTCCTTACACGATGCTCCAGCAAAGCAAAAGTATCGTGGAGGACCCCACCACCCTCCCACAGTCTCTTCCAGCTCCTACCCTCAGGTAGGCGGTGCGGAGTATCAGAGCCCGCTCCGCCAGACTGCTCAACAGCTTTTCCCCAGGCTGTGAGGCCCTGAACTCACATCACACCGCCCCTCTCTGAAACCCCAAACAACACCCCCCACCTTACCACATCTCAGGAAAAACTGTTAAACTTTTATCTCTGTGGAATTCAGGTGAGCGGGCCTGCACAAGCCACCTGTAGCAACACCTGTAGCAACACACACATGCACTAGACACTTTCACACACCATTGTGTGTCCAAATCCCACAAAAGACTGACTGTAATATACGACTGAAATGTATGTATGTTTACTGGCTCATGCACCACAAATCACCTTACACTGTTCCCCAGCCAGCTGCTTGAATGTCTCTCTTTTGCACATGTACAGTATTTGAAGTCATCTGCACAGTTGTACAGTTTGTATTTTTTGTACAGTTTGTATTTTTTGTTTCTTGTTTTTTAGTTTATGTATAGGTAACCACTTTTATATATAGCATATGTATAGTCAAAGCTGACAGTAGGTTAGTTTGTGTATAGGTTTATACTGTTTTACTTCGTGTTGTATATCTGTATTTATGTAGCACCGTGGTCCTGTGAGGCACGACATCTCGTCCCACTATATGTCCACACATGTAGTGGAATGACAATAAAGCTCAACTTGAACTTGAACTTGAATTCGTAGGGCTTCAGTGACAGAGAAACGCAGTCTCAGTTGAATGGCCACTCCTGAAACCTGACTGGTTAGCGTCCAGTTTGTTGTTCTGTGAAAGAAACAATGATACCTGATTGAAAACAACTTGTTCGAATGTTTTTGCTATGAATGGAAGGAGAGAGATCGGTCTGTTGTTTTGTTATAAGAGAAGTGTTTAATGTTGGTTTTTTGAGCAGTGGGGTTAACCGAGCCTGCTTGAATGCCATGAGGAAAGTGCCTGTGAGGAGGATGTGTTAATGATGTGTGTGAGTGCTGGTAAGAGTGTGGGAGAGATTGCTTGGAGAAGGTGTGTGGGGATTGGGTCTAGAGGACATGTTGTAGGATGGCTGGAGAGGAGAAGTTTGGATACTTCCGCCTCAGTGAGGGGACAGAAGGAGAAGATGGGAGTTTGAGCAGTGGATGTGGTTGGTTGGAGGTGAGAACTGACTACTAATTGTTCAAGTTTTTTCTGTGAAGAAAGTGGCGAAATCATCAGCTATTATAGAAGTGGTGGGAGGTGGTGGAGGGTGACAGAGGAGATAATTAAATGCTGGAAGGTGAAATCGAGCTGTAGAGAATAAAATGTTTTGAAGAGATTACGTGTGTCTGGAGCGCTGTTGATCTTGTTGTGGAAATATGATGATTTGGCAGTGCGGACTTCAGCAGAGAGAGATGAAAGCAAAGACTGATACTTACTCAGGTCTGACGGATCTTTTGATTTGCACCATTTTTTCTCTGCTGCCCTGAGATTGGTCCGATACTCACGAAGAACATCGGATAACCAGAATTTAGAAGAGGCAGCTCATGCTGGCCTGGGGAGAGAGGACAAATGTCGTCTAGACAAGAGGTTAAAGTAAAGCATAAAGTGTCCGTAACTGCATTCACATCCAGAGATGAGAAATGGGTAGGTGAGGGAAGAGAGGAGGACACCACAGAGGAAAGATGGGAGGGAGAAAAGGAGCTTAGGTTTCATCTAAAAGTAACCGGTAGAGGGTTTGGTGGCACGCAGGTAGCAAAATGTAATTGAATGTAATGAAGAAATGGTTGGAGATATGTAGTGGTTCTACCAAAATGTTGTCTGCAGTACAATTGCGTGTGTAAATTAAATAAAGTTGGTTGCCTGATTTGTGTGTGCTTGTATTAGTAAGGCGTTTGAGATCAAAAGAAGCAAGGAGTATTCACTCTGTAGCATAAGGCTTTTCTAGGTGAATATTGAAGTCGCCAAAGACTAGGAGTGGAGTGCCATCCTCCACGAAAGAGGACAGCAGCCCATCCTGCTCTTCTAGGAAGGTGGCTAGAGTTTGGCCAGGAGGACGGTAAATTACCACAATCTGGAGTTTTATGGGAGCTGTTACAGTAATCGCATGAGATTCAAATGAGTTGTGATTGCATAGGGGAGAGAGGGTTGAGTATTTCCAATTGTTTGAAATGAGCAAGCCAGTGCTCCCACCCCGGCCAACTTGACGTGGGGTGTGAGAGAAAGAGAAGTTGTTAGAGAGGGCAGCTGGGGTTGCTGAGTTCTCTTGACGAATCCAGGTCTCAGTCAAGCCCAAAATGCTGAGTGTGGATTGTAAAGAAAAAGCCAAAATGAAGTCTGCTTTGTTGACAGCTGACTGATAATTCCACAAACCCACTGAGAAGGAGGGAGGTGCAGTAGAAGAAGTAGAGATGGGGCGCAAGTTAGCAGGATTGCGTTGCCGACTGCGTGCGATGTTAGATCGAGGTTGAGAGACAACAGGAATGTTTTTTTTTTTTTATTAGATTTTCTGCATGGAATATCAATACAACAATTTGCAAAATGAATTGTATAAAATGATCCTTCCATGGTATTACTGATACTATCCCACTAAACACTTCCCTCCCTTAACTTCCCACAAAAAAAAAAAAGAAAAGAAAAGAAAAAAAAAAAAGGGTAAAAAAATAAATAAAAAAAAGACAGGTACAAATTTAAAATAATAACAATTAAAAAAAAAAATAAATTCGTATACATTTATATAGTAATGCTCAGCTTAAGTATCAAGACAGTTAGCCAGCAGATAATCCAAAAAGGGTCGCCACACTTTGTCAAAGGTCTTTAAAGAACCAGTGAGTGTTAGTCTAATTTTTTCCAGTTTAATACAAGTAAACACTTCTTTTAGCCATGTATCAAAGGAAGGGTGAGACGTGCTTCCACTTTAAAAGAATGAGGCGTCTTGCTAGTATAGTAAAGGCTAAAGCCTTTTGGACTGTTACTGAAATGTTAACATCTACTGTCAACCCAAAAATGGCCAAAAGTGGATCTGTATCAATATCTATGTTGAAGGCATCTTTCAAAGTTTTAAATATTTTAGTCCAATACTCAAATAATTTAGGGCATTCCCACAACATGTGAATGAGATTTGCTGGTGATTGCTTGCACCTATTACATGCATCGCTGACAGAGGGGTATATTTTAGCAAGTCTAGCATTAGTATAGTAAACCCTATGTAGAATCTTACATTGTATAAGCCCATGTCTTGCGCAAATAGATGAGGTGTGAGTGAGCTCAAGAATACGCTCCCAGTGTTCATCAGGTAACTCAAATCCCAAACTCTCTTCCCAAGCACCTCTGGTTGAATTTGCAGAGCCCGAATTAATATTGTGAATCAGATTATAAATGACAGAAATACAATGTTTTGAGTGTGGTTCAAGCTTTAAGAAATCATCCAGTGGAGATTCAGGGGGACGATTTGGAAAATGAGGGAATAGTTTTTGCACAAAGTGCCTGACTTGGAAGAAACGAAATAAGTGGGAATTAGGTAGATCGAATCTCTTAGAAAGGTTATTAAAGGATGAGAAAATACCGCTCATAGAGATCATCAATGGTCTTTATGCCTTTATCGAACCATATTCGGAACGCCTCATCCATAATGGATGGAGCAAAACAGTGGTGTTTAAAAATCGGAGAAAGGATAGAAGACCTATGCAAACCGGTGTGCTTCCTAAATTGAGTCCATATCTTAACTGAGTGGGATACTACTAAATTTGAACTAAAATTGACAGGTAAAGGTAACTGAGAAGATATAACAGAGTTCAGAGAGAGGCAGGCTGAGGATTGTTCTAGGTAAGCCCAAGAAGGGAGTTCAGAATTTATATTGTTCCTCCAATGTAAATTTTTTTGGATACTACAAGCCCAATAATAGTGTAAAAAATTAGGGAGTGCGAGACCGCCTTTATTTTTAGGGAGCTGCAAAATTGTTTTATTAATTCGAGCTGGCTTATTTCCCCATAAAAAAGAAGTGATACGTTTGTCCAAATCCATAAAAACTTTTCTTAAGGTAAATTGGAATATGTTGAAATAAGTACAAAAACTTGGGAAGAACAATCATCTTGATTAGGCTTATACGCCCAGCAAGAGAAAAGGGAGGTTATAACGTTCCATGTCAGATTCACAATTTTTAAGTAAGGAAACAAAATTGGAGGCATACATTCCAGTTAAAGATTTGGTCACAAAATACCCAAATACTTAAATCCCTCGGCTGCCCATCTAAAAGGAAAAAGTGAATGTGTAAGGTTATTTGCCAAAGAATTTACAGGAACAACTCGCTTTTATGAAAGTTAATTTTATACCCTGAAATTTTACCGAACTGATTTAGAATGCTCAAAATAATAGGGACAGAGACAACTGGGTCAGAAATAAAAAGTATAAGATCATCAGCATATAAAGATAATTTATACTCTATCTATCCGTTTGATACCTTTAAAATCGACCTCCTCACGAAGCCAGATAGCTAAGGGCTCAATGGCAATGGCAAAAAGTAAAGGCGACAAAGGGCAGCCCTGCCTAGTGCCCCTCTGAAGCAAAAATGGAGATGAAAACACCCCATTAGTTAACACGGATGCCTGTGGAGAAACGTACAATAATTTGACCCAGGAAATGAACCCATCATCAAAACCGAAACTTTCCATGACCTGAAATAAATATCTCCATTCCACTCTGTCGAACGCCTTTTCCGCATCTAGAGTCAAAACCACTTCTGGCACATCTGAATTGGGCATATTGAGAATATTGATAAGTTTCCTTGTATTATAGAAAGAATGTCTTCCAATCATAAAACCTGTTTGGTCAGCCGAAATTATTTGAGGTAACACTTGTTGTAACCGCAAGGACAAAATTTTAGTTAAAATTTTATAATCCACGTTCAAAAGTGAAATGGGTCTATAGCTGCCACACAAATGGGGTCTTTGTCTTTCTTGGCAATCAAAGTAATTGACGCTGATGATAATGTGGGAGGTAAGCAGCCCTTGGAAAAGCCTCATTAAACACATTCTGTAATGCAGGTGCCAATGATATAGAAAACGCTTTATAGAACTCAATGGTGAACCCGTCAGGGCCTGGTGACTTGCCACTTTGTAGAAGTTTGATCGCTTCCACCACCTCAGCGATTGATACTGGATCACCAAGGGTCCTAGCTATAGTAGTATCAATTTTGGGAAAGGTGATCTTATCCAAGGGCCACTCCTCACAATTAATACATGGGGGAAGCTCAGAAGTGTAAAGATCTGAATAAAACTCTAAGAAAACGCTATTAATTTTATATGCATCGTGGAAAATATCTCCTTGTGGTGACCTTATTCCTGTAATCAGCCTTGATGTTGCTGATGCTCTGGCTTGATGAGCTAATAATTTACCTGCCTTATCGCCCATTTCAAAAAAACGTTGTCCAGATTTAAGCAGAAGCGCTTCAGCATTATTTGTGGTCAGAAGATCAAATTCCGTTTGCAGACGAAGACGCTCTTTATACAGATCTTTATTTGGATCAGCAGCATACTGGCGATCAAAATTTTGTAGATCCTTCAAAATTGTATCTAGTTTAAGTTTGTTAGCTTTATTCGTACCAGAAATATAAGAAATAATCATGCCTCTTAAGTATGCCTTGAACGTTTCCCATAGGGTCCCTCTGCTAATACTTGGCATATCATTAATTTCAAAAAACAGGGCAATTTGTTCAGTCAAAAATTGTTTAAACTCATCTCTAGCCAAAAACATAGAGGGGAAGTGCCACTGTTTAGAAAAAGATGTGAACTGGGAAAGATTAATGTCAGCAGAAGTGGGAGCGTGATCCGAAATAACGATGCTGTGATATTCACAGCTCAATACGTTTGAAAGTAGTCTGTTGTCCACTAAGAAAAAATCTATTCGCGAATATGAATGATGAACATGGGAGAAAAATGAGTAGGCCTTATTAGTGGGAAATTTAGATTTCCAAGGATCGGATAGCCCCAATCGTTCCGCAAAGCTATTCAAAGTTTTGGCTGAATTAGTTAATGCACATGGTTTGCTTGAGGATCTATCTAAAACAGTGTCTTGAACAAAGTTAAAGTCACCCCCTACAATAATATGTCTTTTCTCAATATCAGGAATAGATGAAAAGAAATTAGATATAAACTTATCATCATCCCAATTAGGGGCATAAATACTTGCCATAATGACAGACACATCTCTAAGTTTGCCAGTAATTATGACATAGCGTCCATTAGGATCAGATAAAACTTCTGCCAACTCAAAAGGGATACTTCTGTGAATCAGAATAGCGGCACCTCTTGCTCGTGCACTAAACTTTGAGTGATACAGATGGCCCACCCATGCTCTTTTAAGCCGTTGGATATCATGTCAACCGGAAGTCCCAGGAATGGTTTTTAAACACATGATAAGGGTGGAAATTAAGAGGACAGAAAAGGTGAGCGTGTGAAGGGAAGAGAAAAATGATACTTAAGTGCGTTGCCGGTTTCGTTGCTCGGTCAATGTCGCGCAGGAAAAGGTCGTAGGTCTTTACACTCGTTGGTCTTTACATTCGTTGGTATTTACACGACGGCTGAACGCTTCTGCAGATGCTTCCGCATCAGCGCTCGGACATCAAATAAATACACAGTCATAGAGACTAGAGTGAAAACAGCTGTGGCCGGCTTCTGATTAGCCCAGCCAATAGCCTAAAGTAGTGCTTAATAGCTCAACGCGAAAATAACACTTCAAAGCACGAGGAGAAATGCAAATGCCACAGGCTCCTTCTTTTTTGAAGAGGTGTACCTAATATAGTGGCCAGTGAGTGTGTGTGTATACAGTATATATATATATATATATATATATCAGTATTAATGGTTATATTAGTTTAGTATTAAATTTTAAAGTAAGTTAGCTGATTGTGTGCCAAAAGACTGTGTCAAAAAGCTACAAAATCACTATATAATATGCACACTTTATACACACACACACACACACATGAACAGTCTAGCATCAGCATTTATTCCCACACCATATTGTATATCTGAAGCTCTCAATACACTGCTGGTCATTAGTAATTGTATTAATCAACACAATGTAATCAACTTTTTACTAATGATCGTTCCGTCTCGTTAAGAGCCTTCCTCATGTTTTATTGAACACCCAATTAGATGGAGCATTCAGCGGTTAATTAGCATGCCAGGGCTCATGTTGTTGTTGTGGGCTCCCACTGTGTGTCAAACAGAGATGTGAGATGATTTGCCAGGGGACGTTTCTAACTGCGATACTGTATGTGAATGCCCTACTTCAACTTCTGTTCTATCACATAACCACATAAAGCTTATTGTGTGGTTCAACACGGCCTTTACAATAATTCCACTGCTACATCTTCTCTATCTCAATTCCCTAATTACTTTCCATAGTCCATAGAATATTGAGCGTATCTGATATGGACTTTATATATGCCGCAGTTTATTTCCACATCATTTACATGTACTACCTGTAACAGGTATTGAAAAAAATCTTAGTTATTCTAATATTTTATTTAGTTTATGATATTTTTAAGTAAAAATTCCAAGAAATGAGCTAAGATAGAAGTAAAAAGTTTATTTTTATTTAAAACAATTATCATTATTTTTTTATAAAAGCACCTGCTAAAAATATATTATCTGTAAAAAGTGAAAGCTGTCATGCAAAACGTGGCTCTGTGGTATTTCTTACTGACTGTATAGGGTGTTATAGATTGGATTTTTTATGGTAAACATCAAAAAATGACTCCAGATTTCAATTGATGGTCATCTCACAGATGACCTGATGTCTGGCCAGCAACTGAGAATTAGAAGCATAATATGATCATAGAATAATCTGTCTGTTTTCATTTCCATCCAAACATGACTTATTATTTTAAGCTCGTATTATGGGCCGGAAAAGGTCACAGTTTGTCCCACAAGATAAAACATAAGATGATGACATTTTCCTTCAGTTCCTTTTTGCATTGTTGTTTTTCAAAGAAAAAAAAAGAAAGAAAAAAGGAGAGACATCAGTAAAGAAAGGAGGAAAAAGCAAAAGTTTGAAGACTGAAATGATAGAACTGAGAAACAGAGAGAGCAAAAACATAGAGCACAGAAACATGAAATGAAAAGAAAAACAAAGTGAAAGTAAAAGAGCAAAATAAACAAAGAATCAAGAAAGTATGGAAGACAAAAAAGAATGACAAACAATCAAGAAAAAAATTAGCAATAGAAAGGATTTACAAAAAGAGCTAATGAAGGATAGTATCAAAAGATTGATAAAACATCAAATTAAATAATTAATGAATTCCAAAAGAATGAACAAATCACAAAAGAATGATGAAAGAAGGAGTAAAAGAATGGTGAAAGAAAGAAAGAATAAACAATGAGCTAAATAAATAATAAATCAGTCATGCAATGGCAAAAAATAAGTAAAAAAAGAATAAATGGCAAAAGCAGGGGAAAAAATCATAAGATCAAATGAATGAACGACATAAGAGCAAACGGATGAGGAAAGAAAGAATGAACAGTGAAAGAATGAAATAATTGTGAAAGAACAAAATGAATGAGGGAAAGAATAAACAGAGTGTGAAAGGGATGGAAAGAATGAATGATTAAGGTGAAAAAATGAGAAAAGAAAAGAGTGAAACAATGAGGAAAGAGTGAAAGAATGAAGGAAAGAATCAAGAAAGAGCACAAAAAATGAATCACAAAATACTGAGAGAATGAGGAAAGAAGCAAAAGAATGATCACTATACAGAAACAAATCCAGAGCAAGCAAAAATATGAGAAAGAGAATCACGAAAGAGCAAAGCAGCAAACTCTTTTCAGATTCAATAGAGTCACAGATTTGGACTTTTGTTGAATTTATTCACTCATTCACAGATGCACATGAAGTGTCAGAGTAATTCCCAGAGCTACAAGTGCGGTCACACATGGGCTCAGATTACTGAGATTTCTCATTCCCCAGATGCCGATTCCCCTCAGAACCGTCCCTTCAAAACACAGCAGCAGCCATTAGTTTCACTCGCTTCACACCTGACCGGCATGAGAAAAAAGCATGCTTTCTATTTCATGTTGGACTTGAGCTTGAAATAAGGCCCATGTTGAGGGGACAGCAATTTCTGACAGCGGAATATCGCCGGTCTGCGTCTATGGAGAAAGTGGCCGCTACCTGCGTGGCTCATGATAAATGAGAGCAGTCCAGAGAAAACGGGAAATAAATGCTTCAGAAAATATTGCTTTACAGAGCTCAATGGGCTGACTTCTGAAATGATCGTTATTTATGAGCAGAGGGCCGGCCAGATGACACAGCAAATTATTTTTAGTATATTTCATGCAATGGGATAAGAGTCGAAACCAGACGGGTACGGTCAGTACGAGAGAGGACTGCGTCGAAGGAGAGGGGTGAACAAAATTGGTCAGTGAGCAGTACAGGCTGAAAAAAATAGAAATCAATAACCAATCTACGGGAGAAAAAAAGCAGCCCTCCGTGTATCGTACGGAGAGGTTATCATAGCAGCTTCTGTAAATGAAGAGTCCTTCAGAGCGAACGGCCACTCCAAGATCGGTTTCACTGGGTTAGTGGGGTCGTGAAATGGCCGTGACTATCTTTACGCTGCACGGGATACATTGTCTTTCCAGCTAGTGTATGCTAGACGCAACATCAACCTAACAGCAAAAACGTGTTAATGTGATGACTGACGGCGATCTTTTCCACCTCAATGCAGATACTTTAATTTGGAGTTGTGCTAGATTAAACTAAACCCTGAAACTCTATCAATGTTTTTCAGTATCAAACTGAATTCACCTGGAGCTATTATTTTAACATGTCTTCAAAATGTTTTTTTTTCAGAAACAGATTCACTATTCCAATCAATGAAACTTAAGAGCTCAAATGACTACTGCTTACAAAAAAATAAAAAAATTAACAATAAAATGCAGTTGCAAACTAAAACTACTGGAAGTTCTTTCATTAAAAAAAATGCAAAATACGTTATCCAAATCATTGTTTGAAGCATCGAGAAATGTCATTATCCATATAAACTCTATACCTTTAGTTTCTAATAAAATAATGTCTCCAATGTTATTCAAATGCCAACACTTTATTAGACAATAGACAACACACACATTATGCAAACTGCTCATACACAAGCATATTACAGCCATACACTCATGTACACAAGTCCATTAACCATATGCCATAACACACACACTCATTTTACTGAGAGTTGACAGTTGAAGTCATGTTAATGAATTTCACTCTGTTTAATCTAAATTAATATCAGTAACACACTAGATTGAGAATCTGCACGGATTACAAAGGAAGAGTAGGGAATGAGAATCTATCAATCCTCCAAGAGTCACAGAACATCTACTGTAGAACTAATCTTTCAAAATAAGTCAAATCTGTTTACCTAATATTTGTGTGTTGTTTGCAAGAGTGATTTTTTTGATCTGAGCTGTTTAAATCAGTGTCATAGTCAACATAAAATGATATTCAAAGCTAATTTTTCAACAATGTGAAATTTTTCTGAAAATGAGATAGGAATTGATTTGAAGTGTCAAAAAATAAGAGCTCTTAGTAAGGTCATCTTTACAAAAAAATGGCAGAGCAAGTTATTACATTTTGATACAAAAATGCAGACGTTTTTTTTAACTTTAAAGCTCTTCTCGTTTGCTAGAAAATCAAATAAAAATTGCAAGAACTATTTACCCATATCATTTAAAAATACACAAATGACCTACCTCTGAAAGTCAAACCAAACCTTTCTTAATTTTAAGATAAACATTAACAATCTATAAATAAAGAACCTTTTGTGTAATGGAAAGAGTCTAAGGTTGCTAAAGGTTCTTCATGGAACCACAGATGCCGTGCGGTGTCGTTCCTGTTATTTTATAGAAGTAATAAGCCTTACAACAGCCTGTAAAATCATGGTTGCAAAGCCTCACATGGCTTAGAGCTTGTATTTAGACACATAAAGAATAATATTAATATGGCTCTTATATTCCCTTGAACTGTTTTACCCCAACACAGCAGAGTCCCGTCAAATGTGACCTCAACTGCCTCCTGAAAGCTGGTCTGGATTCAATCCAGCCTTTCTTAAAACCTTTCAAATGTTATTTTCATGCCATCCACTGGGTTTTGCGATGAAGACCTCACCACCTCGTGTGATCAAGAGTAGAGACAGAAGAAATAGCAGCTGTAAACCCCCAGAGGAGACAGAGAGGCGAGAGGAGGTGTGAACAGCTCTGATGTGAGGAGCCACACGTGGGAACCTCAAAAAGTCCAATTTGGCACAAGACCTTCTAAAGGGAATAAGCAAAAGCTTGTGGGAGAGATGTTTTATAAATTAAGATGTGAGTTATAGGAGGAAACAAGAGGGTAAAAAAATCTAAAACATAAATAAGGTAAATCAACTTGAGTTTCTTGACCCCTGGTGAGATATGGGTTTAATTAAAGGAAGCTATTGTTGAAGTGCTATAAAGTGAACTGCATTAATATAAAAACTAATTTCAAACAAAACACCAATAAATTAGAAAAATGGGAAATACATTTTATATTATGGTTGTTCTGAGAATTAGAAACCATGACAAGCACTTACAAAGATTTAAGGGAAAGGACGTGACATGTGGCCAAGTATGTTGTGCTCTGCACTAAACCCATCCAAGTGCACACAGACCTCCACCAACAATCACTGCTGGACCAGAGACTCGAACCCGTGACCTTTGTGTTACAAGTCCAACTCTATATCCATTAGGCCACGACTGCCCCTAATTACGACAATATGTTCAAAACTCTGCAGCTTGCTTGATTACTCACACAAGAAAGAACGATCACATTACCCCTATCCTCTATCATCTTCATTGGCTCCCGGTTTCCTTATGTTTAAACTACAAGATGCTAATTGTCACTTATAAAACTCTCCATAACATTGGTCCTACTTATTTCTCTGATTTACTTCTACCTTATGTACCTGCCCGCTCCTTAAGATCTTCTAGTGAGGGATTGTTAGTCACCTCTAAGTTTCGTCTGGTGACTATGGGATCTAGGGCTTTCAGTGTTGTTGCTCCTAGATTGTGGGACGCTCTTCCTCAAAACATCAGTCATGCATCCTCCCTTCTCTCCTTTATAAACCTCTTAAAAATCATTTTTTTCTCTCTGAGTATTACTCTTCAGTTCATAGTCTGTGAATTGTACCCTGTTATGGATGTTTATCTTCAGTCTCTCTGTATCTCTAATCTAATATTGTAAGTGGTTTCTGTATATTACTCTCAGCTCTTGGTATGTTATGTCTTCTGGTATTGATGTCTATTTGTCGCTGTTCCTTAAGTCTGACTTGTAAAGTGACCTTGGGTGTCAGAAAGGCACTATATAAATACAAATTAGTATTATTAGTATTACCATAATAAGTATAGTTTACACAAAATACTATATATACACACTACAGCAGTTGCTACTGTAAAATAATAATGTATTGCTCTAATATACTCTACCAATCAAAAGTTTGGGGACAGTAAGCTGTAAACAGTACAAATATATAGAAATAGAAAACAGCTATTTTAAATGGTTATAATTTTCGTTGCAATTTATTTTACCTTTTAATTTTTGTATAATAGTTAAAGGCTTAGAAACAATATTTACCATACATGGTTAAGTTTCCTGAAATCATTCTTCTAAATGCAATTATATTACTATTACAGTTTTAAAAGAATAAACAATCCAAAAACAACCCCCCAAAAAAGCACCCAAAAATGTATGTCTTCCATTGCAGCTTTCAAACTACATTACTGTTTGCACATTTTTAAATGTCATGACGTGTCGCTGTCACGTAAGGTTTGACGTCAATTATGTTCAGTTGAGATGCGAGAACTGATGACTTATGATGTCACTGATGTCAAATGTGACCATTCATATTTATATGAACATGCACAAAAAAAGATCTGAGAGAAAGAAGTGAAGACAATTTTTGCAGCTGAACAGCAACTGATGACAGATCACTTTTAGGTGAACTATTCTTTAATACTTTTTTAAACTTTTAATACTACTCACTGGGTCATGGACTGATGGCAATGGTGCTATTATCTCTTATGTGCTATTAACTCTGTGACTAAGCCTCAACACGGGAGTAAATGAACATCAGGAAAAACACTGCTGCCCTACTAAATACACACAGACTTGTGTGGTACACATTACCACAAATTCTTCTGTAAATGTCTATAATGTACAATTCTAGTATGGTAGCTAACACATAAAAGGAATAGTTCACCCTCCCCACCCCCACAAAAATGGCAATAATGTACTTCCCATCAGACCCTCCAGTATTTTAGATGAGTTTGTTTGTTTTATCAGGGCAGATTTGGAGAAAAGGATCCTCTGCAGTGAATGGGTGCCATCAGAATGAGAGTCCAAACAGATTATAAAACATCAAAACATCACAATAATACACGAGGAAACCACACCACTTTAGTCCACGCATCTTTTTACAAGACGTTAAATGTGGACTGAAGTAGTGTGGATTACTTGTGGATTATTGTGATGTTTTTATCAGCTGTTTGGACACTCATGCTGACAGCACCCAATCACTGCAGAGGATCCATTGGTGAGCAAGTGATGTAATTCTACATTTCATAATTTCAAACTCATTTACATTTTATTTTTTTCATTTTTGGGTGAACTATTCCTTTAAACAAAAGCAACATAGTACAGTTCAGACCCCCGCAGTAATCTAAGGTTAACCATCTTTCTCAAGGATCAAACTTCTAGGTTCAAGTCTGCAATCTTTAACCACCCCGACTTCAAAAAGGTCAGTGTTTTAGTAAGGAATACCAGGAGTAGAGCTCAGAAAGAGAAATGAAAATGACTCCTGGCAACCTGCTCGCTAAGGATTATGGGACTGCAGACACTATCTTTTCAGTACAACCTTGACCAGGGTGAGCTATAGAGGAGTGCTGCAGGCCACGCTACACCCCAGGGCTGAACTGTGTCAATGCACAGCTCTCAGCGGAGGGGAAATACACAGAACAAGAGAAAGAGAGATGGCTGGTGGCAAAAGAGGAAATGAGACACCTAAGAAAAAAAAACTGTAAAATTAAGGAACAAAAAAGCCCAAAAGGTCATTCAGGAAAATCGTGTTATTCATGGTTATGCGAAACATGCCTGAATAGCTTATGTTATTTAAACATTTTCATGAAGGTAAAAAAAAAATGTCAAGGCTATCTCAGGGAGCAAAAATAAAGACAAAGCTTTTACAAAATGTATGTCAAATTAATAAATCTGTCTTAATACCAAGTCATATGCAGTCATTTTGTACTAAAATAATACATGACCGGTTATGTAATTTCCTTTTCTTGACCAGCTCACAGTGATCTCATCAGTCCAATTTACAATGGAGGAGTCACAATATCACTATTTATCTCTCTGATTCCAGATCAGTTTAGGCTGATGACGTGGAGGTCTTTCCCTCAGAAGGATGAATCACTGCAGCATGAAGAACAGAATTTCCATCCCATTTCCTCCCTTAGATTGTGCCGTTATGTTCAGCTCCATAACATATTGTTGTGTATCATAAATCTCTTCTTTTCCTCCCCATCTGAGATCCATTGCACAGTATAGCTTATATATATTGTACGGTAGCTCAAACTTTCCCCATTATATATAGCTTTGGTATACATTATATCAGCATTATACAGGTAGAATATGCATTGGTGGCTTTGAAACAGTGAAACACTCCTAAAACTGCGGGTTACAGACAGGCTTCCACTGTAACAACATATCAAATTACCTTAATTTCAAATGAACTTTATGGGGGGGCATGTTACCATACTGTATAATAAATAGCATTCTTATGTTATATTAATTAGATTTATATGAATGTATTCATATTAATTAAATATAAATTACATATAATACAATTAAAAACACTACAATTAGTGTTCCTGTGGCTCAGTGGTTAGAGCATTGCGTTAGCAGCGCAAAGGTTGTGGGTTCGATTCCCAGGGAACACATGTACTGACAAAAAAAAAAAAATGTATAACCTGAATCGGTATAACCGGTAAGTCGCTTTGGATAAAAACGTCTGCTAAATGCGTAAATGTAAATAATATTATCAGATCATGGTTAAATATTATAAAATACTTTTTGCCCAGTCAATCAGCAATGAAACAAAAATATGCACACATAATATATTTAAAATACACTTTATGTATGTGAGTTTTAACAATGAAACAAATATATTTATTATTTAATGACATTATTAAAATAAAAACATTATTAAAACAAATAAAAACTATTGTCCCTAAAATTAAGGGACAACTTGAGTCATAAGTTTAAAAAAGAACATTTAAAATATTTAAAGCTCTCCATAATGTGCTGATATGAAGTCCAAAGATAACCATGCAATCCTCCAAATCAAGGTCCGGAGATAGCCAAGGCTTTATGAAATGCTCTGAAACGATGTCCAAAGATAACCGCGGCTAAACAGAATGCTGGGAAATGATGTCCGAAGATAACTGCGGCTTTACAGAAAGCTCCAAAATAAAGTCCAAAGATAATAGAAGCTTAAAGGGGGTTACAACAGCCACAGATACATATTTTGTTGTGACAGTATATAGACTCACATACTGCTCACATAAATTAATAAATGTTTTGTTATGCTTAGATGTCAAATTGTTTTGCTACTTTCTACATTGCCTCTAGAATTCATGTAACCGTCAAGTTGAAAAGGCTCATTTCAGGCATTACTCAGATCTATACATCTGTAAGTGTTCATACCGCACAAGTTTGTTTGACAGGACACATATCAAACCGCAAAAGACGTCAGATCATGTGAAGACATTACAAAAAGCCTTGGGCTGAGTCTGACACTGACCTCTGACCTCTTTAAAGGGAATCTGAGGGTTGGCTTGCAGACAGATTGGCCCTGGAGGGAAGGGAGTCATTTTTATGCTGTGCTGGAAGGCATCTCTCTCGCTCTCCATCTCATGCTCGCCATCGGGCAAGAAAAGACTGATGGTATAGACAAGACTGTGGAGTGTTTTGTTTCAAAGTCTGTAACTCTGTGGGGTTTTTTGTATTAATATTCCAATATTTGAAAGGATCTCATAAAGAGGAGTCCAGGGCACACTTTACGCCAAAAATTAAAGGGAGGAAAAAGAAAAGAGAGGGTGGGAATTGAGGTAAATTGGGACACGTTTTAGCATTGAGCTGACTTGGGGAATGGCCCAATTAACCTGAATTCACTATATTTTGCAAAAGAAAGACTCATTTTCAGCAGAGAGACAAGGGACACCGAGGTAAATTAAATCAACAGCCGGTTTATTGAACTATGGCAGGGAAATGGAGCAATGCAGCGAGTTCAGGTAAGTGAATCAGGAATAGAGAAGTTTCTAGAGAGTCTTATCTGTGAGTAATCAATCCTTTACTTTATCCAGGGGAACCAGCGGGAGCAATGGAGCTTGGAGACGGTGGAGCACAGGAGCGGTGGAGATCTGGGAGCAGAACACAGGAACAACAAGACTGTAGACAAAATGTAAGAGGTTCAGGTGAGTCAACATCGAATGTTTGAGACCAGACAGTAACTGTTTGGGAGGAGTACGTTGATATAGAGCTCTTGATGACTGGTGACAAGTGGCGATGATTAGTAATCAAGTGAGTTGGATCTGGTGTGTGTAGTTGGTGGTGACTGAGGTGACTGTGACTCCATGACACTCGTAAGAGTTTACATTGTGACGAGCTTATTTTATGCCACTATTTCCAGTAATGCACTTTTACTGTAATGCACAATAGATAGAGGGAATTACCGTGACAAGGAAAACAGTAATACATTATTATTTAAGCATTTATACAAAATTGTAGCATTTGTTGTACTGACATTAATTTAAAATATATTTATTTCAATAAAAAATAATTGTCCTGAAAATAATGTCACAATGGGAAAAAAATGTCTAGTATATTACATTAATGATTACATTTTTTATTTTTTTTGCTTTCAGAGTTTATAGTCAAGAAATCTACAACTTATCATGAAATTGATTTTATGTTATGGCAAATTCGTTCATTGCTTTAAAAGGCTGAAATCAAAAGTTAGGAGTTAGGAATTTGTTCCAACACCATTTTCCTCAATTTCAGGAAGAGTCAAGGAGGAAACAGCAAAAGACACAAGGAAACACAATCATGCACAGATAATTGCACGTCTTTATGTCTAAAGTTATAAAACAGGTTTATGCTCATAGAGTAAATCCATTTAAGGCCACAGAGACAGGCCATCATCCTGGGAGAAAATAGCCCATCTCCGTTTGCTTACATTCAGTCTACTCTGAATCAAATTCACAAACACCCCACAATTGTTTTCCCCATCATGACTTTCTTCATCAGTGACGCCAATAACATTACAACATGCTCGGCTGATAATGTGCCAAACAGGCTAGCTCATGTTAAATAAATCCAAGCTATTTTAAAATTGGTACAATTAGCATTTTTGTCTATTTAGAGCCATCTGTAGTAGTGTGCATATGAATATTAGCAATAAAATCTCCATAAAACTCCCACATTCTGGCCACAGTGACAAGACACAACACGTCAATACTTAAAATTGAGTATCGCGGCACTTCTCATGAAGAACTGAATGGCAGGTATGAAATTGAGGGTGTGAACTCATTTTGAGATGCCGTAGTCGGCGTTTGTCTCTGCGTGCAACACACACTGTGTTTGCTCAGAGCCAGTCTTGGCGTACACCATTATCCCAGACACCCCTCAGAGCTAAAGAGAGGCTCTCAAAAGAGCAGGGACTGCTGACGGCAAGACTTTTTACATGTTAGCACAATTTCTCCATCACATAAACACCAAAAGTGATAAAATGAGAGTCAGTCAAACGTAATGATGGAGATATCAGATAAGGCGGTTCATCGCTTTGCAAGACACTACATGTGAGGAATAATAATGAGGCTGTGTTGTTGTTGGTAATTAGCGTGATATGGCTATATCTCTCATTCAGAGGTGATAAAATCAGGCTACATTTGACTTGATCTCCAGTATTAATGGACATGTATTCTGCTTCACATGACAGTGTCCAAGTTACATGTAACAAATTTATTATTTACAAGCTATTCCACCACATAAATAAAACCATACACAGAGTTACAGCTCTAAAAACCAATAGCCAATAAACACACACCAGTAAAAGAAATGTTGATTTAATTTTATACTGATGCACCATCTTTATAAATGCCATTTAAACAGTGTAATGAAGTATTGTCAGAAAACCTAGATTGGCAAAAATGTCACAAATTTGTTAATGTATATGTCAATGAACCAGATTACATTTCCAGACCACATGGTTCCAAAATCATAAGGAGTGTTTGACTTGTAGACGCACTGCACCGATCAGTGCATCAATGCAGTGCAAGAGCTCTTGCAGTACTTTGAGGTCATGCATTATAGGTCTGTGCAGCACTGCTTCAAGCCCAGCATACCTAAGCAGAACTATAATTAAAGGGGTCATGAACAAAGATATACAATTTCTCTTGATCTTTTAACATATAAGAAGTTAATGTATTATAAAAAAAAACTTTGTGTAAGTTTCAGAACTCAAAATGTTCTTGTTAAAGGATTAGTTCACTTAAAAAAAAAATCCTGATAATTTACTTACCCCCATGTCATCCAAGATGTTCATGTCTGTCTTTATTTAGTCAAAGATAAATTACGTTTTTTGAGGAAATATAATATATATATATATATAAATAACCCCTCACATTTTTTGTAAATATTGTATATCTTTTCATGTGACAACACTGAAGAAATTACTTTGCTACAATGTAAAGTAGTGAGTGTACAGCTTTGTATAACACACAGCCATTAATGTCTAAACCGCTGGCCACAAAAGTGAGTACACCACTAAGTGAAAATATCCAAATTGGGCTCAATTAGCCATTTTCTCTCCCTGGTGTCATGTGACTCATGTTACAAGGTCTCAGGTGTGAATGGGGAGCAGGTGTGTTAAATTTGGTGTTATCGCTCTCACTCTCTTATACTAGTCACTGGAAGTTCAAAATGCCACCTCATGGCAAAGAACTCTGTGGATCTGAAAAACATAATTGCTGCTCTACATAAAAATGGCGTAGGTTATAAGAAGATTGCCAAGACCATGAAACTGAGCTGCAGCACGGTGGCCAAGACCATACAGCAGTTTAACAGGACAGGTTCAACTCAGAAAAGGCCTCGCCATGGTCGACCAAAGAAGTTGAGTGCACATGCTCATCGTCATATCCAGAGGTTGTGTTTGGGAAATAGACGTATGAGTGCTGCCAGCATTGCTGCAGAGGTTGAAGGGGTGGGAGGTCAGCCTGTCAGTGCTCAGACCATACGCCGCACACTGCATCAAATTGGTCTGCATGGCTGTCGTTCCAGAAGGAAGCCTCTTCTAAAGATGATGCACAAGAAAGCCAGCAAACAGTTTGCTGAAGACTAAGGACATGGATTACTGGAACCATATCCTATGGTCTGATGAGACCAAGATAAACTTATTTGTTTCAGATGGTGTAAAGCATGTGTGGCGGAAACCAGGTGAGGAGTACAAAGACAAATGTGTCTTGTCTAAAGTCAAGCATGGTGGTGGGAGTGTCATGCAAGAGTGCTGCCGGCACTGGGGAGCTACAGTTCATTGAAGGAACCATGAATTCCAACATGTACTGTGACATACTGAAACAGAGCATAATCCTCTCCCTTCGGAGACTGGGCCACAGGGCAGTATTCCAACATGATAACAACCACTGCCTTGCTAAAGAAGCTGAAGGTAAAGGTGATGGACTGGCCAAGCATGTCTCCAGACCTAAACCCTATTGAGCATCTCTAGGGCATCCTCAAACGGAAGGTAAAGGAGCGCAAGGTCTCTAACATCCACCAGCTCCGTGATGTCAAAAGGACTCCAGTGGCAACCTGTGAAGCTCTGGTGAACTCCATGCCCAAGAGAGTTAAGGCAGTGCTGGAAAATAATGGTGGCCACACAAAATATGGACACTTTGGGCCCAATTTGAACATTTTCACTCAGTGGTGTACTCACTTTTGTGGCCAGCGGTTTAGACATTAATGGCTGTGTGTTGAGTTATTTTGAGGGGACAGCACATTTACACTGTTATACAAGCTGTACACTCACTACTTTACATTGTAGCAAAGTGTCATTTCTTCAGTGTTGTCACATGAAAAGGTATAATAAAACATTTACAAAAATGTGAAGGGTGTACTCACTTCTGTGAGATACTATATATATATATATATATATATACAGTGGGGCAAAAAAGTATTTAGTCAGCCACCAATTGTGCAAGTTCTCCCACTTAAAAAGATGAGAGAGGCCTGTAATTTTCATCATAGGTATACCTCAACTATGAGAGACAAAATAAGAAAAAAATCCAGAAAATCACATTGTAGGATTTTTAAAGAATTTATTTGCAAATTATGGTGAAAAATAAGTATTTGGTCACCTACAAACAAGCAAGATTGCTGGCTCTCACAGACCTGTAACTTCTTCTTTAAGAGGCTCCTCTGTCCTCCACTCGTTACCTGTATTAATGGCATCTGTTTGAACTCATTATCAGTATAAAAGACACCTGTCCACAACCTCAAACAGTCACACTCCAAACTCCACTATGGCTAAGACCAAAGAGCTGTCAAAGGACACCAGAAACAAAATTGTAGACCTGCACCAGGCTGGGAAGACTGAATCTGCAATAGGTAAGCAGCTTGGTGTGAAGAAATCAACTGTGGGAGCAATTATTAGAAAATGGAAGACATACAAGACCACTGATAATCTCCCTCGATCTGGGGCTCCACGAAGATCTCACCCGTGGGGTCAAAATGATCACAAGAACTGTGAGCAAAAATCCCAGAACCACACGGGGACCTAGTGAATGACCTGCAGAGAGCTGGGACCAAAGTAACAAAGGCTACCATCAGTAACACACTGCGCCGCCAGGGACTCAAATCCTGCAGTGCCAGACGTGTCCCCTGCTTAAGCCAGTACATGTCCAGGCCCGTCTGAAGTTTGCTAGAGAGCATTTGGATGATCCAGAAGAGGATTGGGAGAATGTCATATGGTCAGATGAAACCAAAATATAACTTTTGGTAAAAACTCAACTTGTCGTGTTTGGAGGAGAAAGAATGCTGAGTTGCATCCAAAGAACACCATACCTACTGTGAAGCATGGGGTGGAAACATCATGCTTTGAGGCTGTTTTTCTGCAAAGGGACCAGGACGACTGATCCGTGTAAAGGAAAGAATGAATGGGGCCATGTATCGTGAGATTTTGAGTGAAAACCTCCTTCCATCAGCAAGGGCATTGAAGATGAAACGTGGCTGGGTCTTTCAGCATGACAATGATCCCAAACACACCGCCCGGCAACGAAGGAGTGGCTTTGTAAGAAGCATTTCAAGGTCCTGGAGTGGCCTAGCCAGTCTCCAGATCTCAACCCCATAGAAAATCTTTGGAGGAGTTGAAAGTCTGTGTTGCCCAGCGACAGCCCCAAAACATCACTGCTCTAGAGGAGATCTGCATGGAGGAATGGGCCAAAATACCAGCAACAGTGTGTGAAAACCTTGTGAAGACTTACAGAAAACATTTGCCCTCTGTCATTGCCAACAAAGGGTATACAACAAAGTATTGAGATGAAATTTTGTTATTGACCAAATACTTATTTTCCACCATAATTAGCAAATAAATTCTTTAAAAATCCTACAATGTGATTTTCTGGATTTTTTTTCTTATTTTGTCTCTCATAGTTGAGGTATACCTATGATGAAAATTACAGGCCTCTCTCATCTTTTTAAGTGGGAGAACTTGCACAACTGGTGGCTGACTAAATACTTTTTTGCCCCACTGTATATACATACAATATATATATATATATAGTAAGACTTCAACAGGGACCAATGGGTTGAAGGTCCATATTGCATTTCAATGCAGCTTCAAAGGGCTCTACACAAACCCAGCTGAGGAATAAGGGGCTTATAGCAAAACGATCGCCATTTTCCATAATAAAAAAATAAAAATAAACAAAAGTTGTAAACTTTAACCACAAATGCACATCTTGCACCATCTTTCTTGGCTGGGATCATGTAAAGCCCTTTAAAGCTGCACTGAAACTGCAATTTGGACCTTTAACACATTGGTCCCTGTTTAAGTCCACTATATGGGAGATAATTGTGGCATTTCCCCAAGACTCTCGTTGCGTCTTTTTTGATGCTACAGGAACGTTTTGCATGATATGTCTTGAAGCACATGTGAAATCAATCCAAGGTGTATGGGACGTCAGGGTGGGTGACGTCACGAATCAGGAATCTATAAAGCCTGCCCAAACAAAGCTGTAATTTTTGTGTCTTCACAAGCGCTCGGTTTGAAACTGTCCTTGTCTTATTTGGTGTTGTCTGTCAGTATTTAATTACGAAGCAGAAATGGTGAGCAAGCAACAACAAGTTTGTATAATGTGCGTTCATCCCTGCCCACGTTATTTAACGGGTGGGGATATACACGTTCTTTGTGTTGCCTGTTTGGGAGAGGAGCATGCATGGGCAGTGCTCGAGGGCACTGGCTGTGAGCACTGTGATGTGCTTCCCTTGCGAATACTCCGATCCGCCTGGCGTTCTTTAACAACGAGGGCGCTCAGGCTCGCATTCCCCAGGGCTCTGGTCCCGCTGTTGCCAAGGCACAGCAAAGGCTGCAGTCCTTAGGGTTCGCCAATAGACCTGTTTGAAGCCTTCACCTACTTCTCTGCCTTCACCTGACAGGTCCAGTGCCTCTTTAGTGCCTCATCATTGCCATTAAGAACAAAAAAGTTTTGCACAATTTACACCTTTACACTTTATTTGGGGTGAGTAAATTATCAGGATTTAGTTTTTTTATTGTGGAAGAGAACTAATCCTTCAAACTGAAAAACAGCTTCTACTGAAATCAATTAGCCAAAACGACTGGTTTTGGAATTTGTTACATTATGATGTCAGAGTGCGATTATTACTTTCTTAATGCCATTTCAGCATCTATGGCTATATTCATGGCACGAACCAGTCAATCCATACACAAATCGGTTATACACACGAACAAACAAACAAACTCTACACAGAAAGGCCTCCTAACCCTGCTGGGGCTCAAACTGGGGACCTTTTTGCTGTGAGACAACGGTGCTAACCACTGAGCCACTGTGCTGCCCCAAAATACGATGAAAGACCACCGCTGCCGATAATCAATGGCTATTTCTACTGTACAATATTGCCTATTTAGGCCCGCACTGATTTACAAATGTAATAGGAGGAGAGGAAATACAAGAGAGATGCAAACAGAGCATTACTCATCAACAAAACCATAGAGGTGCCTCCAACTATTACAAGACGTTGTGCAGTGTAAATTGAGAAAATACACAGTTGTTGAACTGCCTTTTCCTTGTGATGTTAACACCATATTTACATCGGACTCAAGCGTTGTTGATTTACCTTGCAAATCCATTTCTCTTTTATTTTAGAAGACGTGCGAGCGCATGGAGTATGCAAGAATCAGGACGAGACATCAGTTTACTGTCGGGAATTTGTCATGTCAATCCGTGCCACATCCAGTGTAGACAGAATCACTGATTGTAATGGGTTCTGTTGTCTTTAGTGGCATCAAGGCACTTGCGTCACTCTAATTCCGGATTAGACATTAGGAAAGAGTTCCAGATCGCGTCGGTAAAACCATGTTTGATTGCTTTACTTTACTGCAGATTTGTTTTTAATCTGTTACACTCCGATGTATATTGCGCAGGTTTCAGGGAGCACATTGGTGTTTGTGTGCATGTATGTTTTCCTGGGGTTTTCGAGTCCTTGGTCAAGGTTAATGTCAAACGTTCCTGTTTGTCACTGTTGACTCCCTATCATGGACAGCAAAGGCAGTGTAAGCAACGGTTTCAACATGCTGAAATGCTGAGGCAGGATTGATACATTGCCAAAACACACAGAGTGGAAAAAAACACTGTTCCTCACAGATCTGAGAGCCAGAAAGGACAAAACAAATGCAGAACAAATCTGCAGCAAAAATAAACTCAGACCAACCTTACAATTACCTTAATGCATAACCAAATGGACAACACGACAGACAAGAAACACCATGAAAATCAAAGCAGCTTTATCATTTGATTTCTGTGCATGGCACAAAATTGCTGTATTTGAAAATCAGCCTTGTGTTCTGCAAATCCCATCTTGTTTTTCTTTTTTCCTAATTCAGCAGTCGAACACTGCCTCCACATTTCTTCATTAACTCGGGTTCCTTCATTTAAAAATCACTCCCTCTTGCTTTTAAATTGAAATGACTTCCATTTGAAGGTGCCGTTTTCATTATAACTACTGACTGTCTCAATTGAGTATGCTTTTTGATAACCGTAATCCTTTTAAAAAAGTATAATGGTCATATATGAGGGAAAAGTCTCAAAGGAACACAAATAAACTCGGAATGCAAATCAAGTCTTTCAATTTACATATTTCTAATTTATAAACCTTCCCGTTTGACTGGCTGTTTTGTGACCTAAGGGGACAGAGATAAGAAAAACAGTTATCTTTTTATTGTTTTTTTTTGCTCTCTGTCAGTCTTTCAGAATTGAAACCGCTTATGCTTAATCTTCAAAGATGAAAGTGTGTTATGAAATAAAAAAACGTATATAACCTTTAGATGTCTGTAGCCTCTTCATCTCATTTCCAGCCATGTTGTCTCACTGTGGTTCTTCTCTTCCCCATCACTGGCCTGTATCTGCGTCTGGTGGCCGTAGCCGGTCCCTAGTTCCTCTGACAGGGCAGCTGCAGCGGGCCCCTCATCCTCGGGCCCCAATTAGGCCATGCCATCCAAGCAGGTCTCCCCAGAGACGGCGTCTCCCCCTCAGGATTGAAGTGGAGCTGGCAGTCTCTGATGCTGATGAGGGGGAACAGTAGCTGAAGGGGAGGGCAGTTAGAGCTGAGCCTCTGAGGCCTTGCCAGTAATTTTTTTTTTTTGGAGAACAAATGCCACTCTTGTTTTGTTTTTCGCGAGCCAGTGCCATAACAGCTCACAGCTTCTGGCAAAGTGAACTGGTCATATCAAACTGCGGGTTTAATAAGTCATTTTTATATAATTTTTTTCTCCTTTCCCTGCCCCCTTCTGTTCACTTTTGTCCTAGTTTTGATAGACAATAAAACAGGCAAAAAGTTACTCAAATAAAGGCAAATCTAGACAAATTTAGACATGTGGCCAGAATGTAATTACCTTCAACGTGCAACGTTACAACGTGACACGTAAAAAGACAGTATAAGTCATTATAATCAGTAATCATGTCCCCACTTGATGCAACAAATGCCTCGTTTATAATGGGTTTTATTGATTTTGTCTCATTGCACAAGGACACGGCATCACAATACGGTAAGGGACGTAACATTTTCGTTACACACTTGAGGTATTCGGCCAATCACAACGCACTGGATAGCTGGCCAATCAGAGCAGGCCTCGCTTCTCAGAACGATGAGCTTTGTAAAAATCGACTCGTTTCAGAAAGGTGGAGCATAGAGGAGCAACAATAATGTATAGTATGTGGAAAATAATATTTTTTTTTACCTTAAACCACATAAACACATTGTATTTTCACCAAATAATGTTATCTTTAGCAGCGTCATATGTCTCCTTTAATGTTACTATTTATGTTGCATTTCTATGAAGGCATATGCAATTCCTTATTTGAATTAATCTCTATAATTAAAAAAGAAAATAAATAATACAATTTAAGCTCGGATGAGCTTTATTTGTCACATACACAATTATACAGAGTAAATGAGGAGTGAAATGTGTTCTCTGCATTTAACCCATCCAAGTGTACACACTTGGAGCAGTGGGCAGCCGACTGTGCAGCGCCCGGGAAGCAGTCGTGGACTTCCTGTCGGAGCCGGAATTCGAACCCACAACCTTGGGTTACCTCGGGTTTCAAGTCCAACGCTCTATCCATTAGGCCAACGACTGCCTAGAAACCTAGCCATAAAATAAAGAAACCTAGCCATAAATTTAAGTTTTGCCTTTTTCACTACAATAAATTATTATGTGTGCTATCTCTTTGAGACTAAGCCGGTTCACGTGATCCCAAAATCTGTGTTTGTGCTTTACTCTCTTCTCTGACTCCCTGGCTTATTAGTTTCTTTGAGGTCTATTTAAATCATGCAGCATGGCTTAACATGAGACCATTGATCTCCTTTTAAATTAAACCTCTTTCCAAATGACCTGGGTCATCGCCAAGAGCTTTAGATGAAAAGATTGGAACGTGTCAATACTTGAGACAGAAAGTTCATGTCATTTCCTGATAAGTTCACAGTGAGGATGTTGTAAATGCCAGCAAACAGTAAAACAAATATTGACCTCTCTTCTTGAGGATGAGGAAGACGAACATAGAATGGAATAGTAGTAGGAGAAATGAAATTTCAGTGCTCAAATCTCTAAATCTGCTGAGCCAATTGAAAAATAATGCGTGAGGAAAACTGACAGATTATCTAGCACTCGCTCACCTTAAACTGTGTTTTGTGACATACATAGACCTACATTTAGTGAACGGCAAAACTGAGTTCAATGACATAACTGTCAAATGTACTGAGTTTGGTGAGCAGGTACGAAATTCCACGAAAAGGGCAGATGCTTTACAGCAGCAACAAATGCAAGTGTACAGCTATCCACTTACGGAAGTGATGTATTTACAACAGCGAATTGCACTCCTGTGGGGGCTCAAAGTTGAAAAATCCACAAAACAACATACATTTGAATAAGGATTTTATTTTAAAAGATTATGAGGCAGTGCAAAATATTTAATTGGTTTTAAAAAATATTAAATATTTGCATGATTGTATACTACATCATATCATATAGTGAACAAAAACTCTCATAAAGTATTAAACACCAAAAAGTTTATCATGCATTATTATATTTTATATTTATGGCATATCAAGAGACATAAATGATCGAAGCAAGAACGTTTTGAAGGCATTTTTATTTAATTGCATATGCCAAAAATGAACAAGTATTCTGATTGATATTTCAAACACTTTCTTCAGTTCTTCTGATGAGCGAATGAGGAACAGTAAATCATGAGGGACTGTCAGCTCATATGCTTCAAAACTATAAACACTCTGAATTACACTTCAAGCTTGCTTCACTGTGATGAAGTTGAACAAAGAAAGAAGAGAGACAGAAGAAGACCAACAGATGGACTTATTTCAATCTAAGAATTCTAAGAGACACTTGAGAAATTTTGTAAATAAACATTAAAATGTCACAAACAAAAAAATGCATTCAGACTACATTATCAACCCCGCTGTGGATCTGTGGAGAGATGGTCGCTGTCCGAGGTGCTGAAAGAGTTTAAATACAGAAGTACAGTAAAAGAGTAATATTTTGAAGTTCTATTGCAAATTTATTTATTCATTTTTTTGGTAGTATTATTTATTGTAGTAATTTTCAGCCGTCATCTCTCCAGTCTTCGGTGTCACATGATCTGATATCATTCCAATATGCTGAATCATGATTATTCTAAACAATTTCGATTTGTGTGTTTGATTAACAATTTTCGACAATGATGACAACCCCTTAACAGGAAAATAAATAAATTAAAAAGAATATCTAGGGGGGAAATGTCTCTAACATGATTTAACTGAATTATGCAAATGATCATAATTATTCCTATGAAACTGGTCCGATCTCCATAATTGTTGCAGGCTTCGTGACACCTTTTAAATGCTGTGTGTTTAGGCTTACCAAACAGCAGGCTAATTATGCAGTGACTAAAACCAGTGCTATTACAGACATGAGGGCATGACTCAGTCCTGATCCTGACCTCTGACTGAAACAGAGGACGGGCCGCTGGCTAAATGTGCATATGCACCGCTGCGCTGTGAAAAACAGCCTCTGCCAGAAAACCAACTTCAAACTCCACTAAAGGTTTATTGATCTTTGCGGATTGCAGCCTCTTATGAGCACAAAGGAACTTTTAAAGTTAATCACAGAGGTTTAATAAAGAAGAAAAGCAAGAAACACTTTGAGTTAATTATCAAGTAATAGTCAAGTGTGAAGTGCATAAATGCAATGAAAAAAAGCTGCCTAGGTAATTAATAAAGCTGTGCATACTATTGCATCGCATAGAATATAATTTTCACCCACCATGAAAATATACATTAATTTAACTTTAAATAAATAAGATCCACAGGCAAATTTGTGTCAAATATGAGGCTTTTATATTTGACAAAGCATAAACACCGACCAGCATTTGCTGGAAGTGCAAGAACAAAATTGTAACAAAAAATAGAATGTAATGTAATAGAATAAAATATTACAGGCGATCTGACCAATCATAAAGCATAATCTACCATTTCGTGGACTTGAACTTGAAAAATGGTGTTGGTTGTCATCTATCTGTGGTTGAAACAAGATACCTTCTGATGTTTATTTCATGCTATAACTAGTAGAGAGGAAGAGATGAACGGTTCACATGTCCCCTGAACTGAGGCGCTACAGCGATCTGTCACAACACATTAAAGAGACACATTTATTTATTATTTGAATAAAAAAATGAATATATATATTTTTTTTGAAAGGCGAGACTTTGTTTCATACCAGAAGTCACCTGCTTTGTCTTGTCTGTCAGCATATTCTCAGTCTCCTCTTTGCTCTGGGATATATTTTTTACTACATGAGAATGCCATGGCTTGATGGACGTAGCAACAGTAACTAAGGAGGGTTGGTCTTTGCCAATGTTTCCTGATAAATACTTAACTGATTTTAAAAGTAATCAGGGAAGAACCTCAGATCATCACATTCACTTAAAGTCAGCATAAAATTGTATCTACAACAACAAAACATAGAAATATAGAAATATAGGACATGGAAATAATTTGGGCAGGACTTGACTGGAGGAATGTAATGTAGTGGATTATGATTGAGTGTGGACTTGAACTGCAGGATGTTATAGATATGTGTGCTGTTGGCATGTGAACGTGGGCTCTGTGCACCCAGCGTTTCTCAAACTCACCTTTCAATGTTTCATGAGACCACATAAAACCATTAACAGGTTGAGAGGTGTACACATGCACTGTATCTGTTTCAGAAGAAGTCAAGAACATCCACACTGATCAATGGAAACCAGAGGACGAGTAAAACAAGCCTGTGTTTACGGTGATACGTGAACATGCAGTAACACATATAGATTCCCCATGTGATCATCACCAACAACACTTCAGTGAACCTGATCAATATGATCTTCATAAAGTGTGCAGTATATGTTTCATATGTGTGTTCAGCTCCAAACTAAAGACAGAACATATTTTGGAATGATTCAATGGATGAATATTCATTCTTAGGAAGCAGATACCATCACAACAAGGATCGTACTATTAATACAATTATTTTGAATATATACTGTGTAGAAAATCATGATATTATGATGACTTTATGAATATGTCCTTCAACAGTTCAAATTAAAAAGTTGGTTGGTCTTGGTCACTTAGTTTCTTATACTTAAGTACGACTCCATTTACTATTTAAGTACCATTTTAAGTATATACTGTTTAATAATGATAATAATAACAAAATATCTACATTAAAAATCTGTCTCTCTCTAGTAAAAAAATACATAATAAAAACGAATTATTAAAATAAAAGTGGTTTTATTACACTTATACAATTCAAATGAATTATGTAATTTTGTATATATAAAATGCAGCTAAACAGCCAACATATAAATTGGTAACTTAGTTTATTATATTAAAGTACCACTCAATTGACCATTTAAGTTACATTACTGTATATAGTTATTCTAATAATAATCGACAGTAAAACCTCTCTCCCTAGTTATAAATAATAAAAATATCAATAAATAAATTATTAACATAAAATAATGCTTTTATTACAGTTTTATACATATAAAATATAATTATAAAACCAATAAAATCATATTAAATTTGAATAATTTAATTAAAAGAAAAGAAAGATTATTATTACAAATGTATTAAAATTAATTTTAAACAAAATGTAGCCAAACATACAATATATAAATTAATAACTAATAAATTAAATCAATAAATAATGTATAAATTGTTAGAAATCTTGACACCTGGCCTTACTGGACCAGCAAAATAAAAATCTTAGTGTTGATCCATGCTAAATTAGACACCATGAGCTAATGGGAACCAGATGCTGAGTTCCTTTGTTATGAAGAACTCATTCAACATCCTCATAATGAACGTATCACAAGTGCATTTGATCTATTTCATGTTCATTTTTGTGTGGTAGATGTAGTATTCATATTTCACTCTGTCTTTCCCACTCACATATCACCGACGCTCTTTCTCTCTCCGGCTCCTGTGAGAAGAGTAAGCCCCATCTTAATTTGTTAGCACATGACACATGCCCCCATTACCCATAAGTCTGTGAGCAGACAGAAGTGAGTTCACCCTCAGTGCAGCCTGCTGCAAAATGCATGTAGGAGCCTGTATAGTGCATCTGAGGCAGCTGTGAGAGCAGCGTTTCCCCATCATGTCTCCCCCGAGGACCGCAGAGAGTAGGTGGACCTCTCATCTATCCGTTATTGGCACATTAACGCTCTTAGTGTGGTGCTTTGTGACCTTGCAGAGGTTCAGAAGCCTTTTCCAGAAAGTTCCAGTAGAAACTGGATCTTCCCTGTGGAGCGTCGTGCTCCTCTGTGGGCCGCGAGGGACTTTTTAAGTTTGCTCATTGTGTTTTTCTGGCTGAGCACAAGCTCTCCACGGCAGCGTCTGAGCAGTTTTAGTCTTCAAGATAAGATGATGTGGCCAAATCTCCCTAAAACAGAGAGAAAAATATGAAAACCATCAAAGCTGGATCAAACAAACAAAATCAAATGGCAATTGTTGCTAAAGAGTGCACCCTCAAGACTGTAGAAACAATACAGTGATCTGAAGAGCCTATAATATAACGTCCTAAAATGGGGTCTGTGGTCCACTGGGGGTCCGTCTCATATAGCCAGGGGTCTGCAACATTATAGACTTCAATCCCTTTTTCAGAGGCCTAGATTCCATAAGTATATTTTACATTCATTTTCATCTGTAAGCATTGAATAAAAGCATCAGTAAAAAAAGATCTCAGTGTTAAACATTTGATTAGCTAAAAATGGTATTTGAAAATTTGCAGTGAAAAGTTTTGAAGACTGTATGTGTCAGACACACACACACACACACACACACACACACACACAATCACAATTAATACAATTATTTAAAGAATTAACAAAGATTGTTGTATTCAAATTATTTTTAATTCAGCTAAAACTTTAATCTAGCAAAAAAAAATCAAATACTAAAATGGAAAACATATAATTTTTTATTTATTTAACTAACTAGCTAAAAATAATTTTGAATCAAAATGTAGCCAAAACAGCAAAAAAAAAAGGTTAGAAGTAAAATATAAAAATTTAAATATTAACATTTTAAATAAACAAAATTAAATAGAAACATTAAACCTGTTTAAAACTATTTAGGTTAATATAAAATAATATATATATAAATGTTTTAAACAAAAGCTGAAAGCCGAAATAACTTATTAGAATATTATAAAATACTTAAAAAATAAAAAAGTATTAAGAATTAAAATAAATCATATTAAATAGCAACACAAGTTTAAAACATTTTATTGTATATAAATTAATAAATTAATTAAAATGTTGCTGAAACAGCAAACAACAAAATTAATTAATAATTAAATTAAAAAAAAAATAATTAAAAAAAAATATAATAATAATAATAATAATAATAATAATAAACAGCAATACTAACAAGTTTAAAACATTTGAAGTTAATTGCAAATCAGATGTAGCTGAACACATAGAGTAACACTCTCAGAGTTCACAGCAGGCCTGTCTTGAAAGGTTTATGATGCTAAAAATCTGGTTCTTGCTGGAGAAAATGTCTTGGGTTTTAAGCATCTGAGCACGCCATCAAAAAGAGCCTAGGTATTTTCCTGTGCTCATTTCTTGTGTACGTATGAACAGGATGTAATCTGGAAAAAAACAAGTTATGCAGCCGCTTCTCTGGTCTATCTTCTGTTATATGGAGATAAACGCCATCGTTTCATCATTTCTCTGGCATGTTATATTGGTGGCGATGCAAACAAAACAGTTCTCAATTCAATTTTTTTTAATAAAACCTAGAAAAACAACAATAACAAAAATATTGATAAAAAAGTGCTGAAACTCAGATGCACCGAAGTGCCTTACTTTTAGACAAAAGGAATAAATAGAAGACCTGCAGCTTTTCTATTCATTCTGTTCACAGATGCATCCACTGATCAATTTCAGATGCATCCACATTTGCATAGACTAAAGCATTGATTAGTGTATGTTAAAAATACGTATGAAGATAGATGGCAGAGTGTTGTGGCAGAGGGTGGTACTCAGCGCAATAATCAGTTCTGATAGGATTACTCTATGAGATCTCTAACCGTCTCTCTCATGTCTTTATCCTCTCATGCCTTGGAAGCTGTAGCTTGACAGCCGCTGGAGGAAAGCATGCCTGCTCTCTCGAGGCAGGGATTTAACAGCACACGCACTTAATAGAACTCTTGCTTTCCTCATCACTGTCAGGCGACTTCAGTTAGTTTACACATTAAACCCCTGATTTGTGTTCGAATGTCTCGTAATATTACAATAATACTAGAGAGCATTTCCAGGGTTTGTGTTCCCAGATCAGCAGATTACACTCTAGACACTGCTGCTAAAGAGCAGCATTATTTGTTGTAAGGGTGTTTACATAGATCTGTTTCAAAACCCAGCATGGCAAGTTTCCAAATGACATTATAACTGATTTTTAAGCGTTTTAATGCTAATCATTTATTTTAGTTGCAGTTCTTTTCATTTTTTATGAATTTACGAGTTCAAATAGTTAATAATAATAATAATTAAATAATAAATAAACTAAACACTTTCAAAATTACAATTAATATATTTAATAGCACAAAAAAATCAGTTTAAAGCATATTTTATTGCAAAACATTTATTAAAAAGGAATTTCATTAAGAAACAGACACATTTCTGGCTTATATATATGATATAGGACACAAAGCATATACCAAAATTAATTGTTAATTTATAATTAATGTTAATTAATTACTTATTGTTAATTAGTAATTACATTTTTTTCTGGAGAAATAGGTTGGTTTCTAAGCAAATTTAATTATTTATTTCTTTCTTTTGTTTATGAATTTAAGAGTTCAAATAATAAACAAATAAAAAAAACGAATTGATTGCCTTTATTTTTTTGTATTAATTGAACAGTTCAAATAGTAGTTTAATAGTTTTAAGTTTTAATATTGTAAAATATTTTTGTTTTGTAATTGTTTTAACATTTAGTTGTGTTAACTTAACAGTTGAAATCATATATATATAAAACGCTAATCTCACCTTAACCAATCTAAGAGCATCAGTGTCTTTTCATGGATTCAGGCCCAGCTATTGTAATCTGAAAAGAAAAGAGAAAGATTCAAACTGAAAATGTAGATAAAAAAATTATAAAAACACAAACACACACAAGTTTACCACAAATCTGCAATGCTTTACAAAGCTTATATTAAGTCAGTATTAAACGTTCATTTATTTAAAGCTATAGCACATTAAAAAAAATATCATTTTATCTACTACTTAAAAATAATTGGTGATAATGATGATTCATTAAAGCAATATTACAGCTATTTATTAATCTTTTTACAATTTTACTTCTAATTTAAGTTCCTCAGCGAAACGTCAGCCAAGAACAGCTTTAAATGAACAGGTTTGTTTTGGTTATATCCAGTTTAAGGGCTAGTTTAGATGAGATTAGATTGTGACGGTTGTTTACCTTGTAGAACGAAGGCCTGTAAATACAGCTACCACCATCCTCATCAGCTCTGAGGTCAGCTGGGGTCATTTAGAGGTCATGTGGGGGCGGGCTGGTCATGTGACCAGAAGGGGGAAGAAAGAGCAAAAACAGCAAGCAGAAATCCCCAAAAAAGAACCCAGGTCAAAAAGCCACCGCTTACATTTTTAAATCTTAAAAATGAAATATGACAATATGTGGAATTACTTTTCCATGTACAACAGTACCGTATCTATAGAATCTAAGAGGATGATTAAAGATATATTAGTGGATAATTAACTTGTATGTAGAAGTTGCTTTCATATGCTTTCCCACAAGGGTCTTGTGTGTTTTCAAGTAGAAAGAATTAGAACAGATAATAAGGTAAGTTTATTTCAAGCTGCTGGGTACAGTATATTACAAATAAATTGAATTGTGCCAGCTGAAATTAAATTTAGTTCTACTGTCAAAATAGTTACATGCATCAGATTCATTTTTGAAAGAAATAATATACATACTAGAGGGGACAAATATACTTTGTGGTTTATTTTCACTTTTATGTGATCTTAAAGGATTTATTTTTGTCCATTTTTCTTCTCATCATAAGACACTGTACGCTACACTGTTGATGATAATACACAGCAGATGTTAGTTTAGATTATGACGTTTTACCAAAGTAAACAAGGACAAAATGTGCTCTCAAATACAACAATATTCTTTCTTTCAAAAAGTTTATTTTATAATCAACTGAGACGAGAATTAAAGGGCTTACACAAGCTTACAAAGATGATAGCTCTTAACATAAATGTATTAAACTGCCACCACCAGTACCACAATCATTTCCATTACTATCACTTTTTACATTTCTGCATACATTTGATTAGGCTTATAATAGTTTTATAAAACAGTACTAGTTAAACTTTAGTCAACAATATTTGGTTTAGAAATGACCAGTAGCACTTTGCTGTGCACTTAAAATGCATTACAACAAGTTTTCAAGGATACACAATGTGCCAAAAACTGCTGTCTTGCACAAGCAATGCTTCGGTTTAGTCTTTTCTTGTTTTTGAAATTCTCTGTTGCTATTTTTAACCTATCTGCGCTATATAACATACTAATGGAAAGCCAACATTAGTGCCGTACAAAGGTTTATATGGACTATAATGCATTATAATTGCACAGTAAAGTGTGCAGGAGTAACTTCTAGATGCCATTAACTCTCATATATCAACTGAAATTATGAAATTGCATTGGGAATTTTAGTCATTTGGATTAATTTCCCAAAACCGTCAATTCAGACGCTCTTCAGAAGGTCTAAAAGTAGATCGCTCACTAGAATAAAACACCTACTACCACAGAGCTCATTAAAGGGTTTAAATGCTCAACACAAAAAAACAGACAAAACTACGCAGGCTTTTCTCATCGCAACTGAAACTGAACATAATTATTATTCATTTTTTTCACAACATGCTCCTATAAGCCCTTTAACGCTGAAGAACTTTCCATTTAGAAAAGAAAAAGGAAGGTAAACAACATTTGCACTGATATTTTATTTTACTTTTTTTTCTCTAGTTAAAGGTAAAATTTACAAGGGACACATTGAAGCTGATCACCCATCAAAAAAAGTATCTACAAAAACTGACCTGCTAAATCAAAACATCGTACTCCTCATATAACCCCGCCCCTAACCGCTAGTGCCCGCCTCCCTCTGACATGAGTAGGTCTATTTGAATTCTGATTGGTTCTCTGATTTAAACTACATAATCCAGTGATCCGTAATGTTCCGTTTGTGGGGGTCGTCCATGTTACAACAGAATCAGTTCCACTGAAACTTAATTTTACCAATCAGCTATTTTTGTCGTTTTGGTTGATTTTATTTGTAAAAAAGGAAATAGAGTCCATAGAAAATCCATTACTTGGGAGGGCACATGAAGGACTGTAGCAGGTCAGAACCGGGAATACGGCTGCTCTCTGTACACTCCTTTGCTTGTCCTTGCTGGTGGCGCCTTCTTGCGGTTGTTTGTCCATTCCTCCGGGCCTGAAGAGGGAGACAAAGAGCAAAGGTCAGAAAGGTCATTAGTCATTCAGGCCTTGCTAAAATGCAATAATTAGTGCATTCAGTAATAAAACATATTAATTAAATGCTGAACAACATTTGTAAGACCTTCACAAATGCATGTTTCATAGGCTAACAGCGACATGTTTGAATTCATACTCTAATATATTTTAGTCAATGAAATGGGTTTGTGTGATGGTTTTGTATATTGCATGGTATTACAGTAATTTTAATGAAACTTGACATTTAAAAAGCTCTACAGAATAACCAAGATTTTGAAATGAGTTGAAAATATTACAATTGTCACGTTTTGATGGCGTGCCGAAAACCTGTCAAGAATATGCCCAGATAATATTTCACCCCAAAAATAAATAAAAAGTCTGAATCCTGAAAAAATAAGCATATTTTAAGACAAATAAGATTATTTTCCATTCTGGTGCATTTACAGTGTAAAATAATAGATGCAATTTAAATAGTAAATTATTAAATCACTGCAATACTTGCCTTTAATTTACTTGTATGCTGACATTAATTAAAAAATCATGTATTACAATAAAATAATTATATATTAAAAACTATATATAAAAAACTCATATCTGAATTAAATCTGGACATACTGCAATGGAATGGAAATATATAAATAAAATATAACAATTTCAAAATGCAAAAATTGAAGAATTGAATAAAAAAAATACATCTTGTTTTCAGGATTATTGAGATTTTCGCATTAAGTAGACTTACATTTTGTGTTATTACATTGTTGTCTTAACTAACTTAGAAAAATTTAGAACAGTTTTTACTCTTGTTTCCAAAATGTAATAATCAATCTTTTGATGATTACTTGACTTCTTCAGTAGCCCCTTATAATTTTTAAAATTCAAGTCATAATTTTTGAAAAATTCATATGTATATAAGTATAAAAATACTGAAATGATCAGTATTTATACATTTCTTTGTTGTTATGCAACTTTGAGTGTGTTTCTGTGAGATACACTTGTCCGCCAGTAAAGTGTCATTTCTTTGTGAGTGTGTGTTAAACAGGTTCTTTGCTCTTCCTCCCAAGAGGACTCTGACAGTGATTTGTTGTCAAACAGGCAGCAATCCAAAACACCTTCAAATGTGATTTTTTTTACGCAACAGCATCAATCTTTAAAATAACAAAGCCCAAGGGTCACGACACCATCCACTATCTTCCTCGCTGAGCTCATGGCACCTCTGATAATTTAGCCCAACTAACACTGACAATCAGAGAGAAATGTCCCCAAACATCCTGCCTTTGTCCTTCACCTCAGAAAGAACAAAACAACTTTAATTGCAGCAGAGGATCAAATAGCCACTTGAAAGGGGTTTAGTGGAGTGCCTCGAGCGAGAGGTTACCGCTGCCATTAGCGTAACTGCAAAGCTCATTCACGAGCGTCCGTGTCGATGAACGAGTGCACTATCGACGCCAGCTTTTGTGTGATCTTGCTCTTTTTCAGCTCTTCTTTGGGACAGGAAGGCACAAAGGCCGTTGCTCTAAAATCACTAGTTTTTTTCAGGCTGGGAGCCGTAGCCAATAATCTTTAATTAGAGAGCTGTCAATCTCAGGTTAGCCTGCGCTAGCTTCAAGAAAAGGGTTCATGCGCACTGTGCTTGCGTTTAGAAAGAACAAGGATGTGCATCAGCCGGATAATAGGGAGATCTTCTTTGAAGTGTCAAGCTGTCTAAGCATTGTACCACCTGGTAACGTGTTAAGTTGAGTGTTATGGACTGCTTGTGTTTGTTTGTGTGTGTGTGTGTGTGTGTGTGTGCGTGCGTGTGTGTGTTTCAAATGTAGTCGCAAGGTGGAAAGCGACAGAGGAAATGTGAAAATGTAAAAATGTAAGGCAACCAGCTTTTGAGTTCTCTCAACTTATTTTTTTAGGAGATTTTTAAGTTCTCTCAACTTTTTGTTGTATAAACTTAAAACAAGTTGAGAAAACTCAAAAATCTGATAAAGCTGGTTGCCTTAAACGTTTAAGTTTTCTCAACTTAATTTCTTTACAGCATTATAAATAAATAAAAAAATTGAACAAATTAAAAAAGTTTAAGGAAACCAGCTTCAGCAGATTTTTTCGTTTTTATCAACTTGTTGTTTTAAGTTTATACAACAAAAAGTTGCGAGAACTCAAAAATCTGCTGAAGCTGGTTGCCTTAAATTGTGAAGTTTGCTCATTTTTTTTTTTACAGTGAATAGTCTAATTTAAAGTGCTGTCATGTCCAAACAAGCCATCTAACATTGTTACATCTCATTTCTTTGTGCTTTATTATATTTATTGAGTTTGATAACAAAAGCACCGCTACTGCTAGTTCTATACTGAGAAAGGTTTACATTTGAACCCGGTGTAAGATAAATAAACAAAGACTTACATCTCATGTCTATATATATTATGGGGACATGTATTTGTTAAGGTGGAAATGTTGCCACTGATTAATTTATTTTTGTACTCTTTCACTCTTTTTTTAATCATAGTTTTGAAAATATAATAATTAATATATGAATAATTAATAATATAACATAAAATAAAGATTATACATAGCATTTAGAAAACAGAAAAAATTAGACATGGTACAATTTTCCAAACTTAGGCTGGTTCACACCAAGGACTATAACAATAATACATTTTTAATAATCGCTCTAACTCTATGAAATAGTTAACAATAGTGCACGATATCATTAACATAGCCTTCATATAACAAAAATGTCTAGGACATAAAATGACCTGAAGAAAGTTTTAAAACTACATGAACAAAACTAGGTTTTTATTCTGTTACAAATATCTCTTATAAATAATACAATTGTAAACATGCACACAAATGCTTCAATCTGAGAAACTGCCCATAAATGCATATGCACATACACACTAAAAGCACTCACACATTAATATTCTAGCTGCTGAGAAATACAATGGCACGTCTTATCTTTTTTTGCTGGGACAATGAGCTTACAAAAGCTACATCAGCAATTTTAGAGAATTGCAATTCTTCTTCAGATATCTCTGCCATATTTATGCTATTCTGTACCTACAGTGTCCGTAACCGCAAACTTGTTTGCCTTTAACAAAGCGCGTGTCCGACAGCATTTTCTATTCTTTTGCTGCAGCCGAACCCGTCTCCCTTCAACATTCATTGTAAATGACTGTTCATGTAAATACAATACAAAAGCCTTGCAATGCCAGCAGTATTTATAACAAGAGCTGTACAGCAGGAGCTCTGCGTTCTTTGGGCAAAAGACAGACTCAAAGTTCATGTACTATCTGGAATTATAATGAAATGGACAGCATTCTGCTTCACTGCACTAGAAGGATTAAAAATCTGGCTGTCAATCTACTGCAATAATCTCTACATGGTTACAAAACTGTATTGACAGAAAAAATAATAATAATAATAAAAACTCTTACCGTAAGAGTCATATGATTCTCCGCTGATACCATGGCTGTATTCATAATAATCATCTGAACTGTGAAAAGAAATGAGAGACAGAAATTTAGAAAGGTCTTCTTTAAGTATATATGTAAAGTACAGGGTATATAATTCTCATATACAGAAATGTAATAAAAATCTCAGAAATTAGACATATATTCAGACCAATCCTATATGAAAATATACAAATACAATTTAAATGCTATTCATTATAAATGTATTAAGCAAAATAAAAGTAATGTTGTGTGATTGAAAAAAAGAAAGTTGACACTGTATGTGTTTGTATGTGCATTTATATACAGACAGAGGAAGCGAAAGTGAAAAAATGTGATGAGAGGTGAAAAAGGCATGTTGTCTGCTTATTTGACATTATCTGCTCCCTATTTAAATTGGCAAAGCAACATCTCAGCAGCCGCATGAAGCAGAGTAACCCATCGGAGAGGCTATTTTCCGAGCAGATTTGCGGTTTCTGCGTCTCAGAAGTTTTGCTCTGGGGTCTCTGTTCCCTTTCTGCCTCCAAATTGAGTTTTTCCCCCATAGGCCCTCAGCTGAGCTGTTCAGTGTCAATCACAACTGACTGCTAACCATATCCCTGTGTTCCAGCTCCCATAATTCCACTGGCCTCAGTAAGGATGGCGCCATGAGAAATAGAAGCCTTGCTGGAAAATAAAAAGATGCTCTTCAGTTCTCTCAGATTTCAACATTCAGGATTTTGACCTTTTGACCTTTTGTATTCTATTCTATTCTATAGCAACTCCTTCATACTTTGTTTTATATTAGCTTCCTTAGTTTCCTCCTGCCATCATTTTCATAATAACGAATTTCATTGTTTCCCATTAATGTGGCAGCCCGCCATTGCGTAATCAGTCCCAAAAAGTTCCATAATGAACAAAAATATTTTTACACTCTTATCAAAATGCAAAAGGTTGGCATTTAATTCATTTAAAATCATTAATGATTTAAGAGCATTTACTCTGTTGTGCTGCAAAGTTTCAAAGCGAAACGTGGCACTGTGTTCTCGTGAGCAGCTCACTATGTTTTTGGTCGTGTCACAGAGAATGCAGCAAACTCAATTTCAGTGTGTTGTGAAATTAACATGTATTTGCAATGGAAAATGCGCCAGCTTTATTTTTCATAATTCCTCCCTTCTTTCCAATCATACCATCATAACACCTCCCCATTCCAATGATGTCATCATAACTCATTCTCTTCCATCAGTCACAATAATATAATGCCTCTTCATTCAAACCTAAAACTCCAGCTCCCCCTTCATTCTTATCATTCTATCATAACTCCTCCTCCCATTCATACTATAAAAACTCCTCTATTTAATCATTCTATCATAACTCCTCCTCCCATTCATACTATACAAACTCCTCCTCTATTTAATCATTCTATCATAACTCCTCCCCCCATTCATACTATAAAAACTCCATTCCAATCATTCATCATAACTCATTCTACTATACAAACTCAGTCCTCTATTTAATCATTCTATCATAACTCCTCCTCCCATTCATACTATACAAACTCCTCCTCTATTTAATCATTCTATCATAACTCCTCCCCCATTCATACTATAAAACTCCTCCTCTATTTAATCATTCTATCATAACTCCTCCCCACATTCCAATCATACTATCATAACTCCATCTCTCAGTCCAATCATACTATCATAACTCCTCCCCCTCGTTCCAATTATACTTTCAAAACCCCTCCCCTAATTCAAATCATACTATAACTCCTCCCCATTCTAATTATTCCATCATTACACTTCTTCTTCAATCAGTCACATTATTATATCTCCTCTCCATTCCAATCATGATACTATAACTACTCACCTCATTTCAATCATTCAATCAAAATTTCTCCCTTCCAAACAATAATAATACCATCATTCCTCCTCCATTTAATCATACTATCAAAATTCCTCCCTTTATTCTGATTATAATGCTATAACTCCTCTCATTCCAATCATGAATCATTCACTCATTCACAACAGACACTCACACATTCATCAATCCCTTGTAAGTGGCTGAGAAAAGAGTGTCTTGGTTGTTATGCAGAGAGGAAATCCCATGTCAAAGCTCACGCAGAGGTTCCTATCGGTAGCCTGCTGTTACTGCTAGTTTCACGCTTAAACTGTGTCTGCACACCAGGGAGAAGAAGATAGGATGAGAAAGAGAGAGAGGGCTGTGCTGGGAATGCATTGTAAAGACCAACAACTACGTTCAATATTCCCACACACGAGCTCAGGAAGCTTGTGAAAGCCGGGAGAAGGCTTTTTATCATATGTGTGATGAAATTCCCCATTTCCACTGTGCATGAAGGTGAAATTGAAGAGACCTAAAGCTTTTGTGTTCAGTAATGCAACAGTCAACTTCACAACCTGCTGTCAGATGCATCTCTCTCCGCGTGTTTCACACCATAAAGAACCTCTTCTCCTCAATCTGAACACCAGCCTGGGTTCAAACCTAGTTAAACACCTTTAATTTCTTCCCTGACACATCGTCAATATTCCTTCTTGCCTTAATTCAGCTCTCTCCCTCGCCTCCAGTGCCGAGTTTGTTCTGTTCTACTCAATTACCCTTTTCGGCTCGCTCCAGTTGAGGTAGAGCGTTAGCAGAAATGATGATGCATTTAAGTCACACACAGTCCAATTCCCTCCAATTAGCAACACACACATGTAAACACTGCAACATGCTGTCGAATTAAATACAATCACCCAAAGGAACATTTCACTCCTTAGAGGAGACTTAATGGAGTTATCAGGTATGCCGTGTTTAATATTAACTTCAAACATCAGAAATGCTTTGGAGGAATAAAAAGACTCAAATGAGACAAGTGTTAACATGCATTACAATTGAACAGGGGTGTAAACTAAATGTGGAGTGTAGATCTCTGGCTTCTTGATTACAGGTATCTTGGAAAATCTGAGCACAGTTTGAGACATTGTTGAGATCTGACATCCTAGTGGATACACTCAATGGCTACTTTATTAGGTAAACCCGTTCAACAGCTCATTACCACCAAATATCTGATCAGCCAATTACATGGAAGCAACCTAATGCATTTAGGTAAGTAGATTTGGTTCAAACCAAGCATCAGAACACTGATTTTAATGACTTTAAATGTGGCACAGTGGTGGGTGCTAGACAGGCTGGCATGAGTATTTCAGAAACATCTGATATACTTGAATTTACACACAAAACATCCCTAGGGTTTACATAAAATGTTTGGAAAAAGAGAAAACATCCAGTAAACGGCAGTTCTATGCTCGTAATAGCCTTGTTGATGCCAGAGGTCAGAGGATAATGGCCAGACTGCTTCCAGCTGATAGAAAGGCACCAACACTTGTTACAACCAACGTATCCAGAAGAGCATCTCTGAACGCACAACAGTAGCTACGTTTCCATCCAAAGATTCAAATTTAACTTGTGAGCAAAACTGGAATATCGCATTAAAACATTTGCGAAACATTTCCATCCAATGAGTCAAAGAGAACAAAACCATCACTTCCTGATAAACAGGCACTAAATATCACTAAGAAAAGTAGGAGAAGCCACTTAATATAATAATGAATTACTTGCGCATCAGAGCAGATAAAACACAATAAATGCTCAGTCATCGCTTTCAGAGGCGGATGCTGCTGTTTGGGAACGCAGAGACAATTATACAGAAATACTTTAATGACAGACTTTGCTCAGGCATTTCAGAACAATCAAAACAACATTTCAGATGCTGTACAACGAGATTGGTCCGCTGGTTAGTCAAGTTATCCCATCCCATCGTGCAAAGTCACATGACTTTTTTGATGCCCATGGTAAAATTTATTTGGTAAATGTGTTTCCTTTGTAGTTTATGCACAGTTTTTCTTATTGGATAAAATAACCTACTCAATTGTGCTAAAATATCCTACTCAAAAAGTTTTTCTGCACATTTTTAGAATGTATGCACATATTAGCGTTTACATCCAGAGTTTTTATGCAATATTCCAAAATGCACATAAAGATAGGTGTAATGTTTCCAGAACCTCGTCGAATCTATGTCTTGAAGAATTAAGGCAGTTCTGAATGTAAAAGGTCCAACCTGGTACTAGCAAGGTATGTTAGAGTTCTAACACATTTCTTGTGAAATAAGCTACATTAAGTACTTCTCTCTCGCACACATAGCAATGCTTAGCCAGCTAAAACCGACACAGTGTAGTTTACTAACACTCAGTGTGTATCTGATGTTCTCCAAACAGATTATATAACAGATCAGGCGTCAGGTTTTCAATATGTCACACAGTTCTGAAAACCATGACATACCAGTTTTACTACAGGTAAACATACAATTACAACACTACTCTTCAGGAAAATCTACTTCAATGTGGTGGCTCAGCTGGTGGGGTCGACCGTACAAATGCTTCGATGTAGCTTTTTTTATTTCATTTTACTGTTTTTTTTTTACATTTTCACTACAAACATCATAACAATTGGAGTGAAAAATGTGTCATGGAATAGGCTTTATTATTATTATTATTTGCAATTAATTTAACCTTTCTGACTGCAGCACTGGAGCTGACATGAACAAAATAGGATGATTATGTTCTTAAGCATGATCTGAAAATGATTCAAATGAAAGCAAGAATATTTGACCATCTGCAATTTTTATTGAGCAAGAAATATTGTAGAACAGTAAAAACGGAGTTGCAATTTTACATAAAGAAGTAAATAAATAATACTTTTAAAATATTTAAAACATATGTATGAGTCTATTTCCATGCAAAATAAAAAAATAAGTAAAATAAGATTAAATGATGTAATAAAAACATCTATCAATAAGCACACATCCCTCATGTTTGATGAAGTGAGTGTTTCCTGAGGACAGGCCCTCCTTGACTTGACATTCTCTCTCTCTCTCTCTCTCTCTCTCTCTCTCTCTCTCTCTCTCTCTCTCTCTCTCTCTCTCTCTCTCTCTCTCTCTCTCTCTCTCTCTCTCTCTCTCTCTCTCTCTCTCTCTCTCTCTCTCTCTCTCTCTCTCTCTCTCTCTCTCTCTCTCTCGTGGTTGAACAGATGGTGGGGTTAAATCTAAATGATGTACTACATGTCCCAGGTGATCTCTGTGTTTCCTCCTTCTCTCGTCTTGTTTTCACAGCTGGTAAATCAGCAGTGGGGCGTCTGTGAAGAGTCTCGCTGGTCTAATCTACTGTGAGAGGCTTATCACTGATCACTAATTACTGCCTCATTCTCTCGCGCTCGTTTGCGCTCAAAGACGAGTTTAGAAGAGGTTTAGAGGGCAAAAAGTTGAATAAACATCACACAACGCTATTTTTTTTCTCCATACGTGGGTCACAAAGTTTCCTTAAACGAACAGGCCAAAATTTAAATAGGACGCTACTTTAGGTGAACACGGCATTTTTTACAATGGTTAACCATTAAGGTTGTTCATTCAACACGAGACTGAAATTAAATAATTTTTTTCAGGCTAAAATTGACCCAGCGGAAAACCACAAGCCTTTGTCCTTCATTGGGCATTCTGCACAAATTCAAAGCTGAATTTCCAGGGCATTCAATTTATATTTATTGTGTCTAGCATGTCCCATTTTTATAGTCTCCTTATATGAAAGGCAAAATGCAATTTTCTAGACTCAAATATAAGTATAACATCCTGTTGTTCATAAATTACTGTATGTCACTGTCCATTCAAACAAGCTGCGGGCCAAATCGTGGTCTGCAAATGCTTGTGACTTTGCAACAGACATGGAAGAGATTTCACTGTGTTCTTTTCAAAGATGTAAATGAATCTAATTTTAGGTTGTGACAGTCTTATTGTCTTGCAGAACTGAACAGAACCAAAGGTCCACAGAGACAGAAAATGGAGATGAGAACGAAGACACCAAACCTCTAAAATAGAGCCGAAACGAGTAAAAATATCAGCACGTCTGTCTGAGGAAGCTCAGAGAAAGTGGGACAGAGGACAAAAGAAGAGAGAGGAAGACAGGTGTAGAGGAGAGAGAAAGCCACCGAAGGAAGTCTGATGCTTTGAATGGAAAAGTGATCAATCGTGATAATTGCGACCTGCAGAGATGTGAGCTCAACTCTGTAATGCTCCTCTTCATCAGGTGTGGAACGGCTTTTTTCTGTATTTACAGGATCAAAAGAACCGGAAAAACAAAGCACCGGTCAATATCTAGATTTATAGATTGAGTTAAACGAGCCTGTTCATAACTATTTAAAAATTTTCAGCAATAATTGAAAGTCATGCTGTGTCTAATGGGATGTGTCTTAAAATTCAGCTGAAAGTTAATTGGTTGCTGTAGAGACAATTGTAAATTATGTGATAAAAATTATAATGTGATTGAAAACTAACTTGAAGATCCAAACCAGAACCATAATGACTTGCACAGATCCACAATAATGCTCAAATCCTACCAGATCTAAACTAAAACCACAAACACACAAAGATCCAACATTAGAATCCTACCAGATCCAAACCAGAACCATAAAGTACCATAACAATGCTAAAACACTACCAGATCCAAACCAGAACCATACAGATCCATAATAACGCTGGAATCCTACAAGATCCAAACCAAAACCATAACCATAAAGAATCCCACCAGATCCAAACCACAACCACAATGAAAGATGCACAATAATACTGAAATCATGCCAGATCCAAACTCAAAGCATCAAGAACTTACACAGACCCATAATAAAGCTAGAACCCTACAAGATCCAAACCAGAACCACAAATAATCCTACCAGAACTATAAAGACCCATAATAACGCTGGAATCCTACAAGATCCAAACTAAAACCATAAAAGAACCCACACAGATCAATAATGCTCAAATCCTACCAGATCCAAACACACAAAGATTCAACATTAGAATCATACCAGATCCAAACCAGAACCATAAAGACCCATAATAACGCTGGAATCCTACAAGATCCAAACCAAAACCATAAAAGAACCCACACAGATCAATAATGCTCAAATCCTACCAGATCCAAAACCACAAACACAGGAAGATTCAACATTAGAATCCTACCAGATCCAAACCGGAGATGCAAACTCAACTTTTTTAGATCACAATAGGTCACCTCTCAGATTTGTGTAGATCCAATGAGAATTTGTTTTTGGTGGTGGGGTGGCGTTGAGGTCCGGCGCCAAAACCCCAAACCCACAGATATCCAACGCTAGAACCCTACCAGATCCCCACCGAAAAAGAACTCTATTTGATAATCGCTTTGGATGTGACTGTGAGCACTCAGCCTTAAACCGCCTCTGAAGCGCATCAGTACCGATTGGCTTAAATAGACATGCAAATAAAAATAAATTGTGATGATGCAACAATGACCTGATTAGGCAAGTGACAATTCTGTCAACTTCTGTTACTGATATGCAAGCGAAAGTCTTGAATCAGCGTGCAGCGTTGCAGACGAGATGTACAGATGTGAAACAGCTTCGAGAGAGTGAAAGAGAGAAGACACTCTACAGCTGAATCACTCACGCTGTTTTCAAATGACTGATTTAATCTGCTAGTTTGTGTGGAATTATTTACTCATATAACCTACATGCTATAGGCCTACTGAATAAATGTTTGCAGGAGTTTCCCTCATTAAAAACTTGAAAGCTGCAGGGATGAGTAAAACTGTGTGATAGCCTATCACACACAATCCGCCACCGAAATTCTGGCCAGATTAAATATAATTGTTAATCACTTAAGCTGGTCCACCAAAGTGATTGCGCGAATGCTCCGTTACCTCTCCCTCCTCTAATCACATGCCAGGTCCATCCCCCCGCTTTGTTCCTGGACCTCGATATTTACAAATTAAGCACTGCTTAAATGTATACTTAAGAGTCACTATAAAGATCTGAAAATAAAAGTGGCATTATCACTGATAGACAAAACTTTTCAAGTTCTCAAACTTACTAAAGGGTAAATAAAAACCCTTTTATTGACCAGAAGGCACAATTACAGGCCTGTGCTAATAATCTTAAAGTAATCCAATACTTGCCTAGCTGTTATTAGTAAAGAAATAATTAAATAAAAGAAGTTTGTAAACATCAATTCAGTTTATTTGTACAGCACATACTGTTCCAAAGCAGCTTACAAAGAACAGTGGCTTTACAAAGCCCTCAGAGATCAAGCCAAAGGCGACAGTGGCGAGGAAAAACTCCCAATCAATCAATCTCCTAAGAGGGAATTTCTAATCAGTCGCCGCTATGATTGCTCTTTTCCCCTCTAAATCTAAACTCTCAGAGTCGAGTCTCCTGAAGCAGTGCTAACCTTTGAAAAGCAGCAGTCTCAGAACTCACCGCACTGACACTTTCCAAAACAAACTGCTCCGTGGAGGCCTATAGCCGCTCTGACATTCTCTGTGTGTGTGGGCTATATGGTGCTCTATCGCACTCAGAAGAAGGTGGCAAGCAGTTTAAATGCTGTCAGACACACTCCTGCACCCCTGAGCACTTCCACAGGGAGCGCGACCGCACATGGGTGGAGTATTTGGACTGCAACACGAGAAGGTGACACACCTGGGAGAATCACACAGCGAAGGCTTTTTTATGAAAAGCCATAACTTTTGACCTGACCCTTTCAATGCTCTTGGGAGATAAACCTGTCACCTCGGTGAACATTTCACCTCTGCACTCTCCCCTTCCATTCACACATGTAGCACGGCATATTTATAGCATCCAAATGCCACGATAACAGACATATCTGAGAAATGTCTTGTAATGACACTTAAAAAAAAATTGTTCTTTTTGGTTTGTTTGTTTGCATTTATACTCTGCAGACTTGTCATCTATGGGACCAAATTATGAACATTTATTTAATTATGTTAAATTGTGAACCTTTACTCAATGTGATGTTATGACTATACTTACTACATGATGTGATTTTACTCAAAATAGAACTATTAATTGCATTTTTGAATATAGTTGTTTACAATGTGCTAAGGAATTTTGTAAGTTTGTAATCTTGCATATGTCATTTTTTTGTGATTTAGATGCAATAGTATAAGTTTTTTGTAATGAAAATCTATTTGTTTTTGTTGATCCTATAAACTCTCAATTAATGTTACTGTTCATTTAATGTGTAGAATTACATTTGTGTTTTTTATTACTTGTAACAGGTTTTTGAACATATTGTTTCTATATTGGCTGTGTGGCTGAAAAGTAATATGATATTCTTTTATTTTTCAAACAATTGTTTTTTCACATTAAGTCCAAAATGTTTATACAAATGTGTGTGTGTGTGTGTGTGTGTGTGTGTGTGTGTGTATAGAAAGATAATTAAACTCTATAAAGCTTAAGTAATAATAATACAATAAATATGTTCAATGAAAAACAAAACAAACGAGAATTAGAAATTAAAGTTAAGTTTAAGGTGACAAATTAAATTTAAATTACATTAAAACTAAATAGGAATATAAAATCTAACTAACTCAATATATATATATATATATATATCCATGATGTTAAAAAAAGCTTAGTTGACTGCGGCAGCGGTTGTGTGGAGGCCTCCTCGTGTGAAGACCGAAGAGTGTAAAGACCATCGACTCTACCGTGCGACTCCACCGGGCAGAGACACTGGCAAAGGATATAAGTATCGCTTTTTATTTATCTTCTTTCTTACTGCTTGTTTCACTTCTGTTTTAGTTTGTATAACCATTTCTTACTATGTGTAAGTAAGATGTTTGGCAGTGTTATTTTTAAGGACATCTGTGGCATTGTGCTGTTTAGAGTGGCCTTTTATTGTGGCCAGCCTAAGGCACACCTGTGCAATAATCATGCTGTCTAATCAACATCTTGATACGCCACACCTGTGGGGTGGATGGATAATCTCAGCAAAGAAGAAGTGCTCACTAACACAGATTTAGACAGATTTGTGAACAATATTTGAGAGAAATAGGCCTTTTGTTTACATAGAAAAAGTCTTAGATCTTTGAGTTCAGCTCATGAAAAAGGAGGGCAAAACAAAAGTGTTGCGTTTATAATTTTGTTCAGTGTATATTTGTATGTGTGTGTGGTTGTACATACACATATACAGGTGCATCTAAATAAATTAGAATGTCGTGGAAAAGTTCATTTATTTCAGTAATTCAACTCAAATTGTGAAACTCGTGTATTAAATAAATTCAATGCACACAGATTGAAGTAGTTTAAGTCTTTGGTTCTTTTATTTGTGTGGATTTTGGCTCACATTTAACAAAAACCCAACAATTCACTATATCAACAAATTAGTATACTTCATAAGACTAATACAAAAACATTTTTAGTGAATCGTTGGTCTTCTGGAAAGTATGTTCATTTACTGTATATGTACTCAATACTTGGTAGGGGCTCGTTTTGCTTTAATTACTGCCTCAATTCGGCGTGGCATGGAGGTGATCAGTTTGTGGCACTGCTGAGGTGTAATGAAGCCCAGGTTTCTTTGACCGTGGCCTTCAGCTCATCTGAACACATTTGGTCTCTTGTTTCTCATTTTCCTCTTGACAATACCCCATAGATTCTCTATGTCCAGGTCTGGTGAGTTTTCTGGCCAGTCAAGCACACTAACACCATGGTCATTTAACCATCTTTTGGTGCTTTTGGAAAATGAAATCAGAATATTTTAAAAGCTGGTAAGCAGAAGTAAATGTGAAATGCTCCAAAATGTCTTGGTAAACGGGTGCAGTGACGTTGGTTTTCAAAAAACACAATGGACCAACACCAGCAGATGACATTGCACCCCCGATCATCACAGACTGTGGAAACTTAACACTGGACTTCAAGCAACTTGGGCTATGAGCTTCTCCACCCTTCCTCCAGACTCTAGGTCCTTGGTTTCCAAATGAAATACAAAACTTGCTCTCATCTGAAAAGAGGACTTTGGACCACTGGACAACAGTCCAGTTCTTCTTCTTCTTAGTCCAGGTAAGACGCCTCTGACGACAACTGTAGCCAAATTCCTCGACACGTCTGTGTGTGGTGCTCTTGATGCCTTGACCCCAGCCTCAGTCCATTCCTTGTGAAGTTCACCCAAATTCTTGAATCAATTTTGCTTGACAATCACTCATAAGGCTGCGGTTCTCTCGGTTGGTTGTGCATCTTTTTCTTCCACACTTTTTCCTTCCACTCAACTTTCTGTTAACATGCTTGGATACAGCACTCTGTGAACAGACAGCTTCTTTGGCAATGAATGTTTGTGTCTTCCCCTCCTTGTGAAGGGTGTCAATGAGTGTCTTCAGGACAACTGTCAGATCAGCAGTCTTCCCCATGATTGTGTAGCCTAGTGAACCAAACTGAGAGACCATTTTGAAGGCTCAGGAAACCTTTGCAGGTGTTTTGAGTTGATTAGCAGATTGGCATGTCACCATATTCTAATTTGTTGAGATAGTAAATTGGTGGGTTTTTGTTAAATGTGAGCCAAAATCATCACAATTAAAATAACCAAAGACTTAAACTACTTCAGTCTGTGTGCATTGAATTTATTTAATACACCAGTTTCACAATTTGAGTTGAATTACTGAAATAAACAAACTATTCCATGACACTCTAGTTGATTGAGATGCACCTGTATATAGTAGTTTTTTTGGTGTTTGGCTTAGTGTTATGTTAGAATTATTATTATACTCTTATACCTTTTGTTCTTTAATATTTAGAAATGTTTTTAGCTTTATTTTTGTTTTTTATTTAAATGTTAAGTTTTGACATTTTTTCGTATGCATTTGTATTTTTTTATTTAATTTCTTTATTTTTTAAATGTGTAAGGTGGTCTTTATAAAGTTTTAGCTTTTAGTTTTGGATCTGTTTTTAGCTTTTTAATACTAAACTAGATTGCTTCTGTTCTCCTCATTTGTAAGTCGCTTTGGATAAAAGCGTCTGCTAAATGACTAAATAATAATAATAAAATAGTACTGCATGAGGTATGTATTGAAGTTAAATACCGAAGGTTAAGCATTTATTCAACTGAATACTTCTGAAGACACCAGCAATAATAGTAATGTTGTGTCAACCAGCAACATCAATGATTCATTATACCAGGAGTAAGTCAATAATAACAATTCTTGTTCACGCAGTTGAAGGACACACAACTTTTTGCATTACAATATGAAAACCTACAGCTGAAACTGAAACTAAACAATATGGTGTTGACATGATTTTTTACAAGTGACTAGTATTGCATTCCCGCCATTCATGCATCCTTACAGATTCAAACCCATGACCTTGGCGTCGCTAGCATCATGCTCATGCTTCCTACTGGAAGTAGTAGTTATTTGACACTTGTTTGATGCCAATTATCAAAATGTCTCCATAAGTACATGGAATATGACTCATGGAAGCTTGTAAACCGCTGAAAGTCATTTTCAAGTGAGACGAAAAGATGCAGGAACGTTATTCAGCCTCCAGAACATTATTATAGATCATTATATACACCTATAGATTATAGAAAATGTACATCCTTCATGCATTCACTGGGACTGATCTTAGGTTCCAAATACTGATCTAAGACAATGCCTGCTGTGTCTTTAATATAGTTTTATTTAAGAAGACGGAGGGTAAACCACCCCTCTGAATCACCACATATCCTATGATTAAAAGAAAAGCTGGTTTACATATCCCTGGATTACATATTACAGGATCAAAGAGGCTTCAGAACGAGGTATGAGGAAATCTACCAGAGCTCAGTAACACACAGACAATGTTTTATGAATCAAAGAACATTGAAACCTGCTGTATAATGAAGTATATGTAGGCTTCCCAGAAGACTCCTCATTCAATAATAAAAGTGAATCAGTTTAAGTGTTGTTTGAGATCCTAAAAAAGTGTTTGACTTCAGGAAGAAGATGTTGACTGACATGGAAACAGAGCAATACTAAACAAAGCGTGATGAAGCCATCCTGATGATTACTGACATCTTATCACTATCAGAAATCCAGCATCATGTTCATCAAGTGACAAGAGCCAGTTCTCATTTTCTGCTCAAATAAAAACAATTTGTGGAGAAAATTGACCTTTAAAATGTGACCAATCAAACGTTGTGGTCTAAACAAAAGACAGATTCAATTCTCAATATGCTGAGTTTAAATCATATTAAACCAAAGAAAAAATCTTATTTTGTAGTAAAACTTGCAGTAATATTTAAATCCTTATAATGTTAGTATTTAAAAAATTAATGAATAATATATATGTAATTAAACAAGTCATTTCCGATAAAACTAAATAAAAAAACTGATAAAATGCAAAAAAAAAATTGTAAAAAAAACATATATCTTTAAATGAAATGTAATATCCAGATATCTATCTATAAGATTTATCTATCTATAAATTGAAATAAAAATTTATATCCAGAATATAACTATTAGAAAATCCTACTTCAACATTAACTAGCCCAGTATGGTAATATATGCAGCAATAAATGTGAAAGCAAAAAAATAAACAATTAAGTATTTATATCAAAACAGATCACATTATAGATGTTAGTTGTCCAACTTGAGACACTAATTCTATATTCTATGGCATTCTAATAGTCTTCACTGGTACACAGTGTCAACTGACCCTGCCATCAGGGCCGTCGCTAGTGGGGTGAAAGGTGGTGACGATTATAGGGGCCTACGGCTGAGGGGGGGGCCCCGGTGATCTCAACCTTCTGGCTGAGGCTAGCCTAAAAAGACTCTCAGGACAGGTGACGGGCCACTGCTGTGCGTCGTCACGAAAGCTTATCATTTGCACATGTTTTTAAGCCTTGCCAATTTAAACATTCAAAAGAGTTTATATCATTCAAACACAAGATGCGGAAAAGCTGAACTGAGTCAGCTACTTGCGCGCCGTGTTCGGTGCACACACAGAGAGCCGCATCTCACAGAGAGCAAGACCGAACACCGCGTCCTCCTGAATCTGAATGAACAAATACAAATCTCTGTTTAAAGATGCAAACAGAAAAAGATGTGAAAGAATATAATTAAGCACATGTGTTCAGTGTTCTGTGTGCACGCAGATGCAGAGGGACGTGTTTCAAAGCGCTTGAACACTGAATTTGCCTCTTCTACAAAGTTATATCAAAATACCCGTCTTGGAGAGTTTCCTCGAAAAAACTGTCGATTATGTCTTAAGTTAAAGTAAAGTAAAAGTGTATATCATTATAGTGGATGCTGTAACAGCCATTACAATGCATTGTCTCTAAAAGTGACTGTGCCTAATATAGCTGCTGTAGGTGTCCTAAATGTTAATACAAGAAAATGAAATAAAGAAAATCACTCACTGATCTTGACTGAATTATTTTGTAGTTTTAACAGTAATTAATCCACAGTCAAACCAAATTTTTCATTATTCAGACACCAGATATAATTTATGATTTTTTTTACCAGTCTGAAAAACTATTCAGACACTTTGACCTGACCAGTGTTTTTCTTGAATTGCTAATGCAACCTTTTTACACCACAGACTGAACAAAATGAAGCATTGCTTGGTGATTGGCCAACAAAGCATTGATAGTTGTGTAAATATTATCATACTAACAGTTGTCTGAATTTTGGGTTGATTGTAATCCATTATCAAAGTTATCTGACATTATCAAGATTAATTTATTTTGACACAATTTAACTCTGAGTTCTAGTTATATTTTATTACCATTTTCCAAACTATAGCGAATAAACTGTGATGATGTGAGAAAGGTTGAAGGTGTTTGAATACATTTTGGTTTGACTGCATATTTAGTTTTTAAAGTGAAGACTATGCAGTGCTATTTTACATTTGATTATTCGGTTTCTGGACCTGGACACCTACTAGCTTGAAAAAAACCTTAAACATTGTGTAAATAGCACAAATACATAAATTGAACTAACATGAAACTATTTCAAATAGGGCCCACTGGTACAACCTGCACCGGGGCCCCGCAAACCCCAGCTATGGCCCTGCCTGACATACAACAGTAAATGTCTCCTTGCAAAGAAAAAAGCCAGATAAAGGAGTGATTTATTAGCGAAACGGACACTTCTCTCTTTTGGACTCCTACATTAGACTGAAATATTTCCAAAGCAGCAAAGCTCCAAGTCCAGCTCTGTGAAGACCGATACAAACTCTTTGGTTCGATACAGAGAGGTGAGCACTGACCTACATTGTGAATAAACTCTCTCGTTCCGATATAACTTCACATGCACTCTGAGAGATTTACATGGACAGAAGATGGCTCAGACTCCACAAAACAAACATACACACACACACACACTTACTTCGGTGCCTGATTGTTGTAGATGTTATCATATGAGTCATATCCCTGGTCATCGTAGGCTGTTCCATATCCATCATCATATTCCTATGGGAAACAAAACATATACTGTAAATGCACAAAATTCATTTATACAATATAAAGCTTTTTAAAATAACACAACATTTTATGAACCCATTTTTTTAAGCATATCAACTGTCAAAGATTCAATGCTTGTTAATGATTAATTAATTAATGATTCAAAGGTTTATTTATAAATGCAATTCAATGTTCCTGAATTAATCAGTGTTTTGAACAAATCAGTTGATTGAAAGATTCAAAGACTCACTCATGAAGAGTCAGTGTTTTGAACAAATCATTTGAATTAATTAATCATAGACTTACTCATAAAGACAGGCACTTCTTAGTTACTGAATTAATCAGGACACATCAGTTGAGTGAAATATTCAGTGACTTACTCAAAAAGAGAACCACTTGTTTTGTTCAAGAAGGAATTGCTGTTTTAAATCAATTGATTGAAAGATTCAAAGACTCAACTTTAGAGTATGTCTTTATATACTTTAGAGTATATGAGCAAGAAAAAAAACTGTTTTGGTTGATATGAAAGGAGTTAAACGCATGTTTAATGCAGGAGTCTGGAGTGATGGACAGTCTCCACAGGACATACTGAATTTCATCAGGGTCAAGAGCTCTGCTCTAATGATGAAGCATTTCGAGTCGTCCTGAATCCAAACACACTCCCTCACACACTCACAACCTCAGCTTAGAGGTTAATCTACTCGGCTGAACCCTGGCCGACATTAATACTCCATATAACTAGAGCATAAATAGCAGAGTGCCGTGCATGAAAAGCGCAAAGCAGCTCTTCACTTAAATGAAAGGTTGTGAAAGTGCTTCATTAAGTTGAAGGCTGATCTGATTTTGACACTGTAATTAACATCCCATAATAACCCTTTAAGAGTGGATAATGAAACTTCATGGGGATTAATATCTAATGTAGCTATTATTGTGACATATCACAGATTGCTTTATGACATGCTTGGCTTTGTGGCCTGTCGCCTCGTAAAGCCCAGTGATATGTTTATGAAGATTCACATATGAAATGTCAGCAGAGGTCAGAAAATTAAGCTGAAACTTTTTAGAAATTGATTTTTATGTAGGCTGACATGGACTTTGCACTGCTTTTTTCACATTTTCTGTGCTGATTGTTGGGGAAAACTTGCTGAATTTATTTACATATGTAAAATGTGCTCAACAGAGCTGATCATTGGTGTTTAATTAGAGGATCATACATAATTAAGCTTATTGGCAAGGTCATGTAAATGCCTTAAACAGTGTTGGTAATAAACAATTAGAAATCAACATGAAATTAAACTTGACCCTATTTACTGTCTTAATACACTACTGGTCGTTTTTACGTTTTTGAAATAAGTCTCTTTCAAGGCTGTATTTATTTGATTAAAAATAAAGTAAAAACAGTAATATTGTGAAATATTATTACAATTTAAACTAACGTTTTTCAATTTGAGTATATTTTGAAATGTAGTTTATTCCTGTGATGCAAAGCTGCATTTTCTGCATCATTTCTCCAGTCTTCAGTGTCACATGATCATCCAGATCATTCCAATATGCTGATTTGCTGCTCTGATTTGAAACATTTCTTGTTATTATCAACGTTGAAAACAGTTGTACTTCATATAATTTTTTTGTGAAAACCATGATGTATTTGTCCGGGATTCTTTGATGAATAAAAAGTTCACGTTTTTTTTTACGTAACACTATGAATATTTTATTGCGACACTGTACATGTTACTAGTGCTATTTTGAATTTATATTTATTCCAAAGAAAAACACTTTGATTAGTAATTTTTCATTAAAATATATTAATTTGCTGTTCCTCTGAAACAAATTTACGTTTCAGATGACGTCATCAAGCCCTTCCCCTCCAATCACATGTGATTTTCACTGTCCAATCAGTTCCTGGTGCATGAAATCAAGCTCCACCCTTCATTTATTGAGGCCCCCCTCATAATGTTTCATTTGTTGACTTCAAGAAAAACTCAACACACCTACGCTGTCAAATAATCTCAAATATTCTCACAGAAGTCAAACATCAAAGCCTAGTTCTCTTTTGCTGTTCTTCTACTAATTTAGGATAAACGTCCTCCACTAAAAGGCTCCGACCCCTCGTGACTGCTCCAACATATCCAGCTCAGTTCCAAATCCATCTGCCCTCAATTCACATTCGTAAAATCCTCCTCAACTATGAAAACAAAGACGGAAAGCCCTCTCATCACACACCCCGCAGTCTTAGAGCGGCATTACTGTCCGATCAGCCAAAGCACTCTATTCACGGTTTCATCTTTAATCCACAAGCAAAGTGACATTTCAACTGAATTCTATAATGAAGTTTACTTGAATTTTTTTGTTTTTAAACAGACAAAGAGAGAAGTTTTGCTGCTGATGCCATTAATGTTGGTAAAAACAATAATAACAATAAATGAATACTAACTCTCTGATGATCTAAAAAAAAGATTTGTTGCTCTACATAAAGATGGTGTAGGCCAGGGGTCGGCAACCCACAGCCGCATGCGGCTCTTTCATCCCTCTGCGGTGGCTCCCGGTAGCGTGGGTATACAATACGCGGGGGAGGTGGTCCCCCCCCAGAATTTTAATGCAACCTAAACACTTCCTCTGCACTTTTTCTTGGTCAAGTTTTCAAGGGCCAATGTGAGTAAATCTAGATCTAATTAAAATAAAAAATATAGTCACATTGTTTTGGATACGTTTTATTTATATCCAACACGATGTGAACGTCACGGAGCGCTGAACACTCACGCGCTGTATGTTTCATACATTCTCAAAGCCAGAGGGCGCTCTCGCGCAGAGAGTCCAAAACGGATTCATAGAGAAGTAATAGTAACGTTTGACTGGCATCCCGCTATCGCTGTAGCTAAGCTGAATAACGAGCATAAAACTTAACTGATGAAACGTGAAGACAATATGTTTTTGTGTTTTTCAAGTCTTCTCCAGGTAATAAATATGAATGATACAGTGGTAATTGACAGCATTAATTACATTAATTATTGTATGCTATACAATATGTTACCCTGGACCACAAAATTAAGTGTCAATTTTTCGAAATTGAGATTTATACTTAATCTGAAAGCTGATTAATGAAGCTTTCCATTGGTGTGTGGTTTATTAGGTCGGACAATATTTGGCCAAGATACAACTAACGTTATTTGAAAATCTGGAATCTGAGGGTGCAAAAAAATCTAAATCGCTTTTAAAGTTCTTGCCAATGCATATTACTAATCAAAAATGAAGTTTTGATATTGATGGTACAAAATATCTTCATGGAACATGATCTTTACTTAATATCCTAATGATTTTTGGCATAAAAGATAAATCGATCATTTATATATCGACCCATATAATGTATTTTTGGCTATTGCTACAAACCCAGCGACTTTTGCTTTTGTGCTACAGGGTCACATATATTTTCTGCCTTATTCTGTGATAAAAATGGAAAAAGTGTTGGTAGTATATATACTGATTGAACAATCATAACCATATGATGTTACATTTACATTTACATTTAGTCATTTAGCAGACGCTTTTATCCAAAACGACTTACAATTGGGGAGTACATAAAGCGATTGATCTTGAAGAGGCAAACATACAGAGGAAGTGCCCATAACACCAAGTCTCAGGCATTGTTCAAATAAGTACAAGCTAGCAAGAGAAGGAGAGAAAGATAAAGAGAAAGATGAAGATTTTGAAAAAGTTAAAGTTTTTTTTTTTATGTAGTCAAGTAGAGTTGAAAGAGATGAGTTTTCAGTTGTTGCTTGAAAATTGACAGGGATCCAGCATTCCGGATGGGGGTGGGAAGATCATTCCACCGACCAGGAACGGTGAAAGAGAATGTTCTGGAGAGTGATTTTGAGCCTCTCTGTGATGGTACCACGAGGCGTCGCTCACTGGGAGACTTGAACTGGATGCGAGCTGCAACTGGTAGCCAGTGCAAGGAGACAAAGAGAGGTGTAACATGGGCTCTTTTGGGCTCGTTGAAGACCAGTCGTGCCGCTGCATTCTGAATCATTTGTAGAGGTTTGACTGTGTTTGATGGAAGTCCAGCTAGAAGAGCATTGCAGTAGTCCAGTCTAGAAATGACAAGGGCCTGGACAAGAAGTTGTGCAGCATGCTCTGTCAGAAAAGGCCTGATCTTTCTGATGTTGTGTAGTGCAAACCTGCAAGATCGAGCAGTCTTTGCAATGTGCTCTTTGAAGGTCAGCTGGTCATCGAAGATTACACCAAGATTTCTGACCGAAGCTGATAGGGTAATTGTTGATGAACCTAACTGAATCGTGAAATCATGCTGTAGAGTTGGAGTTGCAGGGAAGACAAGAAGCTCAGTCTTTGCCAGGTTGAGCTGTAGATGGTGTTCTTTCATCCATGCCGAGATGTCCGCCAGGCAGCCTGAGATCCATGCAGCTACCGTTGGATCATCTGGTCGAAATGAGAGATAGAGCTGTGTGTCATCAGCATAGAAATGGTAGGAGAAGCCATGTGCCTGTATGATGGGAGCCAGTGATGTAGTGTATGTGGAGAAGAGGAGGGGTCCAAGAACCGATCCCTGGGGAACCCCAGTGACCAATGTGTGTGCTTTGGATACCTCCCCTCCCCAGGCCACCCTGAAAGACCGACCAGTGAGATAGGATTCAAACCAGTGAAGTGGAATCCCAGTGATATCCAGTGATGAGAGGGTGGACAGGAGGATCTGATGATTGACAGTGTCAAAAGCAGCAGACAGATCCAACAGAATGAGGACTGATGATTTGGTGATGATGACGTTATTATTGTCCAGCAGTATATTTTATTTCGTAGCCAATTAAAAGTAAGAGAAAATAATTTTTGTCAGTTATACATACATAAATATTATAATATTATTATTATTATTACTACATTTGACATTTCTGTCACAGAAATCACTTCTGTCCCCTTCACTTCTGAAATGATTGCTATTCCTCTGTCCTGTAACATAACTGAATATAAAACTTTAGCTATATGCCGTGTTATCTTTATTTGGGCATCAAATATTTTGTGGCTCCACGTGAATTTTATTCGGTAGGAAAGGGGCCAAAATGGCTCTTTTGATGTTGAAGGTGCAGACCCCTGGTGTAGGCTATAAGAAGATTGGCAAGACTCTGAAACTGAGCTGCAGCACGGTGGCCAAGACCTTACAGCGGTTTAACAGGACAGGTTCAACTCAGAAAAGGCCTCGCCATGGTCGACCAAAGAAGTTGAGTGCACGTGCTCAGCGTCATATCCAGAGGTTGTGTTTGGGAAATAGACGTATGAGTGCTGCCAGCATTGCTGCAGAGGTTGAAGGGGTGGGGGGTCAGCCTATCAGTGCTCAGACCTTACGCCGCACACTGCATCAAATTGGTCTGCATGGCTGTCGTTCCAGAAGGAAGCCTCTTCTAAAGAGGATGCACAAGAAAACAAGCAAAGAACAGTTTGCTGAAGACTAAGGACATGGATTACTGGAACCATGTCCTATGGTCTGATGAGACCAAGATAAACTTATTCGGTTCAGATGGTGTTAAGCGTGTGTGGTGGCAACCAGGTGAGGAGTACAAAGACAAGTGTGTCTTGTCTAAAGTCAAGCATGGTGGTGGGAGTGTCATGGTCTGGGGCTGCAAGAGTGCTGCCGGCACTGGGGAGCTACAGTTCATTGAAGCAACCATGAATGCCAACATGTACTGTGACATACTGAAACAGAGCATGATCCTCTCCCTTCGGAGACTGGGCCACAGGGCAGTATTCCAACATGATAACAACCACTGCCTTGCTAAAAAGCTGAAGGTAAAGGTGATGGACCGGCCAAGCATGTCTCCAGACCTAAACCCTATTGAGCATCTCTGGGACATCCTCAAACGGAAGGTGGAGGAGCGCAAGGTCTCCAACATCCACCAGCTCCGTGATGTCGTCATGGAGGAGTGTAAGAGGACTCCAGTGGTAACCTATGAAGCTCTGGTGAACTCCATACCCAAGAGGGTTAAGACAGTGCTGGAAAATAATGGTGGCCATACAAAATATTGATACTTTGTGCGTACTTTGTGTACTCACTTTTGTGGCCAGCGGTTTAGACATTAATGGCTGTGTGTGGAGTTATTTTGAGGGGACAGCAAATGTACACTGTTATACAAGCTGTACACTCACTACTTTACATTGTAGCAAAGTGTCATTTCTACAGTGTTGTCACATGAAAATATATGATACAATATTTAAAAAGGGGGTGAACTTACTTCTGTGAGATACTGTATATATATATATATATATATATAGAGGTAACTAAATAAATATAAACCATCAAATATAATAAAACAATAAAAATATAGATACATATTATGGCGGGAAGAGCAAACGACAGACACAGTGGGCGTGGCGTCAGGCCTCGGAGAGGCTTTTATTTAACATAAATAATAAAATAAAAGTGTCCAAAGGGGAAAAGTATCCAAATTAAACAGGGGATCTGGTGTCCTCGTTGTGCTGCGGGGTTTGTGAAGGAGGGGCAGTGTTCGAGAAGGAAGGGTCCAGGTAAGGGGCGGAGTCCGGCAGCCGCACGCGCTCCCCTCTGAGGTCCGGGGCGCGAGGGGCGGTGGCTTATCCAGCGGCTTCGTCTACCTCTTGGCCCACGGCGCTCGACGGGACTGGTCGGCCCGGCATCCTGGCCCGACGGCTGTATCACGGGTGCGGTTTCGCTCTGGTCTGCGGGTCCGGCAGCTCACGTCTCTGGCAGCACGGAAATCCCTCTACACTCCCTTCCTGGACCCACGAGGACACCAGCATGCATGCACGGGAAAGAGACCGGTCTCCCGAGGAGAGGCGCGCTCGGCATACAACAGCGGTGGTGATGAGGCTTCATTCACGTCAGGTGTACCTCATCACACGCCGCCAGACCTGGCTGTTTCAGCGCCCCTCCTCTCTCACACACCCACTCCCGTCGGGAGCCTGGTGAAGGGCGACGTTAAAGGACGGGGTGATGATAATGATAAGGGGGGAGGCAGCTGACTCGTCACAATATAAACTTGCGAGTAGTCAACTAATGGCTTAAATGAATGACTACTGATAACTATTTAACTAGAAAATTAAGAACATTTTAATTAAGAAACAAATATTTAAGGTATATTGTCTGAAAACATTTCATAATATCTTAATTCTAAATAATAACAAAATAGTAATAATGCTAATATGTAGGTTTGTGTGTCTGTGTTTGTGTGTGTGTGTGTGTGTGTGTGTGCGTGTGTGTGTGTGTGTGTGTGTGTGTGTGTGGGCATGTTTATGTGGTTTATGAGGACACAAAGTTGTATAATGACATGGGTATGACATAGGTATTACAAGGAGAAGGTGATTTATGAGGACATTTTCAGTGTCCCCATAATTTAAAACGCTTATAAATCATACAGAGTGAGTTTTTTTGAGGGAAAATAGAAATGCACAGTCTCCTGTGAGGGCTAAGTTTAGGTGTAGGGTAGGTGTAGGGCAATAGCACATACAGCTTGTACAGTATAAAAACCATTACGCCTATGGAAAGTCCCCGTAAACCATAAAAACCAACATGTGTGTGTGTGTGTGTGTGTGTGTGTGTGTGTGTGTGTGTGTGTGTGTGTGTGTGTGTGTGTGTGTGTGTGTGTGTAAATTTTCTTAAGAAAATGTGAGTGACGCTTGCTGCTGAAAGACTGTGTGGTTGTTAGGCAGTTGCTAAGGTGTTCTGAGTCATTTCTAGGCACTTACAATGGTGTTCTGGTTTGAGGATGTGAAAGTGCAGGTTCAAATTCATCCTGTGTAATATTCTGATCTCACCACCCTTCTCCTTCCACCAATAATTTATTGTCTATCAATAAAAAATGGCCTCAGCCCACAAAATCAAATTAGGCCAAAAAGTAACCTGAAATGAATTTGAAGAAAACATACAAGAACTGACTCAAACGGGATTTCAGTGTCTCTCCGGTATAGGTCACCTCAGATCTGGAGTCTCAACCTCTGCGCTGTGCTGGTTACAGCTCAAATATTTGATGAGATGACAAATAGTTCAATTTCCTTCCATATCCAAAAGGAAATAAGTTGAAATCAAAGCAAAATTAAGGGTTGCAGCATTTTAACCTTTATATAAAAACACTCAACGGTGAGCAACTCATCTTCGTTCCAATCTGAAACAGGACCAGACTCACTCAGCTATTTATAACTGGAGAACTTTCCATTGTGGCTGTCTCGGCTGACAGTGATCTCTATCTGCAGCACTATGAATATATCATAAGGTAAAAACCTCTCATATTCTGAAGAGCCCAACTCCGTTACCTTGGCAGATTAGTTATGAACAGCTTTATGCACTGATCAAATAAATTAGTCGGGTTGAAAGTGAAAACAAATCAGGTCATCTGTGAGAGAGAAAATAAGACTTGAAGAAGGAAAACTCATTTCCAGGCTGCTGCTGTAAAGCAGTTGAAAGCCGCTGACAGCCACTGTGCCATTTTGATCAGCTCAGGTTTGATCAAGTCTGTCAGCTTTTGCACAAGACGCTGAAATTAGATGTGTACACGTCACATGCCAAGCGGGGAGAAAATTAAATCTCTGTTCGCATGGCACGTCAAATTTGGTTGTACATACAACGTCTGGGCTTTGTATGACAGAGAAAGTAGGTCTCTGCTGTTGCAGTCGCTCCGGGATGAGAGACTGCTGGCAGTTTGTTTGGTAAACTTCTCGCTAAGCTGAAGCTGAAGTTAGTGAGCGACGAGCATCTCTGTTACAGATGGATCAAACTCATTTAAACATGCCGCATGTGAAGCGGAGACTCTTTCAGAAAACTCTACAATGTCGTGCACAGTGAAGAACAGAGGAGTTCTCTTTTGATACCCTTTAAACAAGCATAAAAGGAACATGAAAGCTCGCTATCAAGTTCACTATCAGTTCACGCAGTAAGCTCATTATTAATTCAAGGGAAATTACTAAGAAAAAGATGGATTAACCTGGAAACCCTCATAATAAAAGTGAAAACGATTTATTAATTATATCTGATTGCTCATTTTTGTGTTAATCCACTGACCTACACAGTACTACTGATCAAAAGTTGAACATAAATGAATACTTTTATTCAGAACGGATGCATTAAATAGATCAAAAGTGTAAAAAAAATACAGTTTAATTGAAATTTATATTCATCAAATTTCAGAAAAAAATGTATCACAGTTTCCACAAAAATACTAGCAAAACTCTATTTAATATTGATAATAAAAAGTTACTTGATCATCAGATCAGTATATTAGAACGATTTCTGAATGATCTGTAAGAAACAACAACAAAAAAACAGCTTTGCTATTGGAGAAATAAATTACATTTTTACATTTTAAATGTTAAATATTTTTCTTAAATCTTTAGGAAAATTCAATATACATTCTAAAAATAAACTAATAAATAAATCTTAATTTAAAATAATTTTAAATATCTGAGTTTTTAAATATTTAATAAAACATATTTACATTTCATTTTTAAATTAAATGTAAATGTAAATGTAAATTTTAAATTAAAAAATTCAGCTTTGCTATTTCAAAAATAAATTACATTTAAAATATATTATAATAATATATACATTTATTTCACAGTATTATTGCTTTCACTGTATTTGTGGTGAGCAGAAGAGACTTCTTTCTTCTTTCTGACCCCAAACTTTGACTGGTAGTGTATAATATCCAATAATGACCAGTGATAAAATCACTTATTTCTGTGTTTGTCCAGTGCCAGAAATGCAAGGCCACATTAGAGACACAGAGAGACCCAGACAAACTCAATCATGTTTAGCCTCTCTCTTGCGCACACACACACACACACACACACACACACACACACACACACACACACACACACACACGGCTTGTTTGACTAACTCCATCCCACTTGCTCATATCTGCTCCAGTCGCTGGGAACATGTCTTAGTTTCACAGCTCAGAATAAGAGCTTCAGGACTGCCAAGATGCTCCGAGCGGCTTGACTCTCTCAGAATACTGAACACCTAACAAATACGAACATGGAATTTACTGCACAACAACACTATGAAGGGATATTATTTTTGCCTTATTGCCCTTTTTTTACAGAGAGAAGACAGGAACTCTTTGGGAGAAGAGAACATAATGGACCAGGGAAGTAGAAAGAGCTGGATTTCAATGTACAACACTCACATGAGCAACAAAACTAAATAACAAACATTAATAAAAAAAAGTTAAAATGTTATATAAAAAAAGGTACACTTTAAATTAATTGTCTCTTTATTTTGGCACATTATCTGAAAATCATGACACATTATTTATCCTAAAACCACCTGGTCTTTCAAAATTAAATATGGATATACATTAACAGATATGCATTAAATTAAAACAATAAGCATAAATATATACCTTATCTTTAAAAAATAACCCTTACTTCTTCTGTATGCCCTGTATATATTTTATTTATTTATATATATATATATATATATATATATATATATATATAATAATATACAATTATACTATACTTAGAATATATAATTATAATACTATAATACTATTATAAAATATAATAAAATATAACATTAAACATAAAATATTATAATTATTAAATTTTTCTATTGATAAATGTATAAAGTTGCCATGTAAGCAATATCACAATGTCTTTTTTTTTCTTCAACTTTTTACATGTTTTCTTTTCTAATTTTATAATCATAACTTAATTGTATAATTCCATAAGAAAAAACATCAAATTACATTGACCCCTATATAATATTTTAAAATATTATGACTCCTTAATATTATAAAATATGTAAATTATATTATATAATTTATATATAAGTGAATTTTTTGTATGATTTTGTTATCATAATTAAATGTTCTAATGCGAAGAAACTAATTAAATTCATTCCTATTGTATGAATCGTTGAGCTAACTTTAATCGCACACAAACAAACACACACACACACGCAAATATATATATTTCATAGTCTAATGTAGGTTTATAATATATATATATATTATAAACCTACATTAGACTATGAAAAATAGCATTTTTGTCATAACAACAGCATTAATGAACTCAAAGATTGATGAGCACACTTCACTCATACCTTCTCTCTTTTAAGACTATACATAAAACCCAAACTACACATGTGGTTTAGAGCTGCTCGTGAAGTAGACAGATGCCCAAGACTTCAGAACATCCTGCACTGCTGGACTAATAAACTTGCGCTGGTCACATCACACTCATGTCAACTGCAGTTAACGTGTGGCTGCTGCCATGGAGATCAAACTGAGAGAAGATGGAAGTCATAAACACTGAGCTAGCATGGCGCTCTGGACAAATTTTCATAAACAGAACTGATGTATGGGTATTGGGGTAGTCAGACTGAAACTAGGAGGTGGAAGTGTGCACCACGTTATCCGTTTAATGGAATTTCATGCTCTGTCTCTCGCTTGTTATATGATAAGAAATGTTTCTCTCATTAGATATAATACTTCTGCAAGTTTCAGAAGCAGGGGCTGGAGGTTAGTGCACATGCTCCAGTCACATCAAACTGTGCAATAAGTCGATGTAAATGCACAAATGAATGCAAGCTGTTTGCGCATTTCAGAAGTATTGACAAATGCAACATGTCACTTATATAATTTCAAAGCAAACATTTTCGGTATTCATTTCAAATTCAATTAAAGATACAAAACCACCTGTGTGTTTATCTGTGGACTGAGCTCACAAAATACATACTGCATATATTAGTATAAATTAATGTGTGCATTTCAGGTAGGTTTTCATATATATTCATGAATATGGTATATCTTTTATACATTATATAATGATGTTTTATTTTCCCCAAATAATTCAGATCAATCCAAAAACATTTTTTAATCATATATATATATATATATATATATATATATATATATATATATTTTTTTTTTTTTTACAAATTATTCTAATGAAAAGCATCTGCATGACAATATTATTGATAGAGCCATGCATTTTGCAAATATATATTATTATATATTATGATATTTATTAAAAATTATAATTCAGATTATTAACAAACATGTACATGACAAAATATTTGGATATAGCCATGTGGTGTGCATACATATTCTTATATATTATACATGGTATATTTTTCCCAAATAATTCTGATTGATCTACCAACATTTATACTCAGAGTTTTTCAAAATCCCTAATAATTGTGTTTATTGAAAAGCATATGCATGGCAATATTGTTGATACAGCCATGTGTTGTGCATATAAAGTATCATATAGTTGTATATGTTCTATAATATATATATATATATATCCAAATAATTCTAATTGATCCACAAACATTTATAATACAATTTTACTGATCAATAATAATTCAGATTAAAAAGCATATGCACGACAAAATATTATTCATACAGCAATGCAATGTTCATATATATTCTTATATTTTATATATGATAAGTATCATTTTCAAAATAATTATGATCAATCCACAAACATTTATAATCATATTTTTCTTTTCAATCATTAACAATTCTGCTTAATAAAAAGCATATGCATGACAAAATAGTATTATTATATGCGATGTTCATATATATTCATACTACATTACTTACTATCAGTGTTGGGGAAAGTTACTTTTAAAAGTAATGCATTACAATATTGCGTTACTCTCTAAAAAGTAACTAATAACGTTACTTAGATATTTTTTATGGAAAGTAATGCATTACATTACTTTCGCGCTACTTTTTAAATATGAGCAGGGCTTGATTGATTGTTTTTAATACAAGAAGCTCTATTTATAGCAAATGTAAAAGCCTTTTACACCAAAAGGTGTCATGAATAAACCTCAGGCTGAAGGACGAGTACATCACGTCTGTACAGTAGAACAGGAGAAGATTCAACAATCCTCAGCAATTAAAAGCATTCAAGCACAATTGTTAATGTAAAGTCATTTTAGCTTGTGTTGAACTGGATCATCAAAGGTCAGCAGCAACACATCACTTAATAAAACGGGATTAGATACATTTGTGTTGTTTAACATATTTAATTATTGCAGGCTTGCGTCATATTCTGAGTTTTAATTCATTTTGATGAATACTGAATCTGTTTTTTTGCGAGTGGGATGAATTAATACACATTCACATTTAGTCTAGATTAGATCTACAGTAAGATCATGTTCACACAGCGCACTGACAGTCAATAAATGGAAAAAAAGTAACTCAGATATTTTCTTGTAAATTAAAAAGTAATGCATTACTTTACTAGTTACATTTGAAAAAAGTTATATTATTACGTAACTCGCGTTACTTGTAATGCGTTACCCCAACACTGATTACTATATTGTACATTATATACATGATATATTATTTTCTATTTCAGTCTTTCTACTTAAAAATGTAATTTGTAATTAAAAGTGTTACTGTTTCTACATCTACATTTTATTCAGCGTATTATACTTTCAATAAAAAGTGTCAAAAGCCCCATAAAAATAGAGACATTTAAAGTTGAAGACCCGAGGCTCAGGAATATGTTTTGAAGTGTCGGCACTTACTCTGTAACATCTCTCACATCTCTCTGGGTCTGCATGTCACTAAAGTACTTCAGCGTGATAAAAAGCAGCGTGGACAGAATGAAACACCTCAACGGAGGAGCCCAATGCCAAACACATATGTCTCTATTGAGAACACAAACCCGTGATTTGTGTTGGTTTGAGAAATATCACACTGGATGCGGCATTCATAACACAACACTGGTGACAAAGAAAATCATTTCAGCACTCGACCAAAGGAGAGACTGTATCTGCAACTGGCTCGGTAATTATGAGGCTAAACTGAAGTGACAAGCGGTTTTGAATGTGGAAGCAGAGGTTCTGAGATACAGGCCGGGATAATACATGCTGTAATGCTATTATTGCAACCCTCCACAGAGAGTGAGTCAGGTATCAGTGCGGCCCTCGAGAGAGAGAGACAAACGACCAATGCAATTACTTCATATTAGTGACTTACACAAGAGCGGGCGGATCCACCCTCTACAGCCCCCAAACACGCTTCAAATCAGATTCAGTGCCTTTAAAATGTATTTTGGCTTATTGATTTGCGGTAATCTGATCAAAATGTTTTCAAATCGCATAAGATGCATGTTCACGCTGACCTCGGTTGATTCTCAGAGACAGATATCCGGTCACGTTTGGGTCAGATATATTAATCATGTAGTAGTTTGGTGTCTTTTCCTGCCAGAGTAATTAGGAAAGCAAATGTGATTAGTTGATTCCTGTAAAGTCAGACACTGAGATTGGATGGGACTGCTTGGTCTGTGTAAATCTGAACGGTGAGAGTGGATGTGATTGTCATTTTGACATTTTGATCAATTTATTGCATTCTTGCTGAATTAATCTATTAAATTCCTTACCTCTTGAGTGCTAGTGTATTTTTACATTGTTTACAAAGCAAAAGGTAATTTCGTTTTAAAATATATTTTATATAGTGATTAATGATATCAAATTAATAAGAGATTTCACAAATTATTGAGTGGCACAACTAGGCCCTAATGGAAATATAAAAGGGTGAACTGCTGAAGAATTCATATGGATTAATATAAAGCGGTATTCAATAGTGAAAGCAGACCCAATGAGCAGCATGTGATCAATATAACCATAGCTTACATAAAAACATGAAGGCTTCTCAAAAAAGAGATCTTCTGAAAGGGATAGTTCACCCAAAAACTGAAAATGCTGTCATTATTTACTCACGCTGACATCGCTCCAAACCCCATGTTTTTAGTTTTGCCATGGAACACAACAGAAGACTTCGCATGCATATTTTACACACAATGACAGCTCATTGTAAACGTGTCTATAAAGCACCAAAAAAGGACAAATGTGACCCTCTCTGTGAAAACCCGGCTAAAGTCATTTTTTGTGATTTGCTTTTTTCTATAAAATATCATCCTTCATATGGTAAAGAACATTCTGTGAAAATGTAACCTTTATATCTTTAATATTGACTGAGTACGGTTATGTCAAAGTTTGAAATTATAATGAAATGAATGGCATAAATCAAACTCTGATGCTTGTTTTCTCTTAATTAGATTTTGAGACTTTAGCCTGGATTTCACAGAGAGGGTCACAAATATGTACTATACAAACCGCCCATACAACTACATATCCTTATTAAATCTGATTTCTGTTGGTGAACATAATATATATTTGTCAAGATCCTTCAAATTCTGAAAAAAAGGAAACACAGATTCCAAAAGGGAGTTTTCACAGCGATCCCATAAAATAAAAAATGTTGGTTCCTTAAAGAGCATTTCAGTGAACAGTTCTTCAAAAGATATTTACTTGTGTTTATCATGTTCCTGTTGCTGGAACAGTTAAAAATAAAGCTTTGAGTTTTCACAGCAATGATACACTTTAAAATAAAGGATTGGAAACACATGTACTGAAATTCAAAATAGAATTTTCACAGCAATGCTATACACTTTTAAAATAAAGGTTCTTTATTGCCATTGATGGTTCCATAAAACAAAATTGGTCTTCTGTTGCATCCATAAACACTATTTAAAGAGTGTAGAAGAACCATTTTCAATGACCTATTAGAACCATGTTTTCACACAAGAACAGTTCAAGAACTGTTCACTGAACCTTTTCATCCTAGCGTGAAGAACATTTCATATAATCTAAAGAACCTTTGTTTCCACTATAAAGAACCTTTTGTGCATCAGAAGATTAAATGTTCTTCATGGAACCATCAATGCCAAAACAAACTTCATTTTGAAGATATAAAGTTGAGTAAATAGTAGAAATCAATTGTCACTATTCCTCCACAAAGGTCTCAATAATTTCCTGAATTGTCTTGAACTCTTCGGCTCTCAGGACAGACAGAAGATCTTTCTGTTTCCAGTACGATCCTGACGAGGAACATCTAAACACTGATTCTCAGAGACAGCTTCAGATTTATCATCCCACAGATGTTCGGATCGTTCCCAGTGTTTCAGACTCCTGCACAGAAGCGTGTATCCAGGCCGTGGAAACGATAGGGAACAGCTGGTGACTGAGTCGTTTCCTCTGACCCCAGCGCATTCTAACGGCGCCCCCTAAATAAACCTGTCAGATGTGGTTAGATATGGGCACTGCGGGGCAGTGTGCCAACTCCACCCACCTCTCAGGGCCCGCCATCTGTTAAATATACCACAAGTGAGCCAGAAGACCTCTGAGATACGCAACATCGAGAGGGGCTGGCGAACATTCAAATAAGCTCAATGTTTTGGAAGTGGTTGTTTTGCAACTCGCTCTGATAAATTAAAACTCAGAGCAGTGGAAATCTATAACAGTGTCTGAAGCAGGCGAGCAAATAAGACAATTTTTCCACATAAACATAAACAAAAACAAGTAAATCAAGCAGATGAAATGATTTAGGATAGACAATAGACGGATGCGAACATGCACCAACAATAGAACATGCACCATGTTCCATTCCAACTGACAAATGAGATCAGCGTCGGAAAACGTTCATTTTAGCAAGAGCCTTGGCGCTATCGAGTTTGTTTATATAATTTATCGATATGAGAAACGTCAACAATAAAACACTGGCTATTTTAGACATATATCATAGATTACTCTTTCTGTCAAGACAGGTACTAAAATGACTGTAACAGCTCAAGTAGAGTAAGTGTCTCGGCTATGTTGCTTCTGCACCCCTGGTGACTCCAAACTGTAAAAATAAATACATTCCAAAGAAATGAGAAAAAAAAACTTTTATTTTGGATGCGATTAATCACGATTAATCGTTTGAAATCACTAATAAAAATACAAACTAATTAAATATATTATTAAATGCTATAATGGTATATAAATAATACTAAAGTAACACTGGCAAAGACTATGGTTTAATCTATAATTCTGCAGAACTGCACAGATTATCTTACAGTACAATTATGTTTTAATTAATTAACTTTTGCAAAACCAGCTAGCATCGCAAAAGTTGTTGTGAGCAATATTAGCTTTAAAAACATACTTGAATGCATATTTAAAAAAATCCAGTAGAAATAGTATCAAAATAGTTATCCTGCCACCATTGACAATACTATAATTAGAGCTGTGTTAATTATGTCCTTGAATGCTATAAATATCCTTTGTTATAGTCCCTAAACAGAGGATCGTCTACAGCAAAGCAAGCCACAGTTACTTACATATTCACCGTAGGTATCCTGCACCTCCGGAGGGGGAGGTCTGTACCCGGGTGGGGGCGGAGCTCCTCGTGCTCTCTGTGAAGGAACACCCCTTACTCGTCTGGACGGAACCCTACTGGGCAGAGCTCCTCTGGGCGCCACCCCCCGTGGGACGGCAGCCTGAGGAGGAGGAACGCCCCCTCTACACCTGCAGGACACATCCGCTCAAGTGAATTACATAATTAACTAAACATTATAACTGGAGCAAGAATTCTTCATTTAAAAAATGGTGTGAAAAAATACATATGTATTGTAAGCAAGAGACATGTTTGGGCATAAATCTACTAAATTAGTGATGCCACATCTTTTTACCAAAATATGCTTAGATGCTTTACAGTACATTTGTAGCCACATATAAATTGTGCCTACACTATAAAAAATATTTTTGAATGATTTTTGAAGTTGTAAATGAAAACAGAGTATTACTATTTCAGTTTTTCTACTTCACAATTTCAATGCAATTCAATGCATTACTTACTTTTTCTTTGTATTGTTTGTGAAATTTATTGAGTTTCTTCACAAAAGTAAGAGGATAGAGCTAAAAATATAAGTTTAAATATATTTATATATTTGTTGTTCCTTATGTAATTGCAATAAATCCACAGAATTGATAATGACTTTAATATTAATCTAAGATATGGAAAACGTACAGTAAAACATAAACGTGTTCAAAATTGTACTAAAGTGTATACTACTGTTCAAAAGTTTGGGGTCATATTTATTTATTGAATTACTTTTTTTACTTACTTGCGTACATACATATTTATTTATACATTGAACTGAACAAAGCTTATATTATTTTACATTGTTTCAATATATAATCCTGAAAAAAGAACAATACAAATTATGTATCTCAGTTTATATATAAAAAAAAAAAAAAATATATATATATATGCATGCATACACACACACACACATATATATATATATATATATATATATATATATATATATATATATATATATATATATATATATATATATATAAACATGCATACACACACATATATATATATATATGACAGGTTTCTGGCTATCATTTACTAAATAACAATTTGCCGTTGATTATATTCGATCCTCCAGTGGAAGATTACTTTGACAGTTTGATTGAATTTTCCTCTCCAACTATGATGAAAATGAGACTGGTCTGAGGAAATGACATTAGCGTCAGTACATGTGAGAATAAATCTGCCAATTATACCACATGAAACTCTCCGTGGAGTTTCAAATCATTTTTTCATTAAACAGCACAAAACAATTCAACAAGCAGAAAGGTGAAATTAAGGAGTTAGTTAGACTTGTTATCCTGCCCTTTCTCAGTTTGTAAGTTTCCACTCTAGATGTGATTACAGTAGAGTGGTCCGCTGTCGTACCTGTGCGGTCCCGGCGCTGGCGTTCCTCTCCCTCGCGGACTGCTCTTGCCTCTGGCCGCTGGGACTTTGGCATCCTCCGAGCCGCCGTTCAGATACGTCAGCTCCTGTAGCTGAGCCTGCCTGATCTCATCATTATAGTCCTGTACGACACACACACACACACACACACACACACACAAACACAGTTAATGAGCTGTAACGCACAATAATGGTCCACTTGTTTTTCAAGGGGAAATATATGCCCCCTGCAACCCCAAACACGCACCAACATGTGTTTTTCACCGAGAGGAGTAATTCTTATATATATAGTAACATTTAATGTAGCTTGTCATTAGCATAACAGATGTGACTGTGAGATATTATATACATAATTTCAATACCGTGCACAAATGTGAACATATGCTTAGTGTTTTATAGAGAAGATTCAGAGAATTAAATTAATCTGCAAAGCACTTAACTTCTCCAATGTAACATATTTGTAACTAAATTAGGATATTTGACAAAGAAGGACTTGATTTTATCGGCCATACACTGTAAAAAATATTTTTGAAGTTGCAAATTAAGCTGATTATTAAATTATGTAAAAATACTATTTCAGTTTTTCTACTTCTAAACTGGTACATATCATTCAACATCATTTGCCGTTTCTTTGCATTTTTATTTTAGTATCATCGAGATACTAATAAAGTTTTTATTAATATTTTGAATTAGTTTTTATATTTATATCTTCTGCTTTTATTAAAATTTTAGCTTAAGTTTTAAGTACGTTTAGTACGTTTTTAAACCAGTTAATATGTATTTTGGCCTGAAGGTAGTATTGTAATTGTTCATGAAATGTACAAGTTAATAGTGAGAATGAACCTCCAAAATAAAGTGTGACCAAAAATAGATTGTTAAACCAGTGAATGTGTATTTTTGGTCTGAAGGTAATAATTGCTGAAATCAGAGAATGAAAGATGATGATGTAGATGCTCAGTTTGTGTTTAGAAGATTGTACAAACAGACGTACAGGAATAAGAAATTTTTTGATCTCCTCCAGAGCGTGACCCATTCTCACATACGCTTCAGCAGGCGGCGCGAACACCTCGATCAGCACGTGAAGATCTTCGTTAAGGTGATGATACTTTGCCTCACCGCTCTTTCGCAGTTCTTCTTCCTGTTAGCAAAAGCGTTTGAAAAAAGAAAAATTACACATTTGCAAGCATCTGCTATACCAGTTGAGGTACAGGAACTAAAATATATTTTTTTATTATTAATAAAAAAAAAAAAAAAAAAATTTTTTTTTATATATACACAATTACATTAAAATGTGTAAGAAAATAAAAATGGACCTTTTTCCTCCTTTGAAATATCACGTTCAGGACACAGAGGACGTAAATAAATAAATAATCTAAATTAATAAGCTGCCCATAGTAATTATGCCATGCATATTCAATTCAATTAAAATGTAAATTCCATATGCAAACACATTAATTCTGGGCATGAGTGTGGGGGGGGCTTGTATCCAGCACTGTTAGCTGGCATAAAGCAAAAGAGTGATTTAACAGGAACCGTGAGACAGAAACATGGCAAATAATTACATCAGCCCACCCGTCAGATGCACAGATGAGGCTGCTTTATTTTAAAAGCATGATGAGATTTTCATTCAGCTCGGCTTTTAGTTGGCAGTTATGCGTGTGCATGTCTCCTGTGCTTCCTCTGATGTCATGCAGTTAATCTGGTCTCTTTAAGACAGTCACAGTTATGCAAACGTTATGCTAATTTCATCCACAAATCTGCTGTTTACTGAAAGAGGTCAGCTTAGTGCAGATATGCTGAGGTAGCGGAGCGTGTATGAAACCGCAATAAGCATGGGCTAATCAACTAATAGCCAAACAATCTACTAGTGAGGTTGACATTTACAGTACTATATTTATTAGTTTTTTATTTGTTTGGTTTTCATTTTCAAAATAATTGTCATAATTGTAAAGAATATACAATTTTGAGAAACTATGGAAGCTTGTTTCCACCAATTAATTTTAAATGAACGAATGAATGAATGAATGAATGAATGAATGAATATGCAAATGTATGATAAAAAAATTCTGAATTGTGAGATATAAACTTGCAGTGGCTAGGGGAAAAAAGTCAGAATTGTGAGATCAAAAAGTTGCAAGTACCTTCTTAATTTTTGATTATGTGGCACAAAAAAAACACTAAAACAATTGCAAGATCTAAAATCAAAATTCAGAGGAAAATAAAGTCAGAAATGTGAGATTAAAAAGTCGCGTTTTGTTTTACTATCATTTTACTATTCAAGTTAAATTAAATGAAAATTAAAACATGTTTTCTTAAATATAAAATGTATAAAACTTTTTTTTTTATTTAGAAATTATCTTTTTTGATTTTTATTCAATGGTGGAAACAAAAAAAACTGAGAATTCAAGGAAAGAAATCTGAATAGCAAGATTTTAACTTTGTAGGAAAAAAAGACTTGCAAGATGTACAAACAAAAAGTTAGAATTGTGAGGTGTAATCAAGAAAAAAGTCAAAATAGCGAGATGAATATAAACTCTGATTTTAGAATTCAGAATGTCAGAATTGCAAGATTTAAACTCAGAATTATATGAAAAAATTCAAAATTGCAAAATTTAAATTCAGAATATAATTGAAAAGTTATGTTTTATTGATAAAAAGTGTCAACTACCATTTGTATTTTTTTTATTCTGTGGGAAAACAGGCTCCCAAGCAAAACAGTGTTTCCAAGAGCGAAGATTTTCCACATTCACCGGTGAACGCACACATATATATGAAGTTTTCTAACTGCTTCCAAAAACAAGCTCTTGTGGGTGTTGGAGTGTGTATGTTTACTATCAATATCGTTTGGTAAATTATGTTAAATTTGTTTCTGCAAATTCTAATACATCAAAGAGAATTATGAGCTTCAAGCAAATCTCTTCTCTCTGCTGTGGGACGGATCTGCAGGAGAATCTCCAAACAGCTTAAAACCGTGCAGGTGAGCATTCCAGATCCAAACCGGCCAATTTGCGTGCACCATTCCCCTCCTCTCTAGCCTTTCTCCACAGAGAGCTTGTTCACCAAAATCTGACAGGACCGGAGGAGTGCAGCAGTCAATAACAACACAACCAATTAGTAGATAAAACCTTCCAGAACACCCTGATCTCTGAAAAGCTGTCTGAAGGGAGAAGATTGCTCGTGTGAATGCTCAATGTAATTGCAGCATGCTTATACATGCACACATCAAAATCACCTTCGGCTGAGCTGTTCAGAAAACGCCAGATACCAGAGCTACATGCACACAATATCAATAATGTACAGGATACATATCATGGATTTTCCTGAACCTTTTAAGATAAATATTGCATGCAACAAGTTAGCCAATTAGAGCCAGCTAATTAAAGGCACAGTAGCAAAAACAGCCTGTTTTAAAAGTAAGGAGAGAAAGTAAGGTATACAAAATTATCAAAAGTGCCAGTAAAGACATTTATAATTTTTTCAAAGATTTAAATTTCACATAAATGCTGTTCTTCTGAACTTCTAAGCCTCTTAGTACCAACTGAGCATTGTTTAAATGCCACAGCCTACCCGAGTATTGTTACTGACCATGTTCATCCCTTTATGACTACAGTGTACCCATCTTCTGATGCTACTTCCAGCAGGATGTCACAAAGCTCAAATCATCTCAGACTGGTTTCTTGAACATGACAATGAGCTCACTTTACTCAAATAGCCTCCACAGTCACCAGACCTCAATCAATAGAGCACCTTTGGGATGTGGTGGAACGGGAGATTTGCATCATGGATGTGTAGCCGACAAATCTGCAGCAAGTGTGTGATGCTATCATGTCAAGTCAAGTTGAGCTTTATTGTCATTCTGCTACACGTGGATACATACAGTGGAGCGAAATGTCGTGCCTCACAGGACCACAGTGCAACATGAATACAGACATACAACAATGGAGTAAAACAGTTTAAACCTATACACAACTAATATACTGACAGATTTTGACTATACATATGCTATATATATAAATGGTTACCTATACATAAACAAAAATATACAAACTATACAACTTTATAAATACTTCGCAAATACTGTACATGTGCAAAATGAGAAACATTCAAGCAGCTGGCTGGGAAACAGTGTAAGGTGATTTGTAGTGCATAAGCATGTAAACATACATATATTACTTAAAAGAGTCTTTTGTGGGGTTATTTATGCACATTAGTGTGTGAAAGTGTCTAGTGTGAATGTGTGTTACTACAGGTGGTTTGAACAGGCCCACTCACCTGTGTGTAGCACACTTTGAATTGCACAAAAAAGTTTGACAGTTTTTTTTCTGTGATATGTAAGGTTGGGGAGGGGGGGTGATATGGCCCATGTTTCAGGAGGTAGGGGGTTTGTATGGGGTTTCAGAGGGGCAGGGTGAGTTGAGTTCAGGGCTCTCACAGCCTGGGGAAAAAGCTGTTGAGCAGTCTGGCAGAGCGGACTCCGATGCTCCAGAACCGTCTTCCTGATGGTAGGAGCTGGAAGAGACTGTGGGAGGGATGGGTTGGGTCCTTCACGATACTATTGGCTTTGCTGGAGCATCGCGGAAGGAAAATATCCAGGATGGAGGGGAGAGGGGCACCGATGATTTTTGCAGCTGTGTTCACTGTCCGCTGGAGGGTCTTGCGGTCTTCTGCACTACAGTTCCCATACCAGACAGTGATGCAGCTGGTCAGCATGCTCTCAATGGTTCCCCTGTAGAGAGTAGTGAGGATGGGTGGAGGGAGACTTGCTATTTTTAGCCGGCGGAGAAAGTGTAGGCGCTGTTGTGCAGCTTGTGTAGGCTTTGAGAGTGACATAGTGTTGGTGGTCCAGGTGAGGTCCTCTGTGATGTGCAACCCCAGGAATTTAGTGCTGCTGACTCTCTCCACAGTCGATGTAAGTGGGGGGTGGTCAACAGAGTTTCTCCTGAAGTCCATCACAACCTCCTTTGTCTTCCCCACATTGAGGGACAGGTTGTTAGCACCACACCATTCAGCCAGCTGTACCACATCCTCTCTGTAGAGTGTTTCATCGTTGTTGCTGATGAAACCTACCACTGATGTGTCATCGGCAAACTTGATGATGTGGTTGGACTTGAGCCTTGTGGGGCACCTGTGCTCAGTGTGGTAGTGCTCGAGGTGTTGTGGCCGACACGGAATGAGCGGGGGCTAATAGTCAGTGATGGTCTGAATGGGTTGCCACAGGATCCGTGTGTCTCTGCTATCTGTGTAGTGATCATTGATTTTTTGACCATATGACGTTCTGCTTTTTTGATGCCACAGGACAGATTGGCTCTTGCTGTTTTGAGGGCTGCTTTATCTCCTGATCTCTGGTCTTTAGCAGCCCATGGACCTCTGCTGTCATCCATGGCTTCTGGTTTGCACGTGTGGTGGTGGTCTTAGTGACTGTCACATCATCAATGCACTTTTTGATGTAGGCAGTCACAGTTTCAGTGTACTCCTGCAGGCCTGTGTGGTTGTTATAGGAGGCCACCTCTTAAAAAATGTTCCAGTCTGTGTCCTGGAAGCAGTCCTGCAGTGCTGAGGTGGCATTGTCCGGCCATAACGTGATCTGCTTTTGAACCGGTTTGGCAAGTTTGAGAAGCGGTCAATGTGTTGTTTCCCCTTGTTGCAAATTTCACATTTTGGTAAAACTTTGTTAAAACTGTCTTTAAGTTAGCGTGGTTGAAGTCGCCGGCTATGATGAAAAAGCCATCGGGGTTATTGGTTTGTTGTTTACTGATGGCGCTGTACAGTTCACGAAGCACGTCCTTAGCGTATGCACACATAGGAATGTACACTGTGACAATAACAATGGCCGTGAACTCCCGCAGCAGATAGATTGGTCGACACTTCACAACCAAAAACTCCACCAGCGATGAACAGTGTTTTGATAATACCGCTGCATTGTTACACCATTCTTTGTTGATATACACACACAAGCCACCCCCGCGAGTCAATATGGACCAACATCTCTGAGGAATGTTTCCAACACCTTGTTGAATCTATGCCACGAAGAATTAAGTCATTTATATGACAATGATATTTTGGGAGCCTGAAAATGCAAACTTTCAAAGTTTCCAAGTGCAAGTTTTTGAAAACAACACCATTATCATCTCAGTGTAAACTGTAAAAACACAAATCTGTGAAAATGTTGAAGCTATGCGCATGTGTATCGCATGTTCAGTATATGTGCATAACATCGCCAACTATTGGCCTGGCGTGAACAATACAGTTTTTTTTTATGATCTGTGTGAATGGGGCTCATTTTGACAATGCTGTTGCCTGTACATGAAACTTTCCAAAAATAAAAAATTAAAACTTCTGTTTTTAATGTGAGAAATGTCCTGCTTAACTAGAAGAATACTTCTGATTTACCTCAACAGACAGTTCTCTTCAGTTCATTTAGATGCTTGGAGAAGTAATTTGCTGTTTGCCAATAACCCCAAAAACCTGTCAGACTATATCTCTCTGTCCCTTTGCCTCCCGTGTTCTATCTCTCTGACAGGACGCTGACGTTAGCAGTTCTTTATGACATCGTATCCTTCTTTCCAGGTGAGGCAGGGGGAGCGACCCATCAGCAACCATCGATCGATTCAATCAGCGGCACAGCGCAGAAATGTGACATACGCGCTTGAGATTGTTCAGAACGCTTCTCGCCCGTGACAGCGGAGACAATGAGACTGAAGTGAAAGACGGGACAAAAAACACCAGTTCCTGCCTCATATACCCTGATAAACGACCCAGAGAATAAAACAAAATAAAAACACTGATAATCAGGAAAGAAAGAATACCTTTTCTTTGTCTCTCATGGATCCCTTGCCGAGAATGGACATCTTGGTCAGCGTGTCCTCCTGCAGTCTCTTTAATGAGTTCCCTCGAGGGCCCAGGAGTTTACCCACAAAATTAAACTGATAAAGAGAAAGAGAAAGAGAGGGAAAAAAGAGTTTTACTTGCACTTCATATTACTGTCGTCTAATTAATATTCCCTAATACGTAAGTTATGCAAAATGACATTCTAAGTATTTCCTCTGCAAAAGCAGTTAACCATTATCAAGGCCACACACTGGTTTATTAAATACACTATTTCTCTTGCCCACATCAACCAATTAAACGCCACTGCTTTCATTTCCATTACCCATGCTACTCTTTTTTTCTGGTTATGCATGCTTTACTGATAAAATATTTCAATAAAATACTGTACTAGCTTTTTTGTTCAAACTCTGAATTAGTCATTTAAATGTTAAATTAGAAAAATAAACATCAACTATTTTTATATAATGGATGGCACTTTTCATTGATTTTAGTTTTTAGTTGGCTAATTATATGTAGCTAAATTATTAAAATAAATATAAAATATGTATAATAAAATAATTTAAATGTTAACAATATATATATATATATATATATATATATATATATTAGTAAATATACAATTATTCTTAAATTATATATTTTTAATTACATGATATACATGTGAATTAATCACACATAACTGCTGTCAAAAAGTCAATATATTTTTTGTTTTATTTCCAGATGACTGAATATATGTCCCAAACTAATTAAACAAACAGCAAGTGTATTCATTAATTCTAAAATAAATAATAGTGTTATATTTCCAGCTCTAGTTCTTATAGCCTTCAAGGGGACAAGGGGACAACGTTCCTCTTGACAGAACTGCATCTGTGAAAGATGCTTTACTGAATCACAAGAGACTCCAGATCTAAAACACACACTGTTTGGTGTCGCATTCGGATGGAAACAGGAGGCAAAGATCAAAGAAACACAAGACAGTAGAAAGAGAAAGAAATGAAGAAGAATCGTCCAAGAAAGAAGACAAAAGAAAGAGGAAGCATGTAGGCTGCGGAAGTGAGAAGCTTTCTCTGCTGTTCTTGTTAAAACGCTTCACCTGCGCCTGCTGTCCAAGCTTGTTAGCAATCTCACCGCTGAACCCGGAGTGGAAGATCAAACCCTGCCACCCATGAAGACCTCTGAGAAAGCCACAGACACTATCGCAGCGCTCGTGTGACACATTCTCAAACTTTCTCAGCTATGTTTTCAATATAGAAAGGCTTGACTGAACCTGATCCCAGAATCAGTGGTTTTAGTTTTAGAAAACATTTTTGGCAGGATGATGCATACTTAGAAAATTCAACAGAGATGCTACAGCACTACTTCTTCTAAAATTCACCTGCAGAAATACAAACAGACATGAAACAACTGTTGATCTTATAAGAATAATGAGAAACGTCCATACTGAAATATTATGAATGTAAGCTATCTGGGCAAATCTAAAAGCATTTTAAAGTATAGATGCTTGTTTCCGCCACAGAATAAAAAAAATAATAAAAAGTAATTGTGACTTTTTCTCACAATTCTAAGAAAAAAGTCAGAATTGCAGTACATAGACTCAGGACATAAGAATTGTGAGACATAAACTCTCACAAGATATAAACAACGGTGAACAAAGAATTTTTAGAAGAAAAGTCAGAATTATGAGAAACTTATAACTGTAAAACAAAAATTGATGAAAGAAATAAACAGAATTACATGATATCAAGACTTCAGAGGAAAAAAAAGTCAGAATTGCAACCAATAAATGCAGGTTTGTGAGATGTAAACACCAAAAGCAAGTTTCTGAGTTTATATCTTGCAAAAAACAAGTCTGATGTGTGAGATATACATTTAGAATTTCAGAGGCAAAAGTCTTAAATGTGTGATGAAAAAAGTCACAATTACCTTTCTTATTTAAAAAAATATATTCATCAGTAATCAATATTCTTCTTAGCTTCAAAAGAGATTATAAGACACAAATCAGATATCTTCAGAAACTAAAAGTCATATTTAGCTGTGTATTTTTCTCAGTAGAAACAAACTGAGAAGGAAGTTCAGCAATTTGCTATTAATTTAATCTCATTGATCTCCAAAAGCAACAACTGAGATGTTTAAAAGATCGCATTTGTGATTTTTCTTTCCAGTGGAAACACGTATGATTTGAGAATGCGCTAATCCTGATAATTGGGGACATAATCATCTCATATTATTTATAGCATGGAGGTTATGCAAATTATTATTGAGTTGATATGATGTCACAGGGGATACAGCAAAGAAGTCACAACCTTTAAATGACATTTACTGAATCTCTGATTCTAGCAAGATCTTCACACATCCATATCTGAATTATATATATATATATAAAACCTATATCAAATACGAGACAGCTTTCTGCTTTACACTTCCGGTATGTGTCAGTAAGTGTCCCTGCGGTGGGATTGTCAATCCACACGTAGGATTTTAAGAGCACGGTATGTTCTGCTGCTGTTTGTGAAGTTGCTTTCATTAGATGCCTGTTATTTACAGAGGCTTTTGTTTGGCAGTGCTTTAATGGTGTAATCTGATGATATTAAGTCTTGTAAATGACAGCGTGGGCCTTAATCTGGACATTAAACACAACACCGAGCTGGGTGAGGATTTACGGAAAGCTCTAAAGCCCTTAAACACATCCCAACACACAAACAAACACACAATAAAACACACATGCTGGCCTCTCCTCAATATGCACAAATATAGAAATGCTGAAATCTACATGCCAATAAAAGACGACGATGAAAAGACAATAAATACATAAAGTTTGTCAATTTAACAAAGCTTTGACATGAGATGGAGAAAAGGAATATTTCAGAATTGTTTTCAACTTGAGCTATCTATAAAGTGAAAAATGTGTACAACGGTTTTGCATGAGTGAGTGTGAATCATAGAAAGGTAAAAGTGCAGATCTCCTCATCAACACATGATTTGATGTGCGGGATACCACATTTTAATAATTGCAAATTGAAAGGCCTAAGTATAAGCAATAGTAAAAGTGACGCTTGACTTGGCAAGTTTTAATAGTTTTCAAAAATATCTACCCAGCTTCTTGAAAACATTGCTGTCAAACGACAAAAAAAATGGGGGAAGATAATAATCATTATCTGATATAAATGCACAAAATGTGTGCGGCTTTAGGAAAATGTGTGCAGACTTATAAGAAAGGCACAGGCAAAATGGGGTAAGAGCTGCAGGCAAATTTTGATATCCCACCATGACATTCATTATGAATTCATTTTAATTGCAGATTACATCAGGTAATGAGGGCAATTTACAGATCGTTTGGCTGATAGTGTCCTGACGCTGATGCTAAATCACATACGGTATTCACTCCGTTCTCAAACGCTTTCAAAAAGATCTCAGAGATCCATGTGTCACATATTAAACGGTTTACTCTTTATGGAAATATCTGCCTCTCTAATAAAGCTCCGTTTGTTTGGAAAACACAATGAAATGTCTGAGAAGAAAGACACATTCTCTGTTTGAGATGAAACAGTCGGCACATGGAGGGATTTTCACTTAGGGTCTCGCTAAACTGCCTTTACAATGAGACTGACCTCACAGGCAGCTGCCAGAGACAGGCACAACGACTGCAGACACACTGCCTGAGAAACACATGAAAAACAAATGATTGAAAATAATAATAAACTTAAAAGAAAATTCATATCATTATTTTCTCAACCTCATGTCGTTCTGAACCCCAAATGCTGTTATTGTCTCAAGAGAAAATGAAAGGATTTTTAAAGACACCGTACAAGATCTACAAAAACAGTCAGAACACCATTATTATTTTTTTCAAAAAAGCAAACCTTACGACTGCACTATTTTCAAAGTGTTCTGAAGTCACTCGATAGATTTGTGTAAGAAATAAATCAACATTTAGCCAGTTTTTCCACTGAAAATCTTTATCTCTTTTGCCGCTCTCAAAACCGGCACATCATGTTGTGAATCTGAACTGGACACAAAATGTGATTTTACAGCTTTGAAAGTAAATAACCTTTTGCTCACATAACATTTATAAATGACATATATAATATCCCATTTCTATAAAAAAAGAAGAAAAAAAGTTGCTCTTGTGGACTTTCATCAGAATCCTGAAAAAGTGTCACAGTTTCCAACATTGATAACCATAAGAAATGTTTCTTGAGCAGTAAGTCAGCATATTAGAGTAATTTCTGAAGGATCATGTGACACTGAAGACTGGAGTAATGATGCTGAAAATTCAGCTTTGATCACAGGAATAAATAGCATTTTTACTTATTTGAAATTCTTATATATAGTTTAGACATGAAACTCTAGATGGTCCAGGCTGACGGGTTGTTAATGTAACTGATGATATTCAGAGAGTTAAGTAACTTGGCACAAGCTGATTGGTTTATGCTGCATATGCAGCCAATGAGTTTACTGCCTTGGCAGGCTAGCATTCACTTGAGATTCCTGCAGCGTGCTTCAGATTTTCTCTGAAACCCTCCACCTTCCCCAGCTCCACCTGTATAGATCTGCTACAAGTTATTTTATATGATATTTGTGCAGCAGCAGTATGTCTTATACTCGCGGCACCGTATCACCAGTGCTTAATTTGCAAATATCGAGGTCCCGGAATAAAGCGGGGGGATGGACCTGGCATGTGATTAGAGGAGGGAGAGGTAACGGATCATTCGCGTGATCACATTGATGGGTCATTTTAAGTGATTAACAGCGTGCATCAGTTGTTTTATTAGGGTTAGTACATGAAAAAGCAATGACATTTTGAAACCGCAATTTCCAGGCCTGGGAAAAAAAATCATAATTACATTTTATTTCACAAATCTCTGTAATAGAGTTATAATTAATCCTGTCCAGAATTGTGAGGGGGATTGTGTGTATATTGCATAGTTTTACTCATACCCGCAGCTTTTGAGTTTATGAGGAAAATTCCTGCAAAAATGTATTGAATATACAGTAGCATGTAGGTTAGATGAGTAAATAAATCCACATAAACTAGCAGATTAAATCAGTCATCTGTAAACACGTGAGTGATTCAGCTGTAGAGTGTCTTCTCTCTTTCACTCTCTCAAAGCGGCTTCACATCAGCGCATCTGATCTGCACTACAACAAGCTGCTGCACGCTGTTGCTGATCCAAGACTTTCACTCGCATTTCGGGACAGTTGACAGAATTGTCACTTGCTTGATGTGGTCATCGTTGCATCATCACACAAATGTATAATTTGAAGGTCTTTTTACTCGTGCTCCAGAGGCTGTTTCAGGCTGAGCACTCCAAAGCCGCCTGAGTATCATATCGAGTTATTTTTCCTTGGTTTTTGTTGAGCTTAAGTGGCCAAAAAAACACAACATTACGCAAAAATGACCATCCTGGCGAGTATCCAGGTTTTTTCTTAAGTAAATGTGAACAGGTGAGAAAGAAAACGAATACACAAACTCAACTGCTGCTCTAAAACCCTGCCATGCCACCTCCACTTCACTCTCATAATTAATTATGATTTTAAAGATGCACGTGAAAGACTGGATCATTTGTTTATTGATACAACTGCATGAAAATAAAAGCAGACACGGGCAGGTTTTCTGATTATTAATTGTTCCCCTACTGCAACTTAAAATAAATATATAGGCCTAAATAATAATAATAATAAATAACAAAAACCACTATTAAAGCTGCAAACACAAACTAAGTGTACAAGCCTGAAGTGTCCATGAGAAGATTTGTGAGAATCCTCGGTGAACAGCGCAAAACAGCTGGTGTAATCAGGGCTATACTGAACAAACCCGGTCCGGATCGGCTCCTCCGAATTACGATCATCTCATTTGGCGGATCCTCTTCCTCCAATGAAAGACGTCAGGGTTATTATAGTTTTGCATTTTTTAATTCTCTTTTATTGTAATATTGCTTTCAATTTTCGCTATAAATTTCAGTTTCGTTTTTATTTTTAATAATTTGGTTAATTTTAGTTTGTTTTTATTTTGTGAACAGTTTTCTATCCTATACAGGTTAGTTTGCGTTTTAATTTGAGTTTTAGTAATTCAAGTTTAGCAGAATTAAAATAACACTTCCAGAGCACAGACCAAAGACATTTTAATTTAAGCTTATTTTCATTAACTAAAATTAATTAAAACATAAACATCTTGAACTTGTTTTTATACCAAAATAAAAAATACTAAAACTGAAATAAAACTAATAAAAACATATAGCCATATAAATAAAAGGCAAAAACTAATTTAAATTAAACTAAAGTTAATTTTAACTAAAATTAAAATTGAACTAATTCTATATATGTAAAAAATAAAATAAACTGGTAATAAATATGTCACTATAAAAGCATTGGCATTATCAAAACATTTGTTTAACCATCCTGACCAAACCTACATTGTAGCTCAACCAATTGCGTGAGTTTGGGATATTTGACTGACCAATGGCAGACCGTTTGGAAAAACTGGTTGAAAAAAATCCCAATGGCAAATCCAACACTATTGCCAAAAAAATGAATGTTTTTTAATCTCATTGACCAGTTACCAAGTCCTCACAAAATGAGATTAGCCAAGAAAGTGTGCCTGTCTTGTAAACATGCGTCCCATAAATGAGGCTAGAGGTGACGTCTGGAGTAAAACTGTTCCAATCAGATTCATCACACTCACACTTCAAGCTCTCTCTCTTCTTCTCTACATCCACCTGTCAGACTGGACAAATCGAATTTGTCTTCCTCCTGTAGCTCTCTGAAGCTCTAAACAGCGCATTAGTGTCTACAGTCATCAGAGCTGTCAAAGGCAATCTGTTTAGTGTGACGCGGGGCGACGTGAATAGCCGCGCCGTATGACATTACACTGGTGCTCTCGCTCTGCCGCTGATAATTGCTTTATTTGAAGTGGCCGATCATTACGGCTCTAACGCTGAGGGCTCATGTACTCTGACATTCCTTTTAGCTCTGAGATGAAGTTTCATTTACAAGATCTGACGTCCCCATATTTTTTTCTCAGCAGTTGTCCTTAAACCCATCGCTGCGACAAACCTGAAGTCAACAGCAAACGCCCAACACTGAATGATGGGAAACGCAGTGTGGAGCTTGTGTGAATTTGAACAGAATTGGAGAAGCACTCCAAGGTGCTTCCAAAAAAGCCATGGTTTTACCATGGTACTGTACATGTCCAAAAACCATTGTAGCACAATAGTACAAATTGCTACAATTTTGTTACCACTATTTTTATCATAGTACCATGGTAGTACCACGTAAAAAAACAGAACATGAAATTTAGGACCATAGTATTTTTCAAAGTACCACAGTATTACCATTTGATACCATGGTTTTATTTTACACAATACTTTTGTGATATTATGGTATTAATATGGTACTCCAAGGTAATTGCAATAATACCACTCTTTTACCATGTCTAAAAAAACATGGTAAATGTGGTGAAAGATTACGTGTACAAAAATTATGGCACTACCACAAGTTGTGGACATAGTACCTTGGTATTTTGGACATACTATGGTAGTACCATATAAAAAAACACTGTACATGAATTTTAGTACCACAAAATGTTTTAGTACCACAGTGATAACCTCTAATATCATGGTATTATGTTACAACCACTATGATTTTACCATGGTACATGTTTAAAAACCATGGTAAATATACTGACTGATTATACTTTAAAAAGTATGGTTTAAAAAGTATGGCATTACCCATGGTAGCACTATAAAATAAATACTGTATGTGAATTTCAGAATCAATACTGGTATCTGATACCATGGTATGGTTGTATGTTACCACCTCACTTTTTGTAAGGTTATTATATTCACAAACCATGGAATTTAGATTGTGCTATAATGTGCCATGGTTTAAAACCTTGGTAGTACTATGGTACTTTTTGGTAAATGTATTAAATAATTACACTTCCAAAAGCGTACTTACATTAAGCTAACTGATTATTACTCATCAAAAGCAGCAACTCGCTTCTGTGCACATGGTGGACAGTGGGAAGAGTTTGGCAGGCAATTGGCCATAGTCTGTGGTTAAAGCAATCTGCTGATCATCCAGTTAAAGCCAGAGACTCCGGAACAGAAGACAATTATATTCACAACACTTCAGAGCACAAACGCATCTTCCAACTAGATCATTCGACTCACTGCACTGTGACAAATTTAACACTGAATATATAATAATGTCATTATAAGGTCCAGCTATAACAGAGCCACAGAGCCAACATGCTCCATGATCCACACACATCTGGCACATGGGGCAGCTGGGGGCTCCTGTGGGTGCCGGAGTCTGGAGTAAAACTAGAGCTGTGTTTAATAACACAAGCTGACATTTGGGTTTGAGTAATATTTACAATGTAAAGGCCTGTATGGAGACTCCTTCAAAGCACAATGATGCAGTTAACAAAACCTGTGACCTGACACATCCAGTGAGACCAAACCGGAACCCTAAACTAAATTCAATTAAATTGGAAAATATATATATAATAAAAATAAATAAAATAAAAATAAATAAATAAATAAAATCAAAAAGTATCATTATTGGTTTAAGGTTAATGATTTAAATAAGACAAAGTTACATTTACACTTGAAGGTGGCCTATTTCGACCTGGTCCGGCTGAAACACATAGTAACACCCTGGCAACCACCCAAAATGTTTGCGCTTGTAAGAACCACTTATATTTCCTTAAATAAATAAAACATCAATTAAGCAGACCAAGACACACAAATTGAACTCTGATTCAGACTGTTGCATGCATGAGCAAAATGATTTACATTCATTCAATACTACTACTTACAGCCACACAAAACATTGCACAAAGAGGACACGATGAGTCTGCAGAGTCAGATAATAAAGGGAACTTCATGGCAATCTTAGAAACAGTAGCTAAGCATGATAAAACTGTGCAAAAAAGGTTGACTTCCATTCATAATGCAAAATATACCAGCAAAGGGATTCAGAATGAGGTTCTGAGTTGTTTGGCAGACATGGTTCGAATCTAAAATTATAGAAGAAGTGAAAAACAGTGAGGTCTATAGCATAATGGCAGAAGAAACAAAAGATGTAAAAAAAAGAGCAGATATCTCTAGTACTCAGGTACTATTTCAGTGGAGCTGTCCATGAGAGCTTTCTCCACTTTGAATCAGCTGATCGACTAGATGCAGCAGGGCTTACTGACAAAATCATACACATATTAGAAAGTCATGGTCTTGAATACAAAAACAACCTAGTAGGCCAAGCATATGACGGTGCTTCAGTTATGAGTGGGAAGCATTCAGGTGTCCAGGCACGCATTAAAGAACAAGCAAAGCATGCTTTTTACATCCACTGCAATGCACACTGTCTAAATTTAGTTTTAGTGGATACAGTCAAAGCTATCCCTGAGGTAGGAGAGTTCTTCTCCTTACTAGAAAGACTATGTCTTCACATCTGGGTCATATGTGCATCAAAAATGGCTTGGCATACAGAAAGAAATGTACCCAGGTGCACCGGCTAGAGAGCTTCAGAGGCTAAGTGACACTCGCTGGGCATGCCGATATATGGCTCTACATACTATTATGGATAGATTGCCTGCCATTAAGCGAGTCTTGCAAGACATAGTCCAAGAACACAGTGGTGACAGATCTGTTGAGGCTAGAGGTCTGCTTGCACAGATAGATTTACAGTTCATTGTGTGCCTGTTACCCTCCATAAAGTGTTTGGAGAAGCAAAATTTCTATCAGATATGCTACAGTCTTCATCACTTGACCTATCAAAGGAATTGATTTAGTTGAAGCCTTAGTTCAGACTTTGAATGACACAGGATGAGTCATTTTTGATGACCTATGGAATGAAGTGTTGAACACAGCTGAGCAATGTGATACTGCAATACAGCCCCTGCAAAACGACCAAAAAGCTGAGCTCTCAATTTAATGCAGACTGTGTACTCAGTACAGTGGGTCAGAGGTCAGATTCAGAACGAGAAAAGATAGTTTTACAACCCTTTTCTACCCTGTTTTAGATCAGATGCTCAATGAGCTTAACAGAAGGTTTTCTAGCAAAAACTGTGAAATAATGACTGGCATCCAAACTCTAAACCCTACAAGTGATGCGTTTCTCAAAGAAAAGTCCCTGTTTCCATTTGCTAGAATGTATGAATCAAATATTGAGGACTTGGGGCATGAACTACATCAGTTCAGAAGAATTTTAGAAAGGAAAATACAGAGTGGCATGCAGAAACCCTCCAGTGTAGTAGAGCTGGCATTATTCATTGAACCTTATAAAGAAGTTTTCTTTGAGCTCTTTAAACTATGCAAGATAGCTGTTTCAATCCCTGTTAGTACTGCATCTTGTGAAGCAGTTTTCTGCACTAAAGCTGGTGAAAACCTATCTCAGGTCCACAATGTCAGATGACAGATTAAGCAATTCTATGTGTTCTAAGTATTAAGTCAAGGAGGGCAAAGGCCTTAAATCTAGACGAATTTGCTGATCTTTTTGCAAAAAAATACAGTTAATGTGACTGATATAATATCAGTGATATTGAATATGTAATGCAAATGTAAAAATAATTAAAATGCAAGTTACTGTGACATACTGAATATGTAATGCAAATGTAAATATATAATGGAAATGCAATTACAGTTACTGTGACTAATACTGAATGTAATGTGAATGTAAAAAATAAAATGTAAATGCAAATTCATTGTTCAATGATTATATCCATGGTATTTTGCCTGTTAATGCCTGCAGTGCAGAAAATGATATGACAACAATAAGGTCTAAATGTAACTGGCCCCTCTAACAGTACACCTGGCCCCAGCCTGGCCCCCCCAGTTGAAATGGTCTAGAACCGCCACTGGCGTTAACACACACAGATACTCAAATACATGTTTATATCATATATAGGTGCACAGAAGTGTGTATGTGCGCACAAATGTAAGAGGCTGAGTTGTTCATCTCTGAAGAGGCCAATTCATTTCTTATAATTGGTTATATGCTGTATATTAAAACTTCATGTAAGCTATATATATGCACACACATGTACAACCAAGTTTTTTTTGTTGTTGTTTAAAGAAAAAATGGTCTCTTATGTTCACTGAGGCTGCATTTATTTGATCAAAAACAGTAAAAAAGAAATATTGTGATATATTTTTCCAATTTAAAATAGCTGTTTTATATTTTAATACAATTTAAAATGTAATGTATTAATTTGATGTTAAAGTTGAACTTTCAGCAGACATTAGTCCACTCTTATTTTTATAAATTATTATTGATACTCAAATATTATAAATTGGTTCCATTATCAATGTAATAAAAAATATGAATAGTTTTTGCTGTTTAATATTTTTTTGAAAACTGTGACACACTGCCATTCAAAAATGTGGGGTAAGTAAAAAACAAACTAAAAAAATAAAAGCAACTAATACTTTTTATCTTGCAAGGATGCATTCATTTGAACCAAAGTGACATTTATAGTTACAGAATCAGAATCAGAGTCAGAATGAGAATGAGCTTTATTGGACAGGTATGTTTAAATAAATAATTGAATTGAAAGAACAGCTACACTAATTGTCTTTATTTGTTTCTCTGTTTCTGGATTAACATCCCGTGGTAGCTAGAAATTACACAAGCATCAGTCTGGATCCAACCCTTAAACGATCTGAGATGACCGAACACCTGAGAAGAGATGATGACAACCCCTCGGAGAACCTCAGAGGAAGCCAACCATCAGCGATTATACTGAATTAACCAAACTTTACCATAAGTTAATTATATTGAGTTTCTACAATATAAATCTATTTTAGAAACTTCACTTCCTGTGAAGTTGCTTTGCAACAATTGTATCGTAAAAATCGCTATACAAATAATCTTGAATTGAATTGTATTCTTAATAAAAAATATATTTTCAATTATTTCTAATTTAATACATTTAAATAAATGATTTCAAATAAAAAACATATTTCAATAAGATTTATAGTTAAAATAAGTGCTGTTGTTTTACACTCTCTATTAATCAGATGTTAAAATAATAATATAAAAAATACTAAGCAGCAAAAACTGTATAAAAAGAATAATTACTTATAATTGAGTACCAATAATAATTGATAATAATTTAGCATCAAATCAGCATATTATAACAATCATGTGACAGTGAACACTGGAGTAATGATGCTGGAATTTCAGCTTTGCATTACAGGAATAAATTACATTTTACAGCATATTCAAATAGAAAACCGTTGTTTTAATAATATTTAACAATATTACTGTTTTTAATTAAATACATGCAGCCTTCGTGAGCATACGAGACTTCTTTGAAAATGTTTTATAAATCATACATTTTCCAAACTATGATACATATTTTATTTATTTATTATACAAAAAATATTAGTAGCTCAGTATAATAATGAAAGTGAATGGAAATTATGATTATGATAGACAAAAAACATGAGCACATGCTATTCTCCTTCCACATGTCCTGTGGTATGATAATGTGATAGTCTGCCATCAAGGTCATGCTCACCTCTACGTCTGCGAAGGGAGCAAAAATCATCAAATAACACACTCAACAGCAACAATATGGAAATTAGGACCATTTCCTGAAATCGCCTTGTGCATGCTTCAATATCAAACTCGTGTTCATATTAACATCGAGCTGCGCTGTGAAGTGCTTTTCATCCTCATGAATGACTGGGGTTTGTATGTACAGTGAAGTGCTGGCGTGTGGAGTCAGGTTATAACATGTTAAACAAATGAAGGACGCAAAGGTTATCAGCTCTGAAGACATGCCTGACGTTAAGAATTTCTGTCATTGAATTTACAACATCTTATTATTCTACTCTATAACACTGCATATAGTATTTTTTTTTAAATTGGCAATGAATATTTATAAATAATTATGATCAATCAATAATTTCATCACGGATGTAACGATTCACTCAACTCAAGTTTCGATTTGATTGACGATTTTGATTTCACGATTCGATTCGATTCACACGTTTTTTTAACAAAATGAGATTCAAGACTTTTAAATTAAGAGATTTAAGCACAATTAAATGTGTCCTTTTATTAATGCTTGGACAAAATGCTGCATGCTTCTTTGTAAAATTGAAATATAACACTAAAATAATACACTAATATAGCACTTGCATATTACTGCTCTTTTGTTGGCTTTGATTGCTTCTATTCCCCTCATTTGTAAGTCGCTTTGGATAAAAATGTCTGCTAGTGCTAAATAACAAAATTGAAATGTAATGTAAATGTAAATAACACAACTAAATTGAAATTGTAAAACAAGCCCCAAATCAAATAAATAAGTGACACAAATTAAATAAATCTCTTCATATAAACAAAGTAAGGCTTTGTCTGTGCTCCTTCCATTTAAAATGAGAGGCAACCACTGCATTTGAATCATGATCAAAACAAAGATGCTGCATACATGCAACATGAGCAGTTTTTAATCTAAATTAGATTGCATAATTTCACAATTTGAAGCAAAAATAGAATGGTTTGACTTCAGTTTTGTGAAACTATACATAAACAAATATCTGCGTGAAACAGAAACAGCAGACGAGCTGAATGAGATGCACATTCACTCTCTGTCAGTAGGTGGTGCTTAAAGAGTTTCCTTGATTTCCACTGTAAACAAAGCAGCGTTCCACTTACATTTACATTTATGCATTTAGCAGACGCTTTTATCCAAAGCGACTTACAGTGCTCTCAGGCTATACATTTTTTGTCACTTATGAACTTTTATATGCATTATACAGAGGCAAGATGAAAATAAAAAATACCATCTAAACTTTTCTAAAGACAGTAAGTTCCAACTCAGACATACATACTATAAACTCTTACCCCTAATTGAATCACGATTTGTTAAGCATCTCAACCGATTTGAATCGTCACATATTTCAATCGATTTTCAACTGGCTCGCGGTTAATCAGTCATTCAAAAACAAAATAAATACCGAAACCTTCCTGAACCCCTGGTCATCAAAGATGTAGAAGAGGTTTTCATCACAAATGATTTGGAGTAATTTAGCATTGCATTACTTGCTCAACAATGGATCCTCTGCAGTGAATGGGTGCCGTTAGAATGACAGTCCACCAGCTGATAAAAACACCACAATAATCCACAACTTCAGTCCATCAACTGACATCTTGTGAAACAAAGTGGCGTTTTTGCAAGGCACAAATATATCATTAAGATGTTTTCACTTAATACCATAATCCATAATAATACTTCCTCCAGTAAAAAAGTCCATTGCCTGATTTCCCTTCACATCAAAATCCATGTTTGACATGTTTGTTTAGAACTGTTTTGGATTGTTTTCACGTGTAAAAGCTACTTGGTCTGTGCATATTGATCTCCTGATTCAGACAAGATGATGTTTCCCTGGAGAAAACAATATTATAAGCAAAGGTCTCATATTTTAGCTGAAATCAATAGTTTTACATGCTTCAATTATGGATTTGTTTCTTATTTGTTTTAGTTTTTTACTTCATACGATGTTAATTGATGGACTGGACTGGAGTGGTGTGGATTATTGTGATGTTTTTATCATCTGTTTGGACTCTCATTCTGACGGCACCCATTCACTGCAGAGGGTTCATTGGTGAACAATTGGTGTAATGCTAAATTTCTCCAAATCTGTTCTGTTCTATTTAGGTGTAACTACTTTATCACATTATACACTGAAAAAAGAGCTTTGTTGTACTTACTTTGGGAAACTGTTTTACAGGGATCAAAATCTTCTGTCCCAGTTTCATGTTCTTGTTGATGACCACATCGATGAACTTCTCATCCTCGTTGTCTTCATCTTTCTGAACCTTTTCGATTTCTGTTAAGAAAAAGAGACAGAGACCAGAAGAGTTTGTCAAATCATTATCTAGGTAGAATAAAGGTTTATCCGTGTGAATCTCAAGTTCAGATAAACTCAGATAACAGTCCTGCCATTTGCCCGATGTCATTTGTACCAAGCGTATTTTGACTGATCAGTGGACTGTGAAATAGCTTCCATTGGCCATGCTGTAATTAAATTGGATGTGCTTATAATCATATCTGATAGACATTTATCTGTGATTGGAGGATATTTCTGTTGGTGAGGCAAACACTGTCTGATTAGACATTAAAGTGTGTAAATGAGCTCTTCGAACACGCACAGAAGTCTTTGTTGTTGTGGGACACAGTGAGGTGCTGGGATATTAGTCACATTAATGAGTTCTTGTGTTAGTGTGGGTACTCATGACACATTGCATTATTGGGACAGAGTGGTTTTGCAACTCATTGATGTACTTAGCGGAATACAATATGGAAAAGATCGTTTCAGAAGCACTGTCAAGAAGATGGGGCATTTGAAATGTCCATCACACATTCAACATCCACATGCACTGGACAGTACAGTGATTAAATGGCTCAATCAAATGCAAGATTTATCTTATCCACACAAATGTAGCCAGACAACTGTTAAAATTTGTTTGCATGTTCTGTTTTTCAACAACTTCATATTGAATTTCGTACCGTTTCAGAGAAAATTCTCTATAACAGACCCAATTTCCAGGTCAGAAGATATTGATTTGAGTTGGATTTGTGTGCTCTCAATTATTCATAAAAAAATGAAAGGGCTATAAAAAATATTTAACCAAACGTCAAGCAGGTCTTCTCAGGTTGGTGTGGTACATCTGCAATACAACTTAATTGACATCACATTGCAATAAACCAGTTATTTTATAGCTAAAACCTGGATTTCTTAATATTAATTAGTTTATGTAACAAGACCTAATTAATAGATAAAGAATTAGCTAAAGAATGCAACAGTGCCCACTGTCCACTTTTTCGTAATTGTAAAATATGCACTCGCAGTGCATCATGGGAGCTGGGAGCCTTTGATTAATAACGATTCCTTTGAATCATGGGAAATGTAGATTTTCATCATCCACTCTGCTGTTATGAATATTAAAACAAATATGATGAGATAATACCACTGTAATGCATATACCATATATTAACAAACTTATAGCTCACAGCAGATCTTTAGAGTTATTGTTCAAAATGTATTCCACTATAGAGAACATTTATGTCATTTTTACTGGACTGTTGCACTATATTTGCCTTCAACAGGAACTTGCAGCCAGTTGTACAATAAAAAATCTTCATTTATGTAAAGTCTGTGTCTTAAAAACTAGTGTGATCAACTAGCAGTTAGCCAAGGGTTAATGAGACTATTTTTATTTATTCAAAGATCAATTGTTTTTATGTAACTAGTGACCAGTCTCAAAGAAAAAATAAGTGACTAACTTTTAAGCATTTTATGCAACTGGCCACTGGTTTTAGCAGTTTGTAACTTCTTAACAAGCATTCCCAAAATGTATCACCTAGTCTTTAGCTCTTGATGATATTGAGAGCACATCAAAACAGTTTAAATATGAAAAGCACTTAATTTTCTTTTCCACAATCTGTCACCTTGTGCTGCTTATTGCACTTCAATATTCAACTCCCTTTTCCATTATTTGTGCTATGGTGAGGACAGTTTATGCCAAATTAAGATATCCTACATTCCCTCAACTAATTAGGAAAGCACTTCTATTTAAAGATTTATGACGAGTCATCAAAAATAAACCCATTCTGTCTAGACTGAATCTGAGACCTATCGTACAAACCATACATTATGATTATTACAAATTTAAACGGCATGACTTACTTAAATCAGATAAATATGAGAATGAACTACTTCATTTTTTTGTATTCCTATAAACGTGTGAATAGTATCAGTCTATTGCAACTTTTTGAGAATAATTATAAAAGTGTATATACAACATAAAACCTGTCTAGACAACATTTTCAGAGACAGGTGTGTAAAATACAGTAAATTATATTTTGTGATAATTGTAAACTTGTAGAACACATGCTAGCATTGTATTTTGGTTGCTAGGAGACATTGCTGTTAATCAAAAGACTTTATAAGCTAATGGTTATGTCTGATTTTATAATTTGGAACCACATTTTCTATTTAAGTTCGCACTTGTTGCTGGGGATTTGATGTCGCCTAGTTAGAGAATGTTGTCATGTCTCATCTGGGATATGTGTGTCAAACTTTATTATAAAATATCAAATTAATATATACGTATACTCTTAATATACTCAGGGAGCTGGGAAGAGAACAGCCGCTGCAGCCCTTCCCAGGTCCACAGAGACAGCCGATTCAGTGGGCTGTGGTTCATCTCATTGTTTTGTATCATTATTCCTGTAGTCAAGGGGCACAAAACGCAACCAAGAGAATACTGTGAAAAATATCAATTCCCCTCCTTAGATAACCAGCAGCCTTTCCAACAGAATCTCCATTCAGAAGATTGTGACCTACCAACAAATCTAAGCTCTGCAACAATAACAATAACCGCATCTATTCGAGGATAGACCATAACATCCACTTTACACATATATCAAACTAAAAGAAGTTCAAGATTTCTGCAAATTAGTTTTTTTAATAGTTTCCATACTTTAATATGCCTAAGCTGTCACATTAAAATATATAAACACTACAGGTTGAATTGTTGTGTTTTTGAAATATATGCTTTCCAAGGCTGCATTTATTTGAACAAAAATACAGTAAAAACAGCAATATTATGAAATATTATTATAATTTAAATAAACTACTCTCTATTTCAATATACTTTAAAGTATAATGTATTCCTGTGATGCAAAGCTGAATTTTCAGCATCATTAATCCAGGCATCATTGTCACATGATCCTTCAGAAATCCTTTTAATAATATGATTTGCTGCTCCAGAAACATTATTATTATCAGTGTTGAATACAGTTGTGCTGCTTATTTTTTTGCAGAAACTGTGATGCATTTTTCATCTTTTGTGAAAAAAGAAAGTTTAAAAGAATGATATTTATTTGAAATACAAATTTGTAACAATGTCCTTACTCACGATTTTGATCAATTTATTGCATTCTTGCTGAATGAAATTATTGATGTAAGACTTTTTTTTCTGACCCCAAACTTTTGAACAGTATGTATATATTTTGTATAAAATCATTAGTAATTAACAAAATTGTTGTAGAATCTGATTCACTATAGTAACTGTGAAAAATGTGTACATAAAAAGTTGGCGTGTTTGTGTTGAAAATTGAAATGTTTGTGTTGATAATTGAAATACTCATTGGCGCTGATAGCCTTGTGGGCAGTGTGCCAACATACAGCACCATTGCATTATGGGCATCCCAAGTTCCCGCTTCGAGGACCTTTCCCAATCCCACCCCCTCTCTCTCCCAATTTGCTTCCGGTCAACTCTAAACTATATTTCAGAGCATTTTACACACATTCAAAGCTGAAGTCCATAACTTTATTTTGGTTAAAAAAGATCCAAATGTATTATTTGAGCAAGTAGATAACCAGCCAGTGTTCAAAACGAATGCCATTATTTAGCCTGATTAACAACGGTTATCTTATAATAATGTTTTTTAATTTGAGTGCTACGGGTTGGTTTTCGTGGGAAATTCGAGCATGGCACTGCGTCATTACGTCACGTCTGAAAGAAGTTGTCCTGACTAGTAGGCTATCGCATGGGAGGATACTGCAGGTGGCGGATTGTTTATAGCCTTTTCTCACAGCAGTTAGAATAATTACAATTATCATTTTGATGGTGGATTATAATCCAGAAATAATTATGTTCTTATGAAACAAATGTGAATGAAATTAAATTATATTCCAGTTTTAAACGTGCTTCTGATCACAGATAGCCTGGGATTACACAAGATTTGTATTTGAAAGAAAACCAGTTCGAAGGGAGAACAGTTAGCTTTTTGGGTTAAAATAATTTCTTAATATGAAATTTGAATGGCACGACAATTAGATCAGACTGTACAGAAATTGAAATCTACACTATACTCATAGTCATAATAACATTAATAATTTGAGAATAAAGTATAATAATAAGAATAATTTGCAGGGTTTAATGTGATATGAGCTAACTGATCATTAGATTTAATCACCATTGGTAGTTTGATTTATGGTAATGCTTTTTTCCTCAGTTGGTTAGAACAAATGTGGCAGACTTGTTACTTACTTACGTAGGCTACAATCTGTGATTCCTAAGTACATTAAATATCCACACTGGTGCGGAGACTGACTGTCACACATACTCTTCAAAACATTAGATTAATCTGCGCTGGAGCCGTGCCGACTCACAACCCCACGCAAGGAAGATAATTCCGCAAAAATCTGCAATTCCATGTTTTCAAACAGAGATCGCGACAAAGACGCAAAACTTACGGACTGCAGTATGGGTGTCATCGACTAAGGATTTTCATAGTCAAATCAGAATTTTCGTATCTTGCCAATATTCGACTGTTAGTCGAATCATATGTTTGGGGGCGGGGCAAAATACATTACCAAGAGTCAAGTCAGACAGTAATTATTACTGACGTTAAAACACAGGGAAAATGCGTAACGGTCACCTCACAAATAAAAACAGGGTAAATAATGTGTTATGTTTTGATTCAAATATAGTTAACATTACACGTCAGCAAAAATGTTCAATAGTGCTCTTAATATAACGTTGTGTAAGCTATACAACATAATTATTTATGTTCTGCATTTCTGTTTTGAACTTCTCGCGCTGAAGATGACCAGTTAAATCAAGCTTACGAGAGCTCCTTTTTTTATGAATGGGATTTAACTCATTTCTCTCATACAGAATACGCTTCGTTATTAATGTTACGACTTTACAGGCTATCTGCACAAAATGCCCCGAGTGCACAAGTGAACGGATCTGAACTCCTTTTGTGGATGCGGTCTTCATATAACAACGTGCAGAATCACGGCAGTTAAACTCGAAAATAACTGTGTTTTATTATAATAGTGTTCTCATTATAATTTTATGTATATGACAGTCCAAGTCATAGTCATTAATATTATTGTTGTTTGTCCTGCTTGCGATGCGTGCTGAAGAGATCATCACTGTAGTAGCCTTCTACAATGAAGCGCTCTTAAAGCGCTGAACTCAACCAAATGAATCTCATACGAGATAAATAATAGTAGGCCTATATACACTATATATAAAGCGGCCACATTTTTTGAAATAACTTGTACCCTACCTGATCAAAAAAAAGTATTTCACTCTGCCTGTATAATTTTGAGTCTTTTTAAAGATTTCAATCCCTGCCGCCATGCTCCTCTGTCGACAAATGATGATAAGTGAACCTTAAAACTATAGGGGTAGTTGGATTTATTCACGCACGTTAAAATATTTATTTATAGCTTATTTCTTTCCAGATTCTTATTTGCAGCATTATCATAATATGCTGTATTAACTTACTGGGAGAAAACCGGTATAGTTCTCTTTGGGCACCCCATATAGCCAAAATGGCATGATCATAACACCCCACGGATATTCGACTGTGAGATTGGGAGTCAAATCAGGCTCCTCCTATTGAAGCATCGAATCCGTGACTATTCGGGGTCACCCCTAGACTGCAGCTTTAAACAAGATCGTGGATGGTCCGTGAATAAGATACAGGGGTATACAGTGAAGCGTTGAAGTGATGCAGCAGTTTACTGAATTCAGCCCTCGTTGTTTGGAGAGGATGGTGACTCAAGACAACTTATCCTTAACATGTCAAGATAATGTAATTTCCATCCAAAGCTCTGAGATTAACATTGTATTTCTAGTTGTGATGAAAGTGTGCAGGGCAGCACAGAGCTCAGGTGGGGTGAAATGAATAGTACAATGAAAGAAATGTGGGCTTTTTAATTTAAAATTCATAAACTGGCATGATTTGTGGGATTAGGGCGGACTCCCCATAAAACTCCAGCAGAGTAGAGGAGAGCCAGAAAATGCTCCATTAACTCCTCAAATTTCACTTCCTGTTCACAAAGACATGGCAGAAAGAGGAGATTGGCAATAACATCTCAAACAGAAGCTCTGAGAGACAGAAAACGCTCAGCGATCCAAGAACAGACTTCTAGGCAAGACGAAGACAAAATATTTTTTCATATCCAAAAATAAATAAAGGTTTTGGAAACCAGAAATGTCTGTTTAATAATATCCCAAAATACAGTTTATCATATTTTAAACCAATTTGTTTACATAATCAACACATGGAAATGAGTCTGCCACTTTTAAAAAGGTATGTGCACAGGCCCAATACAACCTCCAAAAAAACATGCAAAAACAATCACACAAAAAACAACACATGCGTTTAAGAAAAGCATTTTCAGAGGTCTAGAGTACAAAGCCATGCTTCTCTAGACAAAAGATGTGTCAAACATCCAAACTAATACTGGTCATACTTGACAGAACAGCTGACAAATGTTGAACATTACACTCTCAAGTACAAAACATTTCTCCACCCTTCTCTTTTCACTGCGCTCTCTTTGTCATTCATTTTCTGTTTGTGTAGTCCTGCCCTGCAGAAAACCCAACACAGCACGGGTGTGACCAAAGAGGAGAAAAACATGAACCATTGTGACGACAAACAATGTCAAAGTGCAGAGAATTTGGTTTCAATCTGCAGCATTCAGCTCTTGAATTCAGCCCGTGTTGCATAAATAAAGCTCTTGTGCTTCCTGAAATGGACACCAACCACAGAGTGCTATAGAATTTAACCAGAGTGTTTTGCTTTCTGAATGGAGGTGTGGGCTCAATTCACATTTATACCAATTGGCACAAAGTAATGATGCTTGAAGGTGAAAGTGCTGGGCTTGTAACCAAAACGCTTTAGGTTTAAACCTTGTAACAGACAAACTATGGGCTCTTACCATTAAATGTGTTCATTTCACATATGTTTTTATCCAAAGAAACTTACATATGAGAGAAACTGAAACATAAAAGGCTTTTTCTGCTAAGAAAATAATTATCTAAATGCATGAATTGGCGGTGGTTGCATTGTGGCTCACACTATGAGCATGGCAGTTGTAAGACGTGTCAAGGAGAAAATATTTCCTATTTTCTCATGCAGTGCATTAATGTAATTTTTCAAAATTATTTTAGCAATTTATGAAATGTATACATTGAATGCAATGCACTGTAAGTCACTTTGGAGAAAAACTTTGCGTAAGTGCACAAATCAAGTGCTATGAATCGAGGTAGAACAAGAAAGAACTTGAGCATACTAAGTTATTATACTTTCAACTGTAACAATTACCTGGTCAAATATAAAGACATATTAACATTCTGAAATTATTATTTTAATAAGAGCTTGCCTACGAATTCCAAAGTTGATCAATAATTTGACCATTCAAAAAGCTAACTGTATTAATTAAAATTAAAATTCAGCTTTACATTACAAGAATTGCATTTTAAAATCTATTACAACAGAAAACTGTTATTTTAAGTTGTAATAATATTTCACAAAATTACATTTTTTCATGTCTTTTTAAAGTATTTTAAAGTATGTTGAGCATAAAAGACTTCATTAAAATATTAAAAAACTGTAATGTTTCCAAACATTAGATAAGTACTTTGTCTCTCTCTGTGTGTACAGTATATATACACACACAAAATACAATTATTTTGCATTTTATCCCCCAATTTAATAGTGACAAACAAGCAATTTTGTCATCTACAGCACCATATACAAGATAAGACAGCCGACATATCTCAGAAAAGCTAAACCTGTCAAAAAAACAAAGACGAAGAGATAATGTTCCTTATACAGTATTGTCATATTGGTGCGGAGAATATTGCACATATTTGTGCCACATTGTTTGTTCAAAGGAAAAAAAAGATATAGGATTCCAAGATTACATTTTCCCTTGAGGCAAAAACTGGAAGAAGGCAAATTGCAGCAATGTATTATGTTGCAAGATAAAACTAACCAACTGGCGAGTAACTCCAGCCACTTTTTACATGCATTCAGCGCTTGGCGAGAAATCGTTTCAGACAATGCCAGTATCTCAGCATCCAAACCGTAACATATTCAAGCCACAACTTTGCTTACAGTCCCGGGCTGACATGGAAGGCACTTCTAAAAGGGCAAAATGTTTGTGTAAAACCAAGAGACAAAAGCTTTCTTAGCTCCATGTTGATATTTATCGGCTGAAAGTATTTTTGGGCAAGTTATTGATTTCCATATATTTCTGAAGTGTCCAGTTCCTCTGTTTTTATGGTTGCACGCAGTCCAGTTCTCGGCCAGGCCTGTGGAGCTTCGGCGTAACAGAGTAGCAGCAGAAAATGAAAAATAAGATATGTGTTGTGAAACAGTTTAGAGCGCTTTTTCAAGAGTGGGCTGGCGTGACAGATCGCAGATCAATACCAGCGGCTGCCCGCTGTCATCGCCCCATGTCACCCTGCCCACATCTCATTCCTGCAACCCTCCCTCTGGACTTCGACCCGCTCAACACGGAGAAATAAATAAAAATGGCTATAGATTTCCATGACAACCAACACATTTCTTTTTTTCCCCTCAGGAAAAGCATGTTGCGATGTGATGTGTTAAAGCTGCAGACTGGAGTGACAGAGTGTGGCCTCCGAGGCTCAAACACGCGCTTTCTCCACGGCTTTCAATGCAGTTTCAAATGTAGCACCGTTTCAACAGGCCCTGACGAGCACCAGCATCTCTCCAAATGCTAATTTAACAAAATCAGTGCAATCTTCAGGGCATTTCTAATCTCTGGTGTCTCTCTCGCACCACACCGCGTTCCCACAACGCACTCGGATTGTAAAGCAAATGAGCGCGAGGCAGGGTGGAAATATATTTCTTCATTATGAAACAATTCTGTCTGCAGGCAAAGCTGTAATGAAAAGCAGATAAGTCACAGGGAGATGGTGACGGCGGCGCGGCGGGAGGTCTCACTCGCAAATACATACGATGATCTACTTTCTATGAATTTAGATATTTCTGCAGCTGCTTTCTAATAAAAAATCATGAATCGGTTTGCACGAATACAATCCATCCTAAATAATAAGACAAGGCTGTGTTTTATAGTAAATACGCAAAATCTTTCATCATGGTACATATCATTTTCCATTGTGGTAAGTGTATATCACAATTGAATTGAAATGTATTTGACACGTTTATAAACTGTTCAAAATACAAGTATCCCATACACTTGTGTCAAAAAGACACAAAGCTATTGGCTTATTTCACAATATAGTTTTTTTTGCTGGAAATTCACAGCAAAAATTTTCTATTTGAATATATTTTAAAATGTATATTATTCTTGTGATGTAAAGCAGAAATTTCAGCATCATTATTCCAGTCTTCAGTGTCACATGATCCTTTTAAAAATAATTTTTACAGCAATTCTTATATGCTGATTTGGTACTATTTTATTAATTATTATGTGTGCACCGCTATAATTATGGTCCTTATTGTTATCTACATTGCAAACAGATTATATAGATAAAAATTTTTGTGGAAATTGTGATCTTTCTAACATTATAAAGTATGTAATGGGACTTTTGATCAATTTATTGTGTCCTTGCTGAATAAAAGTATATATTTCTATATTTTGTAAACTTGTTCTTTTATATTGTAATATTTCACAATATCAAGGTCATTGTTTTACTGTATTTTTGATCAAACTTCTTTGAAAAACATAAAACAATCATTTGTTTTTACATTTTTGACCAGTAGTGTAGAGATCAAATTTGTTGAGATAAATACTATTAGCAAAAAATATTCTAAAGGTTAAAGGGAGTTTGGAAAATGGTTATGAAAAACGAAATCACATAAAAACTGACTGACATAAAAAATCGATTTCAAGAAAAAACAAGTATATGTATATTTAATGGAATATGGCCCCTTTAAGACCAATACCCTCTAATATACAAGTTAATTCACACTTCCATTCATAAAATGTTTTATTGCTAACATGGAAGAAACTATTTGGTTTACAGATACATAAATAAAGCCCACTATTAACTAGGGCAGGATAAGTTAATGGGTTATTATCGCATTAACCCATGCTGACAATTATTTTATCATGCATGCATTAACACAGTATTTTATTATTATGAAAGTCCGTTGCTCACTGGCTCTGAATACACATACAGACAAACTATGGGTCACAGGGGGGGGTGGGATATTGATCAGTACTGGCTTGGGATGGGTGTCATCATGCGTCTCAACCAGTGAGAGCATTTGGGGTGGGCTTAAGACTGCAGCAGCACTCCCGATAAAATTATTTAGGCTAAGAATCAACATTCACAAACCACCGTTCACTGTGTTGCCAACTTAGCAATTTTTTTGCTAAATTTAGCAACATATCAGACTACCCTAGCCACTTTTTCTTCCAAAAGAAAAACTAGCAACAAGTTTAGCTATTTTTTATAGTTATTTGGCAACTTTTTGCAACTTTTGATAAGTGGCTCAAACAATAAAAAGGCATGCATTTTCCATCTAAATTACACAAAAAGAGGAAATTAAAGATGCCTAGCAGTACACACATCCCATGAATTAAGTTAGCTGCTATTTTCAATTGTTACATTTAAATGTAATGTACCTGCGATTGTTGATCAGTTAGTACACTGTACGAAAAATATCTAGAAAAATGGAAAAGGTATTACATAGTAATTTTCCAGGATACTATCCATTATCCCTTGTAACCCCGTAACACAAAACACAAAATGCAATGTGTAATTTAAAATGCAGATACAAAATCGGTGAAAAATCAATAAGGAAAATATGTTTCGTTTCTTATATTTATTGCATTTAAACATGTTTCTAAAGATTGTATTACTATAAAAGAACAAAAGAATCACAATGAAAAAGCATTTTCAGTAACAAAGTTTGGATTTGAAATCAAAATAATGGATAAATGTTGTGTTTGTGGTAAACAGATGGATCAGTAGTGGACTCCTGTGTGAAATCAGGCTTGTGCTGTGTGTAAGCTTTTATGCAACAACTGCATGATTGTAAAAACAAAAATTCAATGGATGATCAAACATTTAGGTATAAATGTATATTTTTGAAAAATGTCACAAAATGCCCCCCTCCACCCCTCAAATGTAAAAATCCTCTCTCACAAGAGTCACATAAAAGGGGAATTCACCCCATTTAAAAAATGAAATTATTGAATTGTGTGCATAAAACGATCAATCGTGATTAATCGCAGACAATCATTTGATTAATCGTGATAAAAATAAAATAAAAAATAAAATCATTGTCCAGCATTACTAATAACCTGAGAACTTATTTTCTTGACATTACAGTCTGTATAGCATGTAATATACCTACCAAAATACATGCATCGGATCCACGTGTTCCTATCATGTCTGCATGACAACGGCAGCCCCTGATAAAATTCCTCTATGAGTGGTTAAAATAAACAGAATACTAAAGAGTGGCAAAAAGCAACCCATAAAGTATCATCACAAGCTATTTTGTTGATATACTGTATATGTCACTGTTATTATAGCATAGATGCATTGAAAGAAATATCAATAACCTGAGATCTCTGCTCAGTGAAATTTCTTCAGGAAAGTCTTATTTTCATAAAGATCCTGTAGTGTGCTGTGCTTCCACATTAAAATTCACGGCACACACCGAGCGCTGGGATGTCATTAAGTGGGGTCAGGCTGCCCTTTTATACTAACCACTTAATGGGTTTGTACAGTAGTGTACTCTACATGATAAATGAACTCAACTGTAGAGATTACTAAAGAATGTTCAGGTAAATCATGTATATATATATATATATTTTTTTTTAGTTTGCCCCCCAACTATATATATATATAGTGTGTGTGTGTGTGTGTGTGTGTGTGTAAAAATTACAAATATATTATAAGTAATAAGCAATTACATGCATGCATATATATATATATATATATATATAATATAATATTCAAAGTCCTTGTATGTCCAAACATACAATAAAGCTCTTTCTGACTTCTGAATAAACAGCTAACCTGACTTGTTTGACACTAGTTTGAGAATTCAGCAAGGAAGGAACTGTTGAGCTGTAAAATTGCTCTAAATGTGGTTGGAAAACCAAACAACCAGAATTTTCCTTCCAGAAATAAAAATAAAAGCAGACTGACCTGCTTATCAAATGAAGAACTTCTAATTCATCATCGTGACTGATCTAAGTGAACTCTTACTGTGATATGTCTCTGTCAACAAAGACATATTTTCATGAATAGTCCATTTAATGGTAGCCGACTAGCAGTGAAGTAATTTCTACGGATACATTTCAAACCGGTTATTTAGATGTAATTTCCTTCTCTCCATGAGCGATTAGAGCGCAACATATTTGCTTTGACCTTGTGCGACTTGCATTTTTAGTCTGATCTCCAGCCTTGGCAAGATTAAGCCCCACATCTTTAGCGTCAGACAGACGTCCCATTCAGAGCCCAAATAAAGAGGCCAAGGAAGAAGTCTGAGACTCCCGGGCCGTAATCTCGCCTTCCCACCGCCTCCCGGATCAGCACGGCTCATCAGAACAGAACTGAGTGAAAAATTCAGCCGGCCAAATGCTCGTCTGTCCTTTGAAGGTTATTTACACCACAGAAAAATCTGCTAATAATTCCAACCGTGACTCTTAAGAGATGACAGGAATCCAACGTGTTAATAAGATGGAATGTGAGACAATGTCCTCTGTGGGAATATGAGAAATGCTAATTATTTGGAACACAAACATTAACACGCCATTCGCTCATGCATATTATAATGCCGCAGGCATTCAGTTGCAAAAAATGATCCGCCGTCATAATGGATTTTCATGAGGGAAACATTCGCTCTTTATGCGGTGGAAAAAAATGTTGCTTATTATTTTGATGCCTTCTGGTTTATCATTAAGGGCTTAAGTTTTTTCAAAGGCTGCCCTAAATATTTAATATGCATCTCAACAACAGAACAACAGGGGACCCCAACTTGTGTGGCTAGTAATACTCTTTTATCCCCTTTTTGAAGACATTCATGAAATGTTAATCAACAAGAACTTGCTAAAAGTCACATTTAATCGCACTAAATTTAAACTGCATTCAGTGTAATAAATAAATACACTGCAAAAAAATACTGTTTTAAAGTTAAAAGTAAAAATATATTCTTAAATAAATATCCTAAATCCGCCCTAAATACTAACTCTAGAAATATCTTTAAATTCCTACCCTACTCTTTAAATACTCTAACATCTTATGGTAAACTTAAAATTAAATGTCCTTGCACAGTCCAGAATTTTCGCATGCGTTTTTTTTGTTTTTTCGTATTCGTCGTCTATCCTATCAAAATGCATGCTACGGATGCAAAAACGCATAAAATCAAACCTGATTTTTTATGACGGATGAAAGTTTCGGCGGCAGCGTGTAAACATGATTGACACAACATGAGGTCATATTTATTTTTTAACGTGCAAAAATTTTGACTCAGTGTGCAATGGCCTTTAGAATTGGTAATATGTTCAATTAATTTTATGCAAAACCCACAACATTTTTTACATATATTTTTAAACAAACCTTGTATTTTAAGATATTTTGCCAAACAAAATTCCAATAGGGTTATAAGAATAAAATAAAAAGCAACATTATCTTATATCATTTTGCTCAAAGTAAATTTATCTTAAAGTGCCCCTATTAAGGGTCGTAAAAGGTTCATATTTTGGACTTGGGAGTCCCCAACAACAGGTTGACATGCATGCAAGGTCAAAAAAAACTTTAATTTTATTATAATATGGATTTATATTTTACCCTATTTGCTCAACAACTCCCAAACAATTCATTCAACGATTGATTTTTCCAAACCGCTCCTTTGCGTGACGCTAATCTGCGGCTATTGGTCCGATTTTATTTGAAGCGGTGTTTGTGAGCTCAGTGCTGCTTTGTGTACAACTATTATTGGGGAAACAGCAATTTATAATACTCCAAAAGCAGTACCTAGTGGCAAAGAATGAATTTGCATTTTCATTCAGACCAACACAAAAATCAAGTTTCCCAGGTCTGCGGCGCGCAACAAGTGGACGGGCAATATTCTAATGTTTCGTGTTGACGTCAACGGCTTGGGATTTGTTTTAAAAATGACTCCTTTCAATGATTCAGAGACGACTCTTTCTTTTGAGACATGGTGCACTTTCAGGTTTAAAACTTTGAAGGATGTTTTCATTCACTTAGAGCTGTGTTACACACTGCATTAAAGGTCATTTTCAAACATCCATAATAGGGAACTTTAAATATACTTAAGAAGACTGTACAATAATAAAGTATATTTAAGACATTGTACTTGAAAAAAAATATTAAGAATGTGTTTTGCACAATAGGAAATTAAATAGCATAACATTTCAATACAAATATGAAATATCAGGACTGAAAGAATAAGATTGGTTTGCATTACAGTAATTGCCATGAAAATATCATAACGCAAAAATAAACTAAATGTTTCTGAGAATAGGCAGTAAAACAGCTGCACATTTCTTCATGAGATTCACTTATCAAGCTTTCTTATGTTTTTATTCAGCAATGCATTATAAATATGTGCAAATAATTATTTGCATATTTAATAAGGCTCAAGTCACTCATACAAGTGTGTGAACATGAGATGTTATTTAAGCAAAAGAGAATTCCCTATGTGTTATTAAAGTCTGTCTCTTAATCAAATATTATCTTTTCTGCAACAAAACAAAACATGAGCAAAGCCACAGAGAGACAGACACACACTCCCACAGGAACACACTCTATCTGCACACTTTAGGATTTCATTACCTTCCTGAGCTTAGTAAGTGTGTGTGTGTGTGTGTGTGTGTGTGTGTGTGTGTGTGTGTGTGTGTGTGTGTGTGTGTGTGTTAAAAAACCTTAGGCAGGGTTTAACATCTATCCTGGTTACTTATTTCCATTCGACCTGCTGCATGTGTGCGCTTGTTAAAAATGCAGGTGGAGAGACAGACGGAGAGAGAGACAGATCCAGATGAGATAGAGCATCTGTTCAACTCTCCACCAGACGTCGGCCTCTTCTGTCTGTCATATCATATTTCATGCAAAAAAACTAAAACTAATTTTGCATCAGCCTTTTCATTCTGCTGTTTTTTTTTTTTAAATGACCTGGCAACCCTGATCCATAATAACACTTTCTCCAGTGAAAATACATATTTGTTTAAAATGGTTATACAATGTTTTTGCTTGTAAACGGTGCTTGGTCTGTGAATATTTCTCTCCTGATTCAGACCAGATGACTTTTTCACTGAAGAAAACAATATGGACTCGTATTTTAAACCGAAGCGACAATTTAAAGTTAAAATATGTTAATGGTGAATTTGTTTATTACAAACATGCAGCTTTTCACTTCACAAGACATTAACGGATGGACTGGAGTGGTGTGGATTACATGTAGATTATTGTGATGTTTTTTATCTGCTGTTTGGACTCTCATTCTGACGGCACCCATTCAGATTCATTATTGAGCAAGTGATGTAAAGCTACATTTCTATAAATCTGTTTTGATAAAGAAATAAACTAATCTACATCATGGATGGCCCGAGGGTGTGTAAATCCAAATCTTCATTTCGAGAACTATTCCTTTAAGAATTCCTTTCTACCATCATCTCCTTTTCAGCAAATCAGTACCAGCAAATCTCACATAACATAATTAATATTCATGACCTACACCGCACATGGCACAGTTTGAGTTGACAGAACGTAAACATCCTGAAGAGAGATGTGCAAAACAGAGAAAAGAGAAGTCATCTTAGACATAGATTGTGCATTTTATATTCATAGTTGTCACAACGTTTCAGGCCCAATTAATAAACGTTCACAGCAAAATGTGAGAGTGCATGTGGTTTCTGGATAGCTTTGTTTGTAAGCTTACAAAAGGTCTGTCATATGAGATTGTCTGTGGCAACTAGGCATTGAAAACCATGTCGTGGTTGTGAAGAGAAGCTGATGAGACTTATAATGCATAAACCTAGGTTTCCAACCATTCCTACACACCCCGAAACATTTATCTGGTTTTGGAGCACAAAAACATTTGCAGCATTGTTTCAAATGCTAAATCAAAGTATTGCAAACTGACGCAAGTCTTTACATGAATATGATATTGTAATGATAACATATAATATATATATTGTTATAAGGGAAACAGGTCAATTTAGCTCAAAGGGAATCATTAATGATTTTATAGGGAATTTGAACAGACTCACTGTTTCACGGCGATTCACCGAACAAGCCGTATAACAAACTCTGCACTGGATATTAAAATCCCAAAATATAGTGTAAACACTATTAAATAGCACGGTAACAAAATCGACAGATTAAGGCATTAACTTATGAGCACAAAACACAAGATATTTCTCTTTTCAATATAAACAAGACTTTATTTATATAATGCTAAGACATGGAAACTAATCTACATGAACACAAGCATTCACAGCGTTGCAGAAAGAGAGAAAGTGAGGAAAGGATTAGATTAAGAGAATGAGAGTTTGATATCCCACGTTTACAGCAATATGTGTAATTGCATAAACCTGAACAACCATCAATCACTGATTTAACACTCGCATTGAGTTTTCAATGAGGCTAAAATCTATTTTCAATATTACACCAGGCACAGCAAAGTCTGGGGTTTGTACTTGCGTAGCTTTTGTTTAAAGGATTCCCTTTTGTTCTCCGTCTTTTCAGGAAAGGGTTTTCAAGTCGCTGATTGGCTTAGAGTTCAGGAGTCGTGGAAGTGGGCGTTGGCTGGTTTTGCAGAGTCTTGGGCTTGTCGTATTGGGCAAGCATGCAGTTTTGCACACGAACTCACGGAAAGAAAATAAACTAAAGTCAAAGAATAAAAGGATGTAAAGACTAGGTGGCTTTTCTTCTTTTCATGGTATCAAGCTGGCTGGGTGTGGTCCAGAGCTGAAGAGAGTTCATTTTCCGGAGAGAGAGAGATCCAAGAGGAGAAGTTAAGAGAGGCTGAAGAGCACATGGCTTCAAGAGAGCGATTTCAAGGGGGTGTCCTAGTATTTATTCTCGGCCTTTTAGGGACCTCCCAATGGTTGTCTTGACCAATTAGATCCCATGCTGACTTCTTTGTGCCGCTTTGTAGCTCCACCCACTTAATAAATTACCATGTCATGGCCAGTCACATTGCTCGAATTTTACATTCTCTTGCAAAATATCCTTTTGAATGTGGTTTCTATAGCCAGAATATGATGCATTTGACAGGAAATCAATTAAAAGAAATGTTCAAAGCTGGAATTATCACGCTCATACATACTAAACATGACATTAACCCTTAAGGCTTAGCTAGTCAATACTAATTAAAAGCACGATAAACACAATGATTAAAACAAGGATATTCACATTTGTGGGTCACATACATAATATGCAGTTATGCCTATAAATTATTATTTTCATTAACAATGAGAATGAAAGTCCTTTAAGATGATTTTACAGGTTTTGTGAACCCAGGAATTTTAGCCTTTGTCCTCGAAACCTGGTCAGGGTGTATTCAGGCGGGCTGGGGGTCTGATTTATGACCTTCTGCTGTTGTCTTGTGGAATTCGGCTTCTCATGTTTCAACCATGCTTCGATCGAATCTTGATTTGCCAATTATTCGGTCCTTGATATTCTACACACCCCTCTTCGTTCGGCGAGGTGTTTTAGCAGAAGACATCGTCGAGCGCTGGAAAAACATGAATCGACCTATCGTGCATGGAGCTCTCTGGCTTTCCTTCAGTCTAGAGTGGCTTGCGGATATTAGGTGTAGCGAGTCAATCCTAATATCAGACCTTTGACCCTTGCAGGGTGTCTAGGTGTTTCACCTACTAAAGAAAGAGGGGAAGGAAAGGATAGGTAAAAGAAGAACAAAACAAAACAAAGCTGCTGTGGGTTTTCCTAGCATGATTTGCAACTACTGTTGAGCTAGGATGTCATGTGCAGCTAGGGGCCATGCACCTTAACTTCGTGTCAGGTGTTCTAACTCTTGTGAGGATAGCTATATGTTTCTTCATGGTGGTGTATGTAACTGTGTTGTGCTAAAGTTGGATATTCTACTTGTGGGAAGAATATGTTTGTTGAATGTGTTATCAGTAGATGTGGTTACCTCTGGGTGTAGGTAATGTTGTGTGTGTTAATGGTGTAGTGTATGTGTGGTCAGATCTGTTCCAGTCTGTGTCGTCTCCCCCCTTTTCAGGTATGTTACATAAGACTGGCTCTCTTCATCCTTGGCTTGGATGTGGGCATGTCCATGATCTAATGGGGATCAGTCCAGAAAGGCAGGAAGTTCTTTAGCAGACAGTCGGAGGTAGTTTGGCATGGCTGTGTGAAGCTGGGCTGCAAACTTTGTCTCCTTTGTTGCATTCCTCTTGTGCTACCTTCTGGATGTGGCAGACTTTCTGACCTTCTGTGCTTTGGTGGTTACTGTTGCACAGACAGGAATGTGGTTCTAGGAGTTGGAGTTCATTTAGCAGTTTGCTAGTGAGTGATGGGTGAGTGAGGTGATGTTCTCTGGTACCTCAGTTTTCATCAACGGTTGGCCGTGAGAGACTTGCTTGTCCTGTGTGGTTGTTGAACAGGTGCTTGTCATCTCGGATATGGTGGTGTACCATGCGATCGTCGGCCTTCCGCTCTGTCGCTGGTCACAGCGAGCATGACTCAATTTCGTAGTCATCCGTGTTCAGCTTATCTTGAAGGAACTCGTTCAGTTGGCTCATGACTTGTTCCATGTCTTCTGACGGTAAGCTGTATGGTTCTGGAGCATACTCAGCACTGTGCATGTCTGAGTAATGCTGAGGTGGGTTTCGTTGTCGCTTAACCCTACGAGATGCTCTTGGATGAGTCAGGCGATTACCTTTGGATGTCTGGTTAGGTTTCCAGTTGTTGCTATCTTTTGCGTTTCTTGAGAAGCGTGGCTGGTCCCATGGATTTTTCCAGAAGTTGGGCTGATAGCGTGGACATGGGGATCACGTTCTCTGTGCTCTTGATGGAGGACTCTGGTTTTGTGATGCATCTGGGTGTCGTCCAGTGCAAGGCTTGAGTCTTTGTTGACAGAGTTCAAGAGTGTGGATGTTTTGTCACCTTTCTTTGAGGCCATCTTCTGCTTGTTGTAGGCCTTCTGTGTTAGGTCGCAACTGTTGGATGGTCATGGAGCGTGGACAGGCCATGACGCCTAGATGGTGGCTGACTCCAGGGTGCAGATTTCTGAGGAAGAGGCTTTTGAAGTTCACATCCTCTTCAAGGTCAGGTTCGTTGTGTGCACCAAAGTAGGCTTGTCGGAGTCGGTTGTAGTAAGCTTGTGGAGCCTCTTGTCGACCTTGTTTGGTTTCTAAGGCAGTTAACAGTCCATGTTCGGAGTCAGGGTCGGTAAACTCTTTAATCAGGACCTCACGAAGTAGCTGGTAGTCTGACTTCGTTTGACTGGGCTGTCGATCTAGGAAGTTTCGTACCTCGGAACTGGACGTGGCTCTAAGGAGGTATAACCTGTCTCTGTCAGTCACATGAGGTCTCATTTCTAGATAGAAGTTGACATCTTGAAGGTGGGCCTGGATGGTGTGGCCCCCTGTGGAGTTCGGGTTGAACTTGCTGATGTTTTTAGACAGCTTGTCGAGGTCTTTGATGGTCATCCCAGGTGCAGCTCCAAGGTCTGCTTGGATGGGAGGTTTTCTTTCGTTGACAGGAAAGAGTTCTGTGGCGAAGGCAGGTGAGGTTTTGGGTTGTGGCCCTTCGCTTCTTTCGCTGTATACGAGTTCTTGGACATGGGACTCTGCTCGACTCAGCAGTGGTGAGGCTGAGTGTGGTTTCTCTCGCTTTGGCTCTTGCTTCTGCGCATAAGCATGTTTGAGTCCTCTTCTGACCATGTAGAGCTGATCATTGGTATCGTCTAGTTGTGGGGTCAGATTGTCCATTTCAATTCTGTACCTTTCAAGGTGGTCCTTCAGGGCACTTATTTCAGCATTCTTGTTGCTGATGTCATGCTTGGCTTTCTCTAGTAGCTGGTTGGCATACTGAAGTCTGTTTACCAGGTCTTCCTGGGCAGCCTTTGCATGTTGTTGGTCGAGCTGAGCTGCTGTCAGGGCTGCTTGGAGCTCCTTAACTTGTTCCGTTGTTTCCTGCTCGCTCTCGTTGGGTGCTTTGAGTTGATCTTGAACTTTCACTTCCAGCTTGTCTATGCGACGTTGAGCACATGTCAGTTCCTCTTGAAGGTGGGTGATGTGCTTGTCGCTCAGTTTCAACTGGGTCGTGAAGGCATAGCTTAGGAGCTGGCAATTTTGACTAGCTCCTCGTGGTTGTTATTCTGGCTTGAATCTTGTGTCAGGAATCTTCTCAGGACTACGATTATTATTAAAAATAATAACAGTTCAAACGTCTTGGGGTGAGGCTGTCTGTCGTGCCTCTCAGCCAAGTGTTCACATCTTCCCCTTTGTCAGGGGTCTGCAGTCTGCGGCATGTTGGCACGCTGGGGAGAAGAGAGACTGACACAGATCTGTGTGGAGTGGAAGCTTATGTGGGGTGTGACAACTAAGTGTTATGTCAGTGATTCTGAACCACTGGTGAAGTGTGGTGATCACTGTGTTGGTCTCAGAGTATCTAGGTAGACTAGCGATGTGAAGACTTCGTCACTCTAATGAGGAAGAGGGAAAAGAGACAAAAAGGTGAAAAACAAATTTAATAAAAAAAAACAATTCCTTTTCTATTTTTTTTTCAAATGAAGAAAATTCTTTCCTTTTTTTTTTATTATTAAATGTTGTTATCAAGGAGGCAAACAATATTATTAAATCTTCGTCTTAGACAAACGAATATAATAATAATTCTGATATCTCTTTTCTTAGTCTGACAGAATTGACAACGCAACACCTTACAGTTGGACCGCTCACCAGGGAGGCTGCGGCGCCAGTTGCTCAACACTTATCTCTATTAAAATTGATCTCAGCGTTGCATGAGTTGTTCAAATTCGGATTGCGTTTTAAATATAGGGAGGTTAAGAAGAACAAAAGTAGGTTTGATTGCAATCAAATTCGTAAGGATGATTCGCCTTTTGACAGGATTGTATATCTCATACACTTAGAATTGATTGATGGTTCTTACAGGTCCCTACAAATGTGAAAAGTGAAGAGGAAAGAAAGGAGGATAGAACAGGAGGGAAGAGAAAGAGACAGCAAGTTGAGTGGATCGGTCCACTAGCAAGCAGTTATGCCCGACTACGCGTATAGTGTTGTTTTCAGTTGCTACACAACTATCAACAAAAATAAATTTTGGGTAAAGAGATTTGTCTCTCTAATTTATTTGAACTCGTGAGGGATAACAATGCGTCCTATTAAGGCTCAGGTGGGTCGTTCCCAAGCTAGGATACACAGAGGAAAGGAAATGGTAAGATAAAGTAAAATTGTAAAGTAATAAACAGGCAAAATAAGCAAATATGAAATTAAGTAAATGAGGAAATAAGTAAATAAAATAGTGGTTATGTTTATAACCAAAACAGGAAGAATTAGGGGTAAAAGCAATAAAGTAATGAGTGAGTATAAGTCTGAATAGAATCTACTTAAATGGGTAATAAATCAATTAGGTCGAATAAGTTTACTTAAACTTTTAAAGTTCAATACTTATTTGTACCTAAAATGATTATGCCCAAAAGGGAATACTAGAAGGAAGGATCATATTAATAATATGAGGGGGAAAATTAGAATGATTCCAAATAAATTTAATGTTTTAATTAAATTTGAATTTGGCACAATTAATAATTCTGAACTAGTATTTTCCTTTCTAGTAGAACTACAAATAAGTGGTAAAAGGGAGAAATAGGGAAGAGAACGACCAACAAGTATATTAGTTTAAATGTTTGAAGGGTTAAACCACTTTAGCTTTTCAAAACACACACTTTATTCAACCATTGGAGGTTAATGCTAACTTCTAACCTTTGAGGCTAATGGCTTTAGCATAGACTTCAATGTAAACACCACCGTGCCATTAGCAACAGCATGGAGCTTGTTTACAAAAGCATCGATGTACTGCGCGTGCGCAGTTCAAAGTTGCTCCGAAGTATGTTACATTAAATGTTGGCGCATCTCAACACTGTACAAATAACAACACCGCTTGTTCTGCGATGTGGCGCTTAAACTTTCAGTTCGTTCAGAGTTAAACTTAAACCTTATTCAAATAATAGCTCCGTGCTGCGGTTGAGGAAACAGTGTATCACAAGCCCGTGTCCGTTTATATGGACATAAACACAACAGGGTTTCTTCGCTGTTGGTTCAAAGGTAAACTTTACTTGATAAAGCTTTTAACGCTCCCATTCAAATCACTCTCGGACACGCAGCGCGGTGTTTGGCGAGATTTAATCCACTTTGTGAACAGTGTAACGTACACAAACAGGCAAGCATTAATCTCTAATGTTTAACCCAGGGAGTCATAGCATATCTGACAATGGAACACGCACTGACGATCAAACTATGAATAATAAGGCTTTGATAAATAGAATTGAGGAACACGCTCAAAACTATTCTTTATCCACTGATTTATTTCCCTTTTAATTGCTGCAGTTTAGCTTCGTGCGGCTAACAGTTACTGAGATTATGGAGTAAGTTATAGCTATTAGATGACCTGGAACACGCAGGAAATTAATTCAGCTATAAAACAAGGCATTACAAGAAGAGAGGAACACGCTCAAATCCGACCTTGTTCTCCGATCTTAACCGTTAACTTTGAGTTCCCTTACTGCAGTTAAACAAAAAAAAAGAGAGACTGACTCGAGTTACAGCCTTCTCTGTGCTCATTCATTCAAGGAGGCGCGCGCTGCTGACGTCACTCACACAAACGCACACACACACCAGTCTGATCTCAGATCTCATCCGTAAGAATATAAAAGATTAAATAACTTGGTTTATGCTCATAATTTAGATTTATCTGCCCGCTTTTCCTCCACCAATATGTAATGATAACATATAATATATATATTGTTATAAGGGAAACAGGTCAATTTAGCTCAAAGGGAATCATTAATGATTTTATAGGGAATTTGAACAGACTCACTGTTTCACGGCGATTCACCGAACAAGCCGTATAACAAACTCTGCACTGGATATTAAAATCCCAAAATATAGTGTAAACACTATTAAATAGCACGGTAACAAAATCGACAGATTAAGGCATTAACTTATGAGCACAAAACACAAGATATTTCTCTTTTCAATATAAACAAGACTTTATTTATATAATGCTAAGACATGGAAACTAATCTACATGAACACAAGCATTCACACATTCACGCGTTGCAGAAAGAGAGAAAGTGAGGAAAGGATTAGATTAAGAGAATGAGAGTTTGATATCCCACGTTTACAGCAATATGTGTAATTGCATAAACCTGAACAACCATCAATCACTGATTTAACACTCGCATTGAGTTTTCAATGAGGCTAAAATCTATTTTCAATATTACACCAGGCACAGCAAAGTCTGGGGTTTGTACTTGCGTAGCTTTTGTGTTTAAAGGATTCCCTTTTGTTCTCCGTCTTTTCAGGAAAGGGTTTTTCCGAAGTCGCTGATTGGCTTAGAGTTCAGGAGTCGTGGAAGTGGGCGTTGGCTGGTTTTGCAGAGTCTTGGGCTTGTCGTATTGGGCAAACGCAAGTTTTTGCACACGAACTCACGGAAAGAAAATAAACTAAAGTCAAAGAATAAAAGGATGTAAAGACTAGGTGGCTTTTCTTCTTTTCATGGTATCAAGCTGGCTGGGTGTGGTCCAGAGCTGAAGAGAGAGTTCATTTTTCCGGAGAGAGAGAGATCCAAGAGGAGAAGTTAAGAGAGGCTGAAGAGCACATGGCTTCAAGAGAGCGATTTCAAGGGGGTGTCCTAGTATTTATTCTCGGCCTTTTAGGGACCTCCCAATGGTTGTCTTGACCAATTAGATCCCATGCTGACTTCTTTGTGCCGCTTTGTAGCTCCACCCACTTAATAAATTACCATGTCATGGCCAGTCACATTGCTCGAATTTTACATTCTCTTGCAAAATATCCTTTTGAATGTGGTTTCTATAGCCAGAATATGATGCATTTGACAGGAAATCAATTAAAAGAAATGTTCAAAGCTGGAATTATCACGCTCATACATACTAAACATGACATTAACCCTTAAGGCTTAGCTAGTCAATACTAATTAAAAACACGATAAACACAATGATTAAAACAAGGATATTCACATTTGTGGGTCACATACATAATATGCAGTTATGCCTATAAATTATTATTTTCATTAACAATGAGAATGAAAGTCCTTTAAGATGATTTTACAGGTTTTGTGAACCCAGGAATTTTAGCCTTTGTCCTCGAAACCTGGTCAGGGTGTATTCAGGCGGGCTGGGGGTCTGATTTATGACCTTCTGCTGTTGTCTTGTGGAATTCGGCTTCTCATGTTTCAACCATGCTTCGATCGAATCTTGATTTGCCAATTATTCGGTCCTTGATATTCTACAATATTAAACGCCACTTGGTTTGATATCTTGTTTTCTAATGCAGTGACTTTCATACATTTTGAATTGTGACTTTAGTCTTCAAGTGCAATGGAGGCCACTTTTTTCACTTTTGGAAAATAAAAACACACTAAACAAAATGTCATCATGAAAGAGAGATCATAGATGAGGTTATGCTTGGTTCAAAGCCATCTAAATAAGCTTAGGAACATCCTATTTAAAAATGACATTTCTTATATTAATTACTTGAGGATATACTGACCTCCAAGGGTCAGTGTGGCATTAAAGAGTGTATTAAAGCATATGGGAGGGGCTTCTGTTTTCAACTGCCCTATAAACCCCACCCACCTGTACTGCTCCTGAACTTCTCAAAAGAAAAATCCCTTTTTAATCTGGTCAGGATCTCGGAAGGAGAAATGAAGGAGGGGAATGAGACAGCAGAAAACTCTGGCTGAGCGACAGCAATCCAAATGTTCATAATCATCTGTTACGAATGAAATTTCATACTCTCCAGTTCATCGGGGTGGAGCTTTCCAGCCTGGGTTTCTGGCTCACAATACACGCAGAAGCAAAGAGATGGAAATGTGAAGTTGGAACCTTAGTGAAAAGAAAAAAGTTGTATTTTTTTACAACTCAAACCCCTAAAATATGGTAAACCTGAAATGTAATATAAATAAAGCTAAAATACAACAATATAAATTTAAGTTGGATTTATTTTTAAAGCTTAAAAAAAATACAAATTAGCATGAAGTGCAAAATAAAAGTGAAAAAAGTAAAGCTAAATTAAAATATTTAAAAAAATTAACTAATAAAAATGTAAACAGCACATAAGTGTACTAAAACTTAAAAATGTACATTTCAAATATAAACAAGCTATCAATAATAAACTATAATAATAGATAAACGCAACAAAATTAACACTGCATACAACTCATACAATGAATGTATGCCAGCTTCATGGAAAAAAAAGTAATTAACTAGTTATTACTTCTAAAATCACAAGGAAATGAAACAAACTGGTTTGCTGAGGGAGTAAATGACAACATAAATGTATTTTTTGGATAAACTAAGTATTTTTTTACAAAAGGGTTTGTGTGGGATGAAGCTCGCAGTCAAACGATGCTGTGTTCTCCAAACATCTGTCATCCTCTCGCCTTCTCTGTATTTCACACTCTTCTCTGAGTGCTACAGCAGAATTTCCCCACGTACTGTTCGGAGCGAAGACAGAAATCTGTCAACTGACGTGATGCAGTAAACACCCTGAGCAATAAAGACTATCCAAAACAACTCTATGCTTGTACGAGCTTCATCTTTTAAACAGCGGAATGAAAGTGAAATGCGCTGCTCCAAGTTTGCGGTCTTGAAAAAATGCGTGTAGAGGAGCCAGACTTGCTCACTGTCTAGGCTTGAGTTTCTCTGGGACACCGTACCGCTCCAACCGCTCTCCATTATTTATGAGGTGAAAGAACCGAGGAGAGAGAGAGAAGGGGAAAGAGAGAGGAGGTAAACTGCAGGACAGAGGTACAGTACCCTTCCTGGGTGCATGTCAAGCAGAGCAAGGAACCGTCGTCCTGTCAGGATATAGCTGCCACTCCAGACAGAGAAACAGACAGAAAGAGGTAGGCTTTTCATGTCAAGGTCAGATCTCAATCCGCTGCAGCGGGAGAACAGGGTCATCTGACGCCAGCTGACAGGCCACGCCGCTTCGCCTCAATAATTATTAAAATTCACAAAAGAGATCTCTTTAATAGCTCAGCCGTTTCTTTAAACAACAAGATATAATGGATATCAAACCCTTTTTTGCTAAAGTCTGAGATGGTTCTCCTGGGAAGAAGACCCTTGTGAACTCACAGCATATCTTTTAAGAGAAACCAAAACCAAGGGAAAAGTCAGAGATTGCAATATTATTATAGTAAACTAAAATCATGAAAAAATTGTTACCTGAAATAAAATAAACTAACTCAAATTAAATGATGTATTAATGTTAATTTCTTTATTTAAAATGTCTTTATTTATAAAAATTGTTAATTTTATTTTAAATGTAAATACTTTATTTATATAAAAATGTATATAATGTATTTATTAAAAACAACATTATTATTATTATTATTATTATTATTATTCAATGTTATTAAAATTCAGGTAATTAAAATAATTACTCATTTTCATTTAGTTTAACTTAATAAATAATAAAAAAGCTAAAAAAATGTTTTTATTATTTTAATTTCATTTAAATAAAAAAGGAAACTTGTAATACAATAGCTAAAAATAAATCTAATAAAAATTATAAAACATTTAATTAATTATTAAAAACAGCTCAGTTTAACACAAATGACAAAAACAACAAAATTACTAATACTTTTAAATTAAAATGGAAGCAGAATATATAGATATACAGGGAAGAAAAAAAGTGTGGGGGGGGGTCCGGGGAGTGAATTTCGAGGGGGGGTGGCGTTTCTTTTCCAACTGGTTAGGTTTATTTGGAAATCAAAGTGATTTCTATATTTGATCCACTCAAAAGACTACGAAAGCGATCTCAAGATGAATTAAGACAAGTGACAGCTTTTAAAGGGAGTTTTATACATTTTAGATTTTATACAAACATTAATATTTAGTGACTTACATTTTAGGAACACTTCAACGAAAATAGTTACAAACTGATCACAGGTGAGCTGCTGCGCATCTCCAAGCAAACACAGCGCTGTTGCGTTTGTGAATGAATCTTTGCTTTTGAACAAATCTAGTGAGTCAATGATTCAATGACCCATTCATAAAGAGAGTCACTTGCTTCGTTCCCAAATGAATCAGCCATTTGAACGAATCGATTGAATGAATGATTCAGTGACAAAGACAGTGACTTTCTGCCACCTACTGGCGGTTTCAGTTTCATTTTTAAAGTATAAATTGAATCATTTAAATCGTTTAATATTTCTATATTCAAAAATGTATATTTAAAACATTAATTTCATAATATTTGTATTATGAAATGCATTAATACCACCTCTGAGTCTTGTCAAAAAGTCTGTAAATATTCATTAATGCCACATTTGTGCTCTTCTGTGTGTTGCAGAGATTAATTGTTAATGCGGATTTAATTTGACAAATAACTTATTCTTCCTGATTGTTTCTTATTATTTTAATTTAATTTATTGTTTAATTAACATTTTTGAGAAAAGTAAAAAAAAAAATGTAAACAAAAGATGACATACATATAGTTAAGTTAGAGGCATTACAAAGGTGAATAAATAAGGAGTCAAATATCAGCTTTGGAAAGGTTCATTTCTGTCATTGATCAGAAGGTGTTCCTAATGTTTTTTTTTGGTTTTTTAAGTAGGAGCACAAGTGCTCATGAAAAGAAATGTAAGCGGCGTAGAGTCCAAAGAATGTAAAGTTACCTTTTAAAAACGAATTGAATGTAGTTCATGTGAATGTAAAAACTAAACTATCTTTAATTTGGCCAGAATTGCAGGTCTTAATATCCAAGAAGATTTAGAGAAAATATGAAATAAATGTAATGTTACAGTAGATTATAAAGTGTTTTATAATTAAATACTTCTGAAAAGTCATCTAAAATTACCATTAACTTTAACTGATTCTTGGCATAAATTTGACCCATACAATGTATGTTTGGCTATTGCTACAAATATACTGTACCTGTGTTACTTAAGACAAGTTTTGTGGTCCAGGGTCACATATTAGGTACATCTAGTATCTCAACGATACACTGATATGAACACAAAAATATTTCATCATATACTTTGAAGATCTGATGCTAATATAGTTCTGAATCTACTTCGTCAATAATGTGTCTAATTGTATTTCTCCTAAGAGATTCAAAGTTGTTACTTCAATAAAAACATACCTGAGAAATCAAATAAGTCTCCTGAGCGATGAAAGTGAAGCCAATACAAATTTCCTCTGGGATTCTGAATCGCTGAGCCAGTGGCATCCGCGCTTCCAAAATCACCTTGTGTTTGGAGCTACGTGACAACATGAAGGATACGACAGCATTGTTATTCATTAAACGCCTTTGCTGTTGACATGCTGTAATGGCCTGTCAGTTGTTGTGATTACAGGAAGCAATTTTAAAGGTCTGCTGTAGGGTGAAGCGAAGCCTGTGTAAACCAAACCACACAAAAACACAGCCTTTGTATTAACTGTCTTTGTTGTGCAAACTGTTAGATCTACTCAAAATGTTTAATTAAATAATTTCATGTTTAATTATTTCACAAATTTACAAGCGTACAGTCGCTTAAAAAGTGCAGTTTTCTGCTCTTTTCAAATAAAAGCGTTTGACAGACTCTGTAGACATAATCTCATTTTCATAGCACAAAGCTTCCACACCCGTCCAGTTCAAAAGATATATTAAAACTAAGCTGAAAAAAATGAACGGATGTCACAATCATGGGCTCATTATCTGATAAAATGTTCAACAAAATATACATATAAGATAAATTTAATTTAAAATCATAAAATAAATTATATATACACACACACACATTTTTTATAAATTCTATTTTGATTTTAATTTAATATTTGCTACAATGCAAAATTATTATTATACTTATACTATACTACTAAAGTTTTGATAATCACATTTTTTTCTACACATTTATATCAGTATTTATTATTCAATATTCAGCAACCTGACCCACCTTAATAAACAATAAAATGAAAAACAATCTTAAGACATTAAATGTAAAATATGTTTAGAATTCTAAATTGCTATTTTCTAAATAGTATATCAATAGCAATGCATTAGTAAGTAACATTTAAGGAATACATGCAAAATCACGACTATGTCAGCGTTAATGGCAAGTGCTTGTCAGAGCATACATGACATGAATTCATAACTTCAAGATTTGATTTTCACAATGCACTTTGGTGGATTCTCCAATGTCTCCATAATTAAGAAGCGGCTTGTTCAGAGGTATAACCAGAAAATATGATTGCATCAATCCTATCCTATTATCCTGTATGATTGTCCAATACTGTTATAATCACCGGTTATACAGTTATGGCCAAAAATATTGGCACCCTTGTTAAATGTGATCAAAGAAGGCTGTGAAAATGAATCTGCATTGTTAATCCTTTTGATCTTTTATTTAAAACAATTACAAAAATCTAACCTTCCATTGGATAATAAGAATTTAAAATGGAGGGGGGAAATATCATTATGAAATAAATGTTTTTCTTTATTGCACATTGGCCAATTAACGGCACCCTTTTATTAAGTACTTTTTGAAACCTCGATTTGCCAGATTAATAGCTCTAAATGTTCTCTTATAATGACTGATGAAGTTAGAGAAAACCTAATAAGAGATCAGAGACCATTCCTTCATCCAGAATCACTCCAGACCCTTTAGATTCCCAGCTCCATGACGGTGCTTCTTCTCTTCAGTTCACTTCACTCATTTGATATAGGGTTCAGGTCAGAGAACTGGAATATGGCCATAGCAGAAGCTTGGTTTTGTGCTCAGTGACACATTTTTGTGTTTGTGTTTGGATTATTGTAAACTGTAACCGATTATTGTAATTTAAACAGTATTTTACTATATGTACAGTAAGATACTGTAAAATGTGTATACAGTATTTTACTGTAAACAGCAAAGGATTATGGGAAAGTATGTGGTCATTACAGTAAACTACTGTAAATTTACAGTAGCAAATTTTTTCTTGTGCTTGCAGGTTCATTCAGATGGTCAATCTTTGTGGCACCAAATGCATTGAAAGTCACAGATCAGCTGGAATTCTTGAAAAAGGGTGCAAAGAAAAAGGATCCGTCTGAATCCCATCCTGCTGTTTCTCATCAGAGAGCTTGTCAACTTTGACTGTCAAAATTACTGAAATGTAACAACAATACAAAGTCGTTTTTACTGTATTATTTAATTGTATTAACACTACCAGTCAAAAGTTTTTGAACAGCAAGATTTTTTGATGTTTTTAAAGAAGCCTCTGCCGCTCACCAAGCCTGCATTCAACAGAGAACTGGCCAGATGAGATGTTGTCAGGTCATATGTCAGTAAAACTGCTGTGACACTGTACTTGTAACAATTGTCTTCAATTGCACGCACAAATGTGCCGACCCACTGTATATAATTTCATTTTAGTGTGCAATAATATAAGAGGTTGTGAGAAAATACGATGCGTGTCAGATCCACGTCACATTCAGCAGCGGCAGCTCTTACAGTAATAGCAGCCAAAGAAAAACTCAGAAACCAGCTGCTGCTAAGTCTGTTAATCAAAGAACAACAGGAAAAGAGGAAATCAATAACTTTTAGATCAATAGCTTTAATTGATCTACATTTAATTTAGAATTTAGTTTCCATATATTTCCTACTTGCTAAAGAGCACAGGTAAACATGACATTAATAATAATGGGTTTATGTGAAGAATTGTTATCATTAAAAGTTATTATTCAATTATTATATATAAAAGATATCATTTTTTAATGTCTAATAAAGTTCAACATGATAGCTCTCATTTATACAGTAATGTTGAATGGCCACTAAACAAATCTAAAATATATACTGTATTTATGATGTTTCTACAATAATTTGAAGATTGCATGTGAAATTATTCAAATTAAAATATACATCTAAAAAAAAATTATAGGTGAAATTTATCACGATTAATTACAGGAAATTAATTATACATTTTTTTTTATTTTGTTAATTTTTAATGAACAATTTCTAGAAAATAAAACAAATAAACTGTAGATATTTATATTTTTATTTGCAAAAAAACATGACATTTATAATATAAAAAAATGTAGTTGTCAGTTAACATTAAGTAGTTTGTTTTACTGACCTTTGTTAAAAAAGACAGAAGCAAACCGTATTGTGTACTCCATTCATGAAGTAGCACCGCTGTTTTTAATCAGCTGCATTGTCATTTATATCTCTATGCTCCCTACTGTCCTTTTGTGTCAAGAAATCATTCTGTCAATGCATAACGTCATTTTACCTGAAGATGCATAGCTAAACTTCAAAGTGCACTTATTAGAGGAAAGTCATCCTATTGGTGCCGTAATACGCTGACAAAATACATTAATATGGATTCTGTATATGCGTATCCTTTTCCCATCTAGCAATGCCTGATTAATTATTCATATTCACTAATAGACTGTGACTGCTCGACGCTGCTCCTATAAGACAGCGGCAGAGAGCTGGTGTTGGATCCATTCGATTACACAAAGCGCTGAGAACGAGAAAAAACAGGGGTCGATAGTTTAAATGAAGGGAAGAGTGGTGGCTGGCCGGGTGATAATACACTTGTATGAGACGCACAGCGCAGCTGGACACAGACAGATGAACTTCAAGGGGTCTTTCTATGAAACCAAAATGATAAACTGTAGGCAAAGTGGGGCTTTGGAGAATATTAGCGTAAGCACTTCTTTTTAGATTGTTTTGCTTTTACATGATTTGCAGGTCTTTTTCTCCAAGCCTGGTCAAGCTGGTCTGTTTGCTGATTGGGATTGTTAACATTTTAAAATAAGTAATTTTTGTCAGCCTGGAAATACTAGTTATTTCTCAACTGTTTTAACTGGTTGGTGTGCACTAACTTAATTACCAAATAAATCAGGAAAGATATAAAGGTGTGCTTACCCAATTATCTTCAAAAAACAAACCTGAGCTGAGATAAATCTAGTACTGAGAAATAAATAGCTACCACGGAGGGGTCTGTCATGTGTATAACAATAATAATATTGCAAAATCAAATGGAAAATCATTATTGCTGACATAAAAAAAATTGCATTACTTGGTGCATTTAAAAGAAGAAATTATGCTAAATGTATTATATTTATGCTCAAACCTTGGTGAGATTCAACTTTTTGTAGGTATACATTTAAGTTCAGAAATATTTTTACCACTTAAAACAGCTTTTTATTTTAATATACTTCAAAATGCAATTTATTCCGGCAAAGCTGAATTTTTAGCAGCCATTATCTTCAGTGTCACATGATCCTTCGGAAATTAAGGTCACTTTTGATCAACTTAATGCATCCTTTCTGAATCAAATTAATTTATTTCAATTAACCAATCAATCAATCAAGAAAAATCTTACTAACCCCAAACTTTTGAATGGTAGTGTGTTGTAAGTGACTTTAACAAAGAATTGCTAATGCTAAATGTTTTAATTTAGATTTGATTTACAGAAAGTGAGAAATTGTTGAGAAATCTGAACTGTTAAACCCCTGGTGTCTAGGATTGTCCTACATTTTTTTTTTCATAAGAGCAAGGAAAATCAATTTTTTCATGATGTGACCACTTCAAAAACAGCAGCATTTCTGAGCATTGTTCTGTTTTTCTAAAATAACAGCTTGACCTTGAGTACATGAACAGGCGAGATGTATCTCTTACAAGTGTAAATGAAAACCAGATACATGAAGGTTAATCTTTCTCATCTCTCCACACTGAAAACCACTCAACTCAAAATGAATACTACACATTCGACGGGCCTAACACATGGGATAAAGAGCAAAATAATAATGTGTTTGCCCGTAATTGCCGAAGCACACACAAGCGTTCGTTCTGCACAAAAACCCATGGTTTTAAGTGATACGAGAAATCTAGTTCCTCAGCGGACATCGCCGTCTTGATCTTCAGATTTACTGGTATCAGGTGAAAGATGCTCGGATGACTATCTGCTGACACTGACCGGGGATGCGAGGCGGAAAATACCTTGTGTATATGCAGCCTCAGAGGCTTTTCTCTCAAATACACTCATGCCTACAAAAAGGTCCAGCATAGCAATTGGCTTCTCAAGATTTCCGACCATAAAGGCTTACTGAGAACAACACTAAAACACTGTAGCAGGTTATTTGATTTAGAGTGAATGGACTGAACTAAAGCTGTGAGACCTTTCCATCTTCCTAAATGAGATTCCCTGTGACAGTCGGATAAGAGAGAGATGGCAAGGAAAACATTACAATACGGATGTTTGCTAAGCCGGACAGATGAACTTTTGATGAGAAAAAGCTCATTAGGTCTTTCCAGTTATACGCGCACCTGACGGCGGTCGAACTGGGCTAATGAACAAAAGAAACGGCTGTTAAGTCAAGAGAGGGTGAGGACGGCACGTCCTGCGTATCGACATGAGTCATTATCAGAGTTAATGATGATACAGCTATACGATGCCTTTACGCCTGTGGTTTCCATTTGAAAGGACTGAATTCTAAGTAAAGCTGCAGCAAATATGGTTTTTATAGCCCTGGCTCTTAGTTTCTGGATGTGCTTATTATATTTCTGAGTAATAATTCCCTGCATTCACTATGTGTTTGCTGATTCACCAATTAGCAGAAAGAAAAGATGTTTTACATGTTGTTTAGGTCGCATTTCTGTGAAATCTGTTTTTGTTTTTTAATGTTTCAGACTAAAAACAAAACAGGTAACATTAAGTCTAAAATAAGGAATAAGGAAGATATGACAGGCACAATTACACAAAAAAACTACAACAAAAAAACATTGCATTTGTGAGATGTGAGGTTGCAATTACAAGTCTCAATTACCTTTTTATTGTTTTACTGTTTAAAACAGGTTTTAACAGTTCACCAAAAAAAAGAAAGATAAAGAAGTAGAAGAAAGCAGCTAATGAAGATAAATGTTTACATTTAAAATATACATTTGTATATTAGTGACACATTATTTTCCTATTTTGATATTGTGCAATTGCTTTGACAAAATTTGTATTGTTAACAGCACTATATGAATAAAGGTGATTTGACTTGACGTGACTTTTAGGACCATTATAAACCTTTTTTTGTAACTGACATTATTCTCACTATATTGATGCATTCAGAAGTTTAACTTTTGAGTACTCCCCCTTGTTAAAAATCACATACTTCTCCAAAATAGTGTAGGCAAGAACTAACTACCTGTCCACAGGTTCACACAGAGCTGGAAAGAACATGAAAAATGAAAGAGAGACATGCCGGGATAGACAAAGAGCAGGAGAATGAGAGAAAGAACCGTTTGGGAGCACGATAGTATGTGTTCACAATCTTTAAACAGAAGCGCAGAGCTACAGCAAGACATCTTGATTAAGTGGGGGTCAGACATCTTAAACGCAGCCAGAGACATCAGGGCATTTTGCTTGGGGAGCGGAGCACGACCAAAACAACGTGTGCAGCGTTAGAAATAGAAACGGGAGGCAATGGAGCTCTCGCTGTTCCTACTGTCCCACTAATGCAATTAGCTCAACAGATGCTGCTTTTATTCAAGAGAAGATAAATATGATTTATAATTTTGCTTCAAAGGCTAGAGCGCTCCAATAGAAAGAGACATCACAAATGAGACCTCTTGAATGCCACAATGGTTTCTGCAAAAACAGCAATTAATGGAATAGTTCTTCCAAATGAATATGCTGTCATCATTCATTCACCCTCATGTCATTTCAAACCTGGACGACATTCTTCTGTGTAACACAAAAGGAGATGTTTATAGCATTATCTGCTTTTATGTTTTTTGTATATATATATATATATATACACAATGAAAGTAAATGGCTGCCACACAAGAGTTTTAAAGGAATAGTCCAAGATTCAGATGAGTTTGTTTCTTCATCAGAACAAATATGGAAAAATGTAGCATTATATCACTTTCCCACCAATGGATCCTCTACAGTGAATGGGTGCCGTCAGAATGAAAGTCCAAACAGCTGATTAAAAACCTCACAATAATCTACAAGTAATCCACACCACACCAATCCAGTCCATCAATGAATGTCTTGTGAAGCAGAAATCTTAATTTTCTTTGAAATATTCTGTAGTCGCTGAAGTTTTTCATCCAAAAGAAAAGAACCACTAGAAGTGCAATACAGAATACATTCATTACAAGAAAAACTCAATGGAGACTCAAATGTTTGTTTTTTAGGAATTTCATTATATAACCAGCAAGATTCAAGTCCCATCTGTATTAAACGGTGAAGATAAAGAAAGTGGAATTTCAATAAAGTTCTATCTTAAGTAAATGTCACAAAATATAATTAAATGTCAACTGATGCATAAAAATTAATGATAGACCTAAAAAATAATAAGGTCCACTAATTTGGCTATTTTATATTATTGGACTTGGTTGATAAGTGGCTGATTAACTGAAATGTCAGTTCTAAAGTTTGGTGAAAGCACATTTTCAGTTTCAAATATTTGTATAAATTATTAATACAGTTTATGCAAATAAAACATTGCAAAGATAAATAGGTCATAAGACATTGACTTGCACTTTGCTTTTTAAATGTGAAATGCAGAAAATACCAACAACATATTCTCCATGGGGTTTAGTGCTCACTTTGATTTGATTCTGTAGTGTACTTGCATCGGCTTTTCAAATGAAAAACTTTCAATGAGAAACTTTAAAACATTTCAAAGATATCAATAACCACTTCAATATATTTTAAAAGAATTAAAAACATCTTTAGTACATCGATTCAGTACATCTTTAAAGCCAAAAATCTACTTTTACAACCACACACATGCACAAAAAACTATTTATGGAAGCTAACGCGTACATGAAACTTAATGGTATATGGTAGCTGATTCATTTTAAATTAAAATATTAAAATAAATGTTAATCAAGAAACCCTTTAATTAAAGCACAAGACTTGCTAAAAGTACCTATGAACTATCTTCAGATTTCTATTCCAGGATGTATTTAATGAGCTGTCAGAAATGTAATTAGTATACGAGATGAATATGATCAAATATTTATGTGAAGTGGAAGATCTCACAGGCTTCATGTCTTTCTGAAAGTTTGGTTGTCATGGAGATTTATCCCACGTTCCTCCCGTCTAAAGTCACTTGACCCTTTTAAAATCAAGTTTCACTGCCAGAGCAGGACATTTCATTAGTGGTCAAAATCAGATTGAGGGTATGTGATGTCAGATTTTCTATAAGATACACATCTGTGCGGAGATAGAACCACAAGTGCTCTTCAAGAACAGCAGATGAAGAACATTCACATCTGCAGCATTTGGTTGGGTAAAAGTGCCTTATCATATATGAGTTGAGTTAGTGTGGAAGACAACAATACTGTTTTTCCTGAGAGCAGCTGCACTTGAGCTTATCTGTTCGATGTATCTGTTCAATGTCATGATCATTTCATGATTAGATCAAGTCTAGGACTAAAGTTATAGTATAGTCTAAATTGCATTCTCAACAGCAACCTAGATAAATTCTACCAGGAACAAGGCACATCAAGATATTATGCATCCAAAACTAAGACCTCAAATACACTCTTAAAATAAAGGGCCTTTTCATGAAGAGGTCAAACCACCATTTTTTATAGTGTAGAATGTTTAAAAAAGAAAAGAACCTTTTTCCATTATACAGAGCCCTTTTGTGGAATTGAAATATTCCATGGATGTTATAGATTATTCATGGAATCATGGATACCAAGAAAATAACTCTTAAAAATAAAGACTTTTTTATTAGCATTAATGGTTCCATGAAGGACCATTAACATCAATGCAACCTTTCCAGTGGACAAAATGTTCTTCACACTACCAGTTGGGTTTTAAGAGTCAAACATTATTTTGTAAAAGTGTATACTTTTTTTTTTCATTTTTTACAAATAAACAGCAAAGAGATGCTCACATTTATGACTCTTGTAATCTCACTCAATCTAGGTTTTCAGAACAACCTCAACGAAATCGCATACTTTTCTCAAACAACAAACTCTGCCATCAAAAGTCAGACCTCTAAAGCTCTTTTCACACTGCTAGCGACATGATCTCATTCATTTTTAATGAAAGCTGGCGACATCCAGTGACACAAATGACAGCGACAAGACAAAGTTGAGAAAAGTTTAACTTTATGCAAATGAGCACTAACTTTGGGGACTGACTACCAATGGAAATGAGTGAACATGCTCTATCTCCTGTCAGATATTGCAGTGGAGTGTCAGTGCGATAGATGAGTTAATCCTATCAGGAAACATTACAATTCAGGTTTTCATATAAAGTCAAGGCTATTTACGACAAACAAACTGTCAGTTTTTCACAAAGGGATATGTATCTGCGTTTGTGTTTTCCTTTGTAATCAAACCTAGTCCTCTCCAGCTTGAAGTACCGCTGGAACCGGCTTCAACCCCTCTGGTGGTTATTCAGGCTATAGCAAGCCTGAATGTTTTCATGGAACCAGATAGCCCAGGGGTTGCCTTTCAATTTATACAGATATCCACAACAACAAAGAGCATGTGTTGTTTCCTTGATGTTATGCATTGCATGCACTGATTTAATCTATATATAGTATTTTCCCTAGAAAATGTGGATTTGTAGCAGCAAAAATACAAACAGAAACACATTTGATTGTCATTCATAAACATTACTAGGTATTTAGCAACAGTAATGACTACTAGTAACCCAACTTATTTAGCCAAGATGCATTAAATTGAGTGACATTTATAATGATACAAAAGACTTCTACAACAAACTTTGTGCAAACAAAGAGCGTTCAGGTTAACAGGTTAACTAAATGCTGTTCTTTTGAACTGAACTTTCTGTCCATCAAATAATCATTTTACAATATATTCAAATATAAAAGTTATTTTATATTGTAACAATACTTGAATTTATACTTGAATTTGAATAATTAATTCCATCTTATTGATCCAATTTTTTTATTAGCAGTATATGACTTTTAGTTATAACAGACTTGTACAAAATATGTCATTTTAAATCTTTAAGCATAATAAATAAAGGCCCTTCATACAAATGCAAATAGAGTCAGAAATACAAAAGAGGGTTTGTAGTGCAACTCATATAAATACTTGCAAATTTAAAGTGACAGAAACTTTTCAGCACACATGTTTATTCAGACAGAGCCTGGATTACTCACTCAAACATGTCATTACAACCGAGCGTTTGACAGATGTGGGTGTTCTCCAACAGTATAAATGATGAATAATGGGCGATGAGGTGAACATTTCCTCTGGCCCGATCCTCGTTTCTGATCTGGCTCTGATAAGCGCTCAGGAGCCGCTAACCGCAGATCCTCTTACAGAAACCTATCCGTCTCAATAGATACAGCATATTCAAACTCTCATCTCAGGAATCAGATCCACTAATAGCGATCTGACTCGCTTTCTCACTTACTTGCTCTCTCGCTTTTCACTCTCTAATGAGAAACAGGACAAATGACTCTAAATATAGAGCCGAATGCATAGAGGAACAGGACACAGCTCATGTTTAATGAGACACCGACTGTAAATGCCCCCGTGTCCAGGAAACGGATCCAATATAGACATTTAGCAAACCAACTCTAGCTGATTATGCATTCACAAGCACGGATGTGTCTCATTTATCTTCTAACTAACCTTTTGTCTGGTGAAAGACAAAACCATTGGCTCGATATTGTTCAGCCCTGATCCACAAGTACCTAAAAGGTTTTTATAAATAAGTATTTTGTTCTGAGTTGCTTAGCCTGTTTGACAGAAAAAAACATCTTGTTAATCTATCAATTGTTTCTCCTAGACAGCAAAAACATGTATTAAGTAAGTAAATTAGGTTTTACTTAAGTCTCCTGTTTCTAAACCATAGTAACTCACATATCATGTCTCAAACAAACGGACAAAGCTGCAAGCGAAAGTCTGAGACTTTATATGAACTATGAAATCATTTTCAAATACTTTAAAGACTCAAACATCTATTTTATCCACACCTCTTATATATAGTTTTTCTCATCTTAATAAAACATCCCAATTGTTACTCCATGAGCATATTGAGACTAAATTGAAACTTCAGCTTCATTCTTCTCAGAATTTTCTCACATTACATCACATTAGATCTCAGCAATATCAAAAACCATGTTGATACACCAAAATCTGCAAAAAGATCTCGAAATCAACTCTTCTGTAATAAAATAGAATTGATGCCTGAAGAATGCACTTCCGCAGCCATGATACACAACAGTTGGCGGTTAAAGTTTTCTATGCACAATTTGATTTGATGAAAGTCACGAGACCGATTTCTCTCTCTATCCAATCACGTTGATGGATACAAATAATTAAAATAAGCATGTAACGACCACAAACGGAGGAAAATTCATTTCTTTCATTCTGCACTCTCCTATCTCAGGAACTCTCTTTGCTCATGTTTTATCAACCAGAGTGTGTGAGCGGTGGATAGTGGGAGCTGTGTGACTTTGCCTCGAGCAAAGAGTGTTTTTATGAAAGTCAGAGCATCCGTGTTGTCTCTAACTTCAAAATCGCTGCGTTACTGCTTCATCACACGCATAACACAAGGCAACAGCCAATAATGCATCTGCATGTCAGCAGACACTATTATCAGGAGCCGAAAAAGAAAAGAAAAGAAAAGAAAAGAAAAGGAGGCAAGTTGTTATAAAAATGTACCTGACAGTCCACCTGTGTCGTACCTCACCTCTGCTTCTGCTGTGGTTTCGATGAATAGCTGAACATAGGGCTGCACGATTATAACGAAAATCATAATTGTCGATTATTCCCTTGAGACTATAATTGCGATTATTAATAAAGATTATTTTGAACAGATTTATGCCATCGTTTGAAGCTGCATGCCATATTTTTATATAAAATATATCTCTATATAAAATATATCGCTCTTCCTGAAATTGTATTGCTTTTCTATAGCAATGAGCCTCAAATGTCAACTATACATTGGTTTGGTTTCTTCTTTAAACAAAAAAAAGCTACAATTATGCATGGTATAATAATTTTATACTAAAACTAAAATAAAAAATGGTTTACCAATGCTTTACATTTCATTTACAATTAAACAGATGAAATTTCTAATTACAGTAACATTTTACAGTACAATTTATATTATAAGAGCTCCGGACTAGCATTCAAGAGCAATAGCACCAGCACTGAACATGTAATATTACAAGTTTTGTCTCTTAGAAATGCACATTAGAACAAGAGCTTAAGTTGCAGATGTACATATGACAGTACCATTGTGAAAACTGTAATAGCCTCATCTTTTATACATCTTTTATCCAAAAGTACCGCACCTCATTACCATGGTAAAAAAGTAGCCTAACTATATGGTTTCTATGGTGTTTGCATTGAAAAACTGTAGCCTAAAGAGATTCAGCCAATTACAAATCCACATCAACTGATAGAATAATTAACAAAATAATGTAATTATATTCCATTACTCAAAATATTTAGTATTAATAATATAATAATACTCAATATGATCCTACTTTTCTGCCACCTTTGGCAAATGTGGGTGATTTGTGGATTGAAACGTCTTCTAACTGGATCGTTGTTGCATCAGTGTTGATGAGAATAACAGCTCTGATTTGTTTGGCTTTAAAGTGCCCCTGTTATGCCATTTTTAAGGTTGCAAATATGGTTTCATAAGTGTCCTAAAACAAGTTTGCATGCATCCAAGGTCAAAAAACAAAAGCAAAAAATTGCTTAAATTTGACCTAATTTCTAAATGATTCCTAAACGACTCGAGCGAAGCAGTTCGAATAATCAGTCTCTCTATACCCCTCCTTTCACTGCTGTGATTGGTCAGATGGCGCAGTCCTTTGTGATTGGTGTACCGCATACAGCGCGAATGACAGCCATGGATGGACATTATGCAAATGTGTTACTTTGTGACGTACAGCCGTAACAGAATAAGATTCAAATTCCTGACGACTCGTTCAGGCGATTTGGTGCCAACTCTTTTTTTTTTGATAGACAATATCTTTATTTGTTGTGCACTGTCAGCTTCACAACTTGGCAGAACATTTTGTGTTCACATACTGCTACATTACACTGCATGAAAGGTAATACATTAAAATAGTTTAAATTAAAGAGACGTGATTTGTACTGGAGAACTCTGCACTGAACTCGAGTGATTCTTACTGGATTTCACAGCGTTGTTTAGTGCGTGATCGTGACTGGTCACATTTATAAACGCATATGCTCTAAGCTGCGCTGCGCTGTTTTCTTTTGAGGCGAGCGGATAAAAGGTCTGTGTGGCACGCAGTTAAAAGAAGTATCGCTATTTTGTTCTGCTTTTAACACATTTGGCGTTTAACATATATATCATGCACAACAGAGTGTCAACGACTGTCAGTTAGACAAAATGTCTTTTATCCAGTGTGTTTGAGTTTGTTAAACCCCGCACTGCAAACATCTCTTAAGCACACAGAATAATGAAAATAGGCATTTTAAGTGTTTATTGATTTTTTTTTATCATGACTTTGAATTATGTAATCATGGGATCCATAATCGTAAGAGCAATTAGAAATTGTTTAATTGTGCAGCCCTAGCTGAACATGAAGGTTACTGACACCAGCCGGGGAAGGACTAATGAATAGAGGGAATGAGATAAGATGAAAAAGAAAGATGAGCGTAAAAGAGCGAAGAAATCTGAGAGAAGCCTACATGAAATGTTCTTGTTCTTATACAAGTAGCAGCCACAGACACTGATCTCTTTTCTAAATATATGAGCTCTGTTCGAAACCAAGTGAGCTGCCTTGCTGTCTACTGCCTACATAGGATATAGCCCTTGCAGTCCAACAGAAACTTAAAATGACAAATGGGACTCCTTACAGCAGGGATGCACCGAATGTTCACCAACCCAAACTATTTGGCCAAACATAGCAAAACAAAATCTCTTTCGGTGTTTGGCCAAATAAGCAAAAAGACTGAATAAATTGTACCGAACAATGACATAATTCGTATAGAGGCGTGCACTAATGCAGAAAACATGTCGGCAGTGTGGAAGCATTTAAAACTGTCCGAAAAAGATGCAAAAATCATTACAAGCACCGACAACGAGAAACTGTTTAGTACTGTATCGAATGTCTTAAATGAGAAGAGGAAGGTGTGGTTGTTGCTGTATGTTTGAAATCGCGAAATGGCCTTAAACAATCAAATAAACTTCAGAACTTTGTTTTCTAACACACACACAAACTGCATGTATTCAAATTTTGTTAGCCAGGGTTCAACGTCTTAAGTGTGAGGAAATTATGTGCCGAAAAATGTTACTTATCAGTTGCTTAGAAACATTTTATGAATTTTTACAAGGCATGTGGCAATAAGATACGTGTGACAAACGAATTCTCAAATTCATAATGAGAATAATTTATAAATCTGCTGCTGTCAACAAAATGAAGCAATGAGGTCTTCCTGCGGGTTTCCACCAAAATAAAAGCTGAGAAAAAGCAAGAACTCCATCAACATTCATAAATGTTAGTATTGTAATTTTACTGTTCTGTAAAATAAAATAAAGTTAAAATGCTTTTAACAATACATCATTTTAAGTTCACCTTGAATGTTTAGACATTTTACCAGAAAGCAAGGCATAAGTATCCATTAAGGAATAACTCATTAAGGTTTTGGAAAAGAACCATAGAGTCTCTTCTTACTGTTCAGTGATCACAATTGCCTATCTAGCACTAATAAAGGCAGCAAAAATAATTTGAAAGGCTAGACCATCCCGTCAGCCATTGATCGGCTGGCCACTAATTATGGGGAGCGATAACAGTATTATTTTCATATATTTTATTTTTGTTTCCTCCTCTGCCGCACTGCCTACATGGGCCATTACTCTGCGAGACCGCAGGTAGAGGGGGAAAACACTCGGCAAGATGGGATTTGACATCTGGTCAACGCAAGGGTTGCTAGAGATCAGGGGATCAAATCGATGAGGGTATCAAACTAAAACTGGCTCGTATTGGACCTGATGGACCATATGATTTTTAATGTTTCATCAAAACATTTAACCTGTTAGCCAGCACTCCCCATTTTGGGATTTTGGGACTCACAGTTGAAAAAGATGTACCAAACTTAAAATTATAACAGGTGCTGATGTCAGTGTGCTACACACACTTTGGGCTTTACTATCCATCATCCAGAGATGATAATGCTCAAAAACATAAGTTATAGAGACTGAAGAGCCTTGCAAAAAGTGTACCACATTGATTGAAAAAAAGTAATAATTGTATTTCATATAAAAATACATGAAATAAGTCCTGGAGCAATCCAGAAAAGTAATGGGTTGAAAGTCACAAGTTTTCACAAATTGTGAAGAAATGTAACAAAAATGTTCTTAAACTTAATACAGAAGCATTGACAAAAATAGTTAAAACTAGGGCTGCAACTAACGATTATTTTGACAAAAAACACTATTCCACATTCTGACCAATGTCCTTCAAACAAAAATGACAACTGAATGCTATTAAAACATACAGTGCTTAATTTATTAGACCACATGTCATAATAAAGAGAAAACAAATATTTTATGAATCTTTTAATAAAAACATGAATTGTCATTTATTGGGCAAATAACAAACTGAAACAACCAAATGGTATTAATTCACGCACTAATAAAAATGGCCTCCTATGCCTTTCAACAGCTTGCATTCTTGCTGGCATTGTTAATATACTTTTTTTTACTGTAATTGGGTATATGAAACAAAACACTATAAATCGCTCTGCCTTTCTTTCATAGATAACAGCAATAATTATATTATCGCATTAGAAATAGCCTACTACTGTTACTAAAGAGCTTACGCATATTGGAGGACTAAACAGTACAGAAAGCTAAAAAATGATTTTGGTAATCACCAATGCTATTAGTTTAGATCAGCAGTGGCACAAACCCCTTACATCATTTGTGAAAAAGCTTACATACATTTGTTTTAATACATTTGTTAAGCATTGTCTATAGTGAATATAGTTTAAATCTCTATTAAATATTAAAATAATAATAGAGATAGCAAAGACGAATACAAACAAACTCAGTGTTAACCAACAGGTAAGAGTAATTTGTTGACTTTGATCACAGTCATGTGTCATTTCTTTATCCTGTAAAAGGTGGCTATGAAGCGTCTGATATTTATATTCAGAATTACACGCTATTATCCCTTAACAGCTCCTACTCTCAGAAAATACTTGCACTGCATGTTGAATTTTAAAACTTAATTTAAGTTTTAACTCTATATATATCAGCACAATGGATATTTTTGCGCCGAATAGCCTCTTAATTGTCTCCCTCCATGTTCTGTCTGTCTGACGCGCATGCACGCGCCCGCCGCACCGGCACTCATTCGGTATTTTAAACTGAACACAGGCTGTCAGGACAGACCTTTATGCAAAAATGGAAATGCTCGCATGAATTTGTGACACTTACAGACCGTAAACTGAACGTTTTTGCGCTGAGGCGCCGCGTGATCGGTCAAAGCGCCTGGACGCAAGCCATTATGCTAATGCTAACTTAAAGCTTAAAATAAACAATTATCATGTTTTGGGCAGCTTGGATCACGTATTTATCCCGCAGCATCTCATTCTGTTTCCTCCACGACTTTTAGATGCAATTTGATAGAAATGCGTTATTCAGTGCTGTAATTTGACGCGACCGGCTGAAGTTGGACGTGCACTGTGGGCAGACCCGAATAATCGATAATGAGAATCGTTGTGGATGATTTTCATTATCGATAAAAATCTATTTTAACGATTAGTTGTTGCAGCCCTAGTTCAAACCAATTAAAAATGCTACATCATTCAGTATTGCTTTGTACAGACCTGTCACCTATGTAGGGCATTCCTTATTAGAAGAAAGCTGCAAAGGTTGTAGACTACAAGGAATACTTCTAGGTTTAGAAAAAGCTTCTGGCTGCCTATATAAATAGATAAAATACGGTGCATTTGAACACACAATGAATTACAAGAATCATTTCAATTCTGACATACCACCTAGAATACAAGGTAGAAAAGTGTATTGCTCCAATGAAAGTGTGTAGAGTTCAGAAACTGCTGCCAAAAAAGAAATTAATAAAAGAGGATGTTTTAGATAGTGGATCCTTTCCAATCGTATGGTCGCCTGTCCACATACAGTGCTTTTAGAGTAGAGCTTATCTTTTGTAAAAATGCACTATGCTTAAAAGTAACGATTGAAGTGGCAAGGACATGTGATACGGCATAGCAAGCTGGAGTCACAGTGCCATTCCAAGAATGATCAAATTCCTCTTGGGTTCATATTGTCTAATCTATTAGAGGTTGGAAAGAAATGACAGATTTATTTTTTTTATGAACCGGGCTCACCTGTGGGCCCCTGTTCCCCCGCTCTGTATCTAGGATCGGTTAAATTAGCAAAGAGGTGCTGAGACATGGATACTGTCAAGACTGCTGTACTGGAGCATGAACACACACATGCTCACACACACAGCGTGCACTCAGTGAGACATGAGCAGGAACTCAGCCAATGACAAGATCAACGAGGATAAAACGAAAGTGACTGTAGCTCTGTTCCAAAACCTAGCGAGTGGCCTGGCACGTTGCGTAAAAAGGTACTTTAGTCAAGTCTTTAGTGTCTTATTACTTGTTTATACAGCATTAAAGATACAAATTACAAAAAAAAATATTTTGCTGTGAAAATGATTACAGGTAGGTATATGGTAGCCAGCATAAAAAGATGCATCAAATGCCTTGATTATTATTTTAGCCTGTCCAATATCTCTGGCATTCTCTGCAGCATCCAAAAATTATACAATTATATAACAATGCAAAATTTGGGCAATCTAGTGAATTAAAATTAAATTGCCATAAAACGTGTTAATTGAAACATGCTTTAAAATGTGACACGTAAATGTGCCTTAAAATGTTCGCATTAAACAAAATGTTTAATGACTCATTTTAATCACTGAAAAATTTTAGCAGTGTCCCATTTTTATCCTGGTCATGCATTTTAAGCATCATTGTAAGGCAGAAGAATTGCTGAAAATATAATCATTCAGCCTTTTAAGACATATTGGCCAAATTCTAAGGCAGCAAAACTTTGTCTGTGAAGAAAACAATCCCAGAATGCACTGCAAAGATCTTAGCGGGGAAAATGATTATGTTATTAAATTGTTCATAATTATATTTATAGTTATTTAATTAGATTATAAAATAGTTTAATAATTGTACTTACATTTTTCAGTATTAAATTAAATACACATACAATTACATTTACATTTAAAATTTAATTTCTCTGGTTTATTTGCTAACTTATAATACAAATATCTCATTATATTGTAATATAAGTTGGCGAATAAATCAGAGAAATGTTGATTTAAAGTATATATATTTAATTTAATATAGAAAATTTTAAATATAACATTTTAAAAGAACTTTAAAAAACTTTTCAACATTAAACAGTTTCAAATATTTTTATATAAACTATTTCAATTAAACAAAAATGAATATAAGACTCCATCAACATCCCTCTGACACTACAGAGGACAAGCCGTTTGGAGAATGGATATTAATATATATCACGGTATCGTTTCATTAACTTATCACAAAATTCTTCAGCATGTCCCTTTAAAGCAAGTCAGTTGATTTGACAGCCATCTAGAGAACAACACAGGACAGCTTTTCAATCAAAGACACAGGCTTGCATGTTTAGCGTATGATCACTTGAATACTGAGAAACAAAAATCTCCAAAGCTGTTTTATGTCAATATTACATTTTCTAAACCAACAATAAAATCAGAAAAAGCATTGTATCAAATATTGGGCTTCTTTAGTTCAACACATGCAGTGTGTTGCCAAGTCACCCTGAACTTTGGAGCCCCACAGGCTTATCCTGAGTCCCCTGCTCTACTCTCTACACACACGACTGCGTGTCCTCTCACAGCTTCACTTCTATTATCAAATTTGCTGATGATACTGTGGTTCTAGGCCTCATTTCCAACAAGAATGAGACCTTATACTTGGATGAGGTAGAGAGAGTTACATCATGGTGCCAGGACAACTGTCTCTCTCTGAACGTGAGCAAAACTAAAGAGCTGATCGTGGACTTCAGGAAGAGACAGCAGCGGCCCTACACTCCTCTTATGATCAGTGGGACCCCTGTGGAGAGGGTGAGTAGCTTCAAGTACCTCGGTGTAAACATCTCAGAGGACCTGACATGGACTACACACATTCAAACACAGGTTAAAAAAGCCAGGCAAAGACTGTACCATCTGTGACAGCTGATCATCAAGGACTCAAATCACCCGGGTAACTGTCTCTTCATTTTACTGCCATCTGACAAGCGCTTCCGTAGCATGATGGCAAAATCTGAGAGACTTAGGAGGAGCTTCTTCCCTCAGGCCATCAGGCTCCTAAACTCAAACTCGGTCTCATAACATCAACATGACTCCATTTAATAATCAGTAAGATATTCATTCTCCACCATCTGTATAGCTGCTATGTATATACCCTGTACAACCTGTTTGCACATTCTACTTGCACATTCCTGATTATATTGTTATTGATTAAGTCTACAGTCCTGCACATTTTATTTTATTGCACATTTTATTATTTTATTCTTATTTAATTTTTTATTTCATTTTTTCATACCTATATTTATGTATATTCTCTTGTGTTTGTGTTACATATAATTGCACTGTCCATGGATCGGACTTGACTTACATTTCACTGCTGGTTATATTCTGTCTAATTGTGTATGTGGCGAATAAAATCTTGAATCTTGTTTTCCTGCTTATTTAGAGCACTCCAACTGAATCACTTATGAGGGTTGCATCTCAGGTCAGATGATGCCTTAGATGACAGCTGCTCATATAGATATCCATATCCATTTGGAACATAGCCTGCGTTTGTGCTTGTGTGTGTGTGCGTGTGTGTGCGTGTGTGGAACAAAGACGCATGCGGACAATATGCCTCTGTGTGCCGGCATTGTGCCACGCTGTAAAAAGCCTAACCTGCGGCTCTATCGGTCTCTCTCTTTCTGTCTGCGGCGGGGGCCTCCAATTACACAGGCTTAAGATTTGCTATATCACAAAGTAATGAACTGATTTCAGCCCAAATTCTGTGGAAGCTGCTTAGCTCGGCATCTTTTATTGGAGATCTTACATTACGGGAGCCATGTTTAATTTGGAGAGATAGATCTCCTTTCCTAACCCTGACTGGAGCTGGTGAGAGGCGACATGTACCCAGGCAGCAGATGACCTCTCTCCGGATAATGAGGCATTGTACTGAGATCCCTGGAGGAACCAGAGGATAGTAGGATATTGAGATGAAAGCTGGATCATCCAGCCAGCTGGGCAGATGCAGAGACGTCCTTATTGACCACACGCTGGTGACTGAAGAGGTTCACAGAAATGCACACACACTGGAAGGACCCAACAACTCCTAAGTGTGGAGACATGAAATGTTCACATTTACTTGAAAACATGTTTCTGATGTAACTGTGAACGATTCACCAATCAAATAGCTATTTAGATAAAACAGTTTATAGAAACAAATTAATTTCAGGTACATAACATTTTCCACAATCCATTCAATTCCTGATTAATATAAAATCAAGTCACTGCCTTATTATTTCTTGTGTAATATCTAATTTCACTCAGAATTAGGTTGTGTAGCTGTCTCAACTGTTTTCATCTTTGATGTCCTAAAAATTACCTTCAAAAGAGATGCATTGTAATTCAAAGCAAGCCTGGGATAATGAGGCATTGTACTGAGATCCTGGAGGAACCAGAGGATAGTAGGATATTGAGATGAAAGCTGGATCATCCAGCCAGCTGGGCAGATGCAGAGGCGCCCTTATTGACCACACGCTGGTGACTGAAGAGGTTCACAGAAATGCACACACACTCGGAAGGACCCAACAACTCCTAAGTGTGGAGACATGAAATGTTCACATTTACTTGAAAACATGTTTCTGATGTAACTGTGAACGATTCACCAATCAAATAGCTATTTAGACAAAACAGTTTATAGCAAACAAATTAATTTCAGGTACATAACATTTTCCACAATCCAATCAATTCCTGATTAATATAAAATCAAGTCACTGCCTTATTATTTCTTGTGTAATATCTAATTTCACTCAGAAATAGGTTGTGTAGCTGTCTCAACTGTTTTCATCTTTGATGTCCTAAAAAATTACCTTCAAAAAGAGATGCATTGTAATTCAAAGCAAGCCTGTGAATGTTTGTGAGTGTGTGCCATTGTCTTGATCCACACAGACTGACAGATTGGAAATTGAAGTGTCATATTAATGATGCAAAGCCATCTCGACATCACACTGTCATATAAGAATGCTTGCTCTGTAACTCAGCCGCTTATGCACAACGGCATGTTTTAAGCTTTCGTATTTGATGAAAATCTAATGCTCTGTTCCTAAATTTAGTGACATAGGCAACATTCTGTGGCATTAAGTGTCTCCTGATGCTGTTTTAATATATAGACAGCATAATTATGCTTCTAAGTGACCTTATTTTATATATTAAAATATTAATATATAACTGAATAAAAGTGACAGCAAAAACAAATCTATTATCTGTTATTTTGAACTTTCTATACATCAAAAAGTCTAAATTCATAAAAATGTTTTAAGCTGTTATTAACATTTATAAAAAAATGCTTGCTGAGCAGCAAATTATCATATTAAAATGATTTCTAAAATAATAGAAAGCAGCTATTTTAAATTGTAATAATATTTCAGAATTGTACAGTTTTTACTATATTTCTTATTAAATAAAAAGCAGCCCTAATGAGCATACGAGATTCCTTTCAAAATAAAAATACAGAAAATATTGCATATTTGAATAATCTTAATTTAATACCAAATAAATTAAAGCACTTCAAAATAGATACATTTGATTTAAAATACCCAATATTTGTGATTTTTTTTTTAGTGCACAAATATTGTATATGTAGAAAGTAGTCAGCAAGATAGATCACAATGTTCTGGAACAAAGCCAAAAACCTGAACTCTAACAATACTCTCCAAATCAGACAAGAACAAACTGAAATATTTATTCTGCATGATATTAGGAAACCCACAGAGATATTTGCTTTCAGAAGATTGGATCCAAAATAGGATTTTTTTAAATATCTTTTATCATCAGATCTACAGTCAATACCCATGAGCTGACAGTTATTTCTCCAGCTGGGTTTCCTGACATGTCTCCCGTGGATCTGGCAGTCAAACAGAAAATCCCTGAAAACTGCTATAAACAAACGTGTGGTTAATACCCACCTACAATACATGGCTTAATCTGCCAAAAAGCCTAATTCAACTTCACTAAATATTACCACAAACTGTGCTGCAGACAACCTAAGAAAACAACAACACAACTGGAGTTATCCAAAGCAGTGCTGTTAGTGTTCGCTAAAACTAAAAATAAAAAAATAAAAACTTTAAACAAATAAACAAATATTGGTGAAAGTTTATGCAAACAGTTTTTTTGTAACGACAAAACCTGTAGACTCGCCCAGTCTCCAAACCTTGAGATAAATGATTTATCCGGCTCAGATGTGCCCCAATCCTGTTATTACAACCGGAGTCTGTTCAAGAAACCAGCCGACTGCAACGGCACAACAGAGCTGTCACTGCTAATCTAAACCATCAAACTAGCACTAATCTTCCAGTGAAATCACCTGGATTCATTTCTGACAATGAACACAAAAAGAGATTCTCAATCTTTCAATTTCACTACACGGGTCTATAGAGCATTGATGTGAATTGAGAGGAAGTCTCAGTGTCAAGCTAAGCCATGTTAGCTCTGTTGATACAACAGGCTTTCGCTTTGGACACAACATAATATAGCCTTCGATCGCTACATTCATTTAGTCAATCTGTCAAAACATATTTGCGCATGAATCATGATGAAAACTATGAGACAGTCGCTGATTTGAAAAGAGACAGTGTGTGTGTGCACAAGTAACTGTTAAGACACACATAACCCGATACTTAAGCAACAAAGAGACAACACGTATTTTAAAATACACTCAATTAAAAATTTTAGCATCTTGATGATCATTACATTTATTTTACAAATACAATTTACTGAATAGTAGTATATTTTAGATATGGTTCCACAAAAACCAACATTATTGGACATATACCAAGGTGTTTGTACCTTGGAAAACCATAAAAATACCATGGTAAATGGTGACATGCTAATCATGCTACATATCAAGGTGTCACAAGCATCATAATTGTCATCTAATATCAGTGCAGTGCTTGTGATCTGAGGCATATATGTTGTGAGGCAAAACTAATTTGGAGAAAATGCCTCCATAGGTCAAATTCAAACAAACATCACAAAGATACGGTTACAGTTTTCATTTTTGATTTTGAAGTTTTAGTTGAGTTTTTGTTATTTTTGTCTATATTTTTATATCGTCTTGGTTAGTGCATCATTAAACTAAATGAAAAGGAGAAATGTTGCTTTTGCAGATGATATTTTATTTTTAGTTAACATAAATTTTAAGTATTATAGCCCTCAACCAAACTCATCAGCACTCACGAAAAAAGGGCAAAATCATTATGTAGCAGTATATCAATATCATTCATCTCCTTTATCCTTTATACTGCATGTTTACAAGCAGAAATATTACCTTTGAAGCATGAATGGTCATGTTTTAAGTACTGCATCGCTCTCACAAGGCTCAATCATTGTAGGATGGCTCAGGGCAGCCTGACTCCCTCTCGTCGTGTTTTTTTTTTTTTTTTTTTGCCAATCTGGGGAGTTAGACCCACAGGCCTCGCTGGAACAGCTCCCTAACTGTGAGGCAAAGCACCTGCCAAGCAGTAATGTGTTTATTTAAGAACAGCACTGAAACATTGCAGGTTTTATGTCCTGTTTATCTCTCTCTGACCCTCTGTTTTATATCCTCTTATTTTAAAACAAAGTATCTGTGAAACATAAGGCACTGGTTCACAACTGCTGGGTTGTGGCCCAAAATCAGGTTGTGAGTTCTGATTGGCTCGCTGACAACAGGGGAAACCACCAGTACACCTTCAGGATGTAAAGCTTCAGAAAAGCCCACAGACCATTTTCCATGATAAAACTAAAAACTAAAAGCATTTTTCTGAAGGATCATGTGACACTGAAGACTGGAGTAATGATGATGAAAATAAAGCTTTTAAAATATATTCAAATAGAAAACAGTTATTTTAAATTGTAATAATATTTCACAATAATAGTGTACTTATATATATATATATATATATATATATATATATATATATATATATATATATATATATGAAGAGCTCTTTTCCAAAACGCGATAAACGCCAAATTTTGAGTTCGTCATGCCATTTTGCTGAAAAAAAAGGATGGATTTGTAGCAAAAAAAAAACTTTGCATTTCTAATCAACAATATTGTTGTTTCATTTAACAATCATTGTTTAACATGTTTAGACTGAGCCAACAGACCATTTTACCAGGATAAATTGAATATTAACAAAATGTATGGGTCTAGGTAAAAAAAAATGTAATTTTCATGAAAACTATTAAAATGGATTTATAGCGTTTTGGAAAAGAGCTCTTCATATATAAATGAAGCCTTAGTGAACATAAGAATCTTCTTTCAAAAAGTGCCTTGATAAAAATAAAAGTGTTTCTCTTTCAAAGGAATAACAAAACTTCAGGTGTTGACAGAATTTCATGAGTTGATCAAAACTGCTGTTCTAATAAAAGAAGGGAAGTGCTCGACTGCAGACGGCACAAATGTCGTGCCAACTACTCCACACTCTCTTCTACAAAGTAAACCGACATCCTGGGGACATCAACAACTCAAAGACATCTGACAAAACCAGTCTGCTCAGGAGAACTCAGATGGTGCATTACCTTCATTGCTAAACTGCACGAGGACGCTAGCGCTCTGAATGCTCTTTGTTTGCACATGTCATGGTTTACAAATAGATTAAATGAAACGGACAAAATTAATCTTGACAAACTACATATAATTCTGAAGGTCTACGCCTCAAGCATCGACGATAGATCGCTGTTTTTCGATGGAAAGCTTACAAGGAATGTATTTACAAATTTGTGTCAGCAGTACACATCAAACCATCCATAATAAAAAGCAATACATACAGCTTTGTGTAATATTGAGTCACAAACGCATCCAGTGCTGTAAATCCTGGTTTAGTTCAAGAGGTAAGGATTCATGGAACAATATCAGATCAAGCATTTTAGTCCAATGAAACAATAACGTTGTTATATGAACAGATATTCCTTTGTTTACATCTCCTTTCTACAGGGAAAGCTATTGTTTAAAAACTGTGTCTTGGTAGTATACAAAACACATGGTTTTGTAGTATACAGTGTTACACACAGAATGAGACCCCCCCCCCAAAAAAAGCTGTCAATTGTTTATTTGAGTTCTGGCGCTCTCTCGCGAGGGCTATAACGCACGCTGTGTGGTATACATACTGTGTGGTATACATTTGGTAAATTAATATTTTTCCTCAAATGTGGGGGGGCTATATATAGCCTCAGGAAAATAATTTGTCATGGTATCTTCTTCGGATTTGAAGTATAAACTCATGAGACATGTGGCTTTCAACCCATAACATTTCAGGATTGCTCCAGGGCTTATTTCATGTATTTTTATATGAAATACATTTTTTTTCAGTGTGGTACACTTTTTTCAAGGCACTTCAGTCTCTATAACTTTTTAACTTTTTGAGCATTATCAACTCTGGATGATGGACAATAAAGCCCAAAGGGTCTTCTTTGCAAAGACACCAAAATTGTATGTGTAGCACACTGAAGTCAGCAACTGTTAGGATTTTAAGCTAGGTATGTATTTTTCAACTTTGAGTCCCAAAATGGGGAGTGCTGGCTAACAGGTTAAACAAACATTTTACTGACAATTAACATTAGAATAAATACTTCATTCTGATTGGTCAATCACGTATGTTAAAAAATGTAACTGAATGTTCAGGATATCTTCATTGGATAGGGGAAACTATTTTTTTTCCTCTTTTATTCATTACATGTGTGCTAGAGACTGCGGGAGGCAATGTAATCATTTTAACCTAAAAGCTCAAACAAGGCCATGCATCAATACCATGCTTTTCGTGGAATTCAACAAAGCTGTAGAGTTTGATCCACCTTAAAATCCACTAGCGTGCCGTGGTAGTATATCAGGGACAGATGTTGGATCTATAGTGACAACAACAGTTGTGTGCGAATCTGAGACCAATTTAAATGAATAGTGATATACATGAACACTAAAAGTGAACTGATCCTCTTCAAAGAGATTCAGACTGAGACCATCTTGGAATGCCACCTCAGTCTTAAATCTGCATTGGGGTTTGGTTAAAACATGTAAAACATTCACAAATGTGAAATAAACCCCATTAAAGCTAAAACAAGGCCAGGGACAGTATGATCCAAGTTTGGTACTTTTAAAGAATGTCTGTGTGCACACTTTTACACTTCTGACATCCTGAAATCCAAGCCAAACAGTTAACTCTTGCCTATTGACAAGCTGTTCAGATTGGTGATTGATTTCCACAAAGACAACAATGCTTTCCCTTTGTGCAAACTACAGGAATGTCACCATAAATTCACCTGAGGCGAATCAATAGCTCAGATGAGGTAGGCAGAGAATCCCATCCAACTGTGCTCTCACTCAATACTGCCTCACAAAGACAGAACACTTTTCCGTTGATGGATCGTCCTTCTTGTCAGCTGGGTGGTGGCCATATTGGAAATGCTCTAGACAGTGACATACAGTCAGTTGTGTTGGTAATGTTACTGTTTAATAGCATGCATCCTGCTTAAAGCCCAGTGCTACTTTCCTGCTACTGGGAAAACAATCAATATTAGTTAAACACAACAATAAATATTATACTGGAGAGATTATAGCTCACAGAGTTTAACTTATCATGTATTAGTTCTAGTCAATGATCCTCTATCTATCATGAGAAAATAGCCTACATCTCTACACAATGAAAAAACTAAACTGATATCTAAACTAATCTTCTATCACGCTACAATCCAACCCGCTCCCTAAGGTCACAAAACTCTGGACTCTTGGTAGTACCTCGGATAGCAAAGTCCACTAAAGGAGGTAGAACTTTTTCATATCTGGCTCCTAAACTCTGGAATAGCCTTCCTGATAACTTTCGGGGTTCAGACACACTCTCTCTATTTAAATCTAGATTAAAGACATCTCTTTACCCAAGCATTCATATAATGCATCTCACAATCTTGTACTGCCAGTCTATCTGAACAAATGCACATTATTATGCTTTAACTTGGGTTAATCTGATAATTTCATCCAGGGTTGTTCCTGGATGGAACAACTGCTACGCTAATTGTCTTTATTTGTTTCTCTTTTTCTGCCAAGGAATTAGGTAACGAGGAATTACACAAGCTTCAGTCTGGATCCAACCCTAAAATGATCTGAGATGACCAAACACCTGAGAAGAGATGATGACAACCCCTCGGAGAACCTCAGAGGAAGTCAACCATCAGAGATTATACTGATTTAACCAAACTTTACCATAAGTTAATTATATTGAGTTTCTACAATATAAATCTATTTTAGAAACTTATTTTCCTGTGAAGTTGCTTTGCAACAATTGTATTGTAAAAATCGCTATACAAATAATCTTGAATTTAATTGAAATTGAATACACTCTTAAAACGTTCTTTACTGGCATTGAGGGTTAAAAAAGAACCTTTAACATGCATGGAACGTTTCCATTCCACAAAAGTTTATTTATTGTGGAACAACGTTCTTCTACACGCCCTGGAGGGCCAATCTGCTGCAGAGTTTAGCTCCAACCCTGATCAAACTCACTTACCTGTGATTTTCTAATGATCTTGAAGATGCTGATTAGCATGCTCAGGTGTGTTTGATTAGGGTTAGAGCTAAACTCTGCAGGAGTGGGCCAGATTTGAGGATGCCTGTTCTACACTCTTTAAAAGGTTATTTATTGGCATCGATGGTTGAGTAAAGAACCTTTAATACTGAACCACCATTTTTGGGGGGGGGGTCCCCAAAGAACCCTTCAGTGAACAGTTCTTAAAACACGCTATTATTATTGGTGTGAAGAATATTTGAATATTCTAAAGAATAGTTTACCACTATAAAGAACCTTTCGTGTAATGGGAAGGTTTCATGGATGAATTCTTCATGGAACTGTATCTTGCATATACCAAGCAAAAAAGTGGTTATTTTAAGAACTGTTCACTAAAAGGTTCTTTGGGGAACCTAAAATGGTTCTAAAAATGATGCTTTATTGGCAATGATGGTTCACTAAAGAACATTTCACATCTACGCACTTGTAAAAATAAAAAATCCAAAATTGTGTTTTCATAGTGACGTCTAGAAAGAACCATTTTGGGTTCTCCAAACACTCTTAAAAAGAAAAGTTCCAAAAGGGTGTTTTTGCAGTGATGCCATTGAAGAACCATATTTGGTTACCTAAAGAACCTTTCAGTGAACAATTCCTAAAATAACCATTTTGAAGAACATTTTCAAAATCTAAAGAACCTTTTTCGACTATAAAGAAGCTTTCATGCATGTGAAAGGTTCCATAGATGTTCAAGGTTCTGCATAGAACCACTTATCCCAATAAATAACTTTTATTTTTAAGAGTGAAGAGACTTTCAGTGAACAGTTCCTAAACTAACCATTTTTATTGGTGTGTAGAACATTTATATAATTTTAAAGGAATTTTTTCCACTATAAAGAACATATTTTTCTTTATAGTTCTTAATGAAAATACCATTAAAGAACCTCTATTTATAAATTTGTGGAATCTTTCCATTCCACAAAAGGTTATTTACAGATGAAAAAAGTACTTTTTAAATATTGCTTGCCCACAAAAAAATGGTTCTTTTAAAATATGCTCACTAAAAGGCTCTTTTGGGAAGCAAAACTAGTTCTTGTAGTGAAAACCCTCTTTTGGAACCTTTATTTTCAAGAGTTTCAAGACAGACATTGACATGCTTCTTTCACAGAGCGGCGCAATGCATACAAGCATACACGCAATTCACATCCCCTGTGTTTCCTTTATTCTCAAACCTCCACACACACTTAGACATCATCTGTGTATCAAACACCCATCTGATTAGAATCAGAGCACTTTATTACAGAGCTCACGGGGTCACAAGACACCATAAATATGATAATTCAGCCGTCTGTGGGGATGGGTGTTTGTTATTTGTGTTTGTTTGACAGAGCTGTACCCAGCTGTTTGGAAGTACGGCAATTTAAATTAGACCAAGACAGGAGTGCAGCGCGCTGATCTAAACTACACAAGAGCAAAGCCGCCCCGTGAACAAGTGCACGTCTGTTAATTCTGTGGATATGCACGCGTGTGTTTGTTTGCATCTCGTCTCTGGGTGTGTTTGTCATTAATTAATCAGTGCTTGTTTATTCTAGGCGGGGAAAGCCTGGGTAAACAGCTTGGGTAAAATTTGCCGAACGACAGCGAGGTTTGTTTGATGGACGCTGCTGGGATTCCGGTTGAACGTCTTCTTGCTACACACGAGTAAATAGAAGTCCTGCTAGAGCTGCAGCTGTGTGCATTCTGGAGGTGCCTGCACTCCCCTACGGTGAATCACAAACGAATGTGGGAGATGGTGAAGTATCTAGAACTTGGTATGCGGTCAGTTCTAATAAAGTCAGTATAGCAGGTCCTTAAGTATTTCACTCTGGGTTTGATGGCATGATCCAAAAAAGTTCTGTCAATAAAAACTTGGCTTTGAAACAGTAGTAGATTTGCACAATCAGTATGTTTTTGCATCAGGTTTTTGTCGATTTGGTTTACATGCACAAAGGGGCTGCAAGTGATGCAAACCATCTGAAATGCTCAGCAAGAGCAATTTCTGTGAAGACAAACCACAATGTGAAACGTAAATTACACTACTTCTATGAAAGACATTGTCAGAATAGTCCATCTGCCACCAGTGGTTAAATCTGAATTTTATGAAGCGGCGAGAATACTTTTGTATAAAAAAAAAAAAAGACTTTATTCATCAATGTATCCGCTGGACACAAACTGTTGTGTCAGCTAAGACACATAGAACAGCATACGCAGTTTGCATCCAGTGGATATTCACCAAAATGCCACTATGGTAACACGGAGGAGACAAATTGTTGATAAAGTCTTAATTTTATTTTTTCTTTGCATACAAAAAGTGTTCTGGTTACTTCATAACATTCCAATTGAACCACTGATGGCAGAGGGGCTATTTTATACTTTTCTGGACCTTGACAGTGTTATTTATTTGGCAGTCAATGGGACAGTTAAAACTCCCAGTTTTAATCCAAAATATTTTAAACTGTGCTCCGAAGACGAACTAAGCTTTTATGGGTTTGCAATGATATGGCGGTAAGTTATTAATGACAAAATGTTCATTTTGGGGTGGAGTGATGTTTTTTTTTTTTTTTAAGTATTAATATCTTTAAAAAATCAATGAAAATGTACCCTAAACCTTTAAACGGTAGTGTGTCAATAAAACATATGGAAAATAATATAATAGAGCAAGCTAAGCCAACCTAGGCAAGGCAAATGCACACCTTATGAGGTGCAAGTTGAAGGGAAAAAACTATGAATCAATTAGAGCATATTTATAGATGCTTAAGTGAGTGTGCAGTTGTTCTCCTCTAATTGATTCAAATTGTATAATACACCAAAAGTTTACTGATATTGTTATCGAACACCAACCTTCAAATCTTAATTGCAATTTTGCATAAGCAATCAAATTTTACAAGACTAAGTCTTGCTGTATGCTCAGATATATGTCTGAATAAATAATCTAAATCAATTAGACACATTACTTTGCAAATCTAGTGAATACCCCAAAAGAGCTTTTCGTCTACACTGTGCATTGAAAACAATGATTAATAATCCATACAGCTAAAAATATAAAAAGCTCCATCCATTCTTCATCGGTTCAGCCTACATTGTGTTTTAAAGGGACTGTGGCACCCCGTCGGTGAACTCTACGTGATGTTTTACAAAGAACAGACTATCAGGGTGCAACACAAACACTCTCTCACTCACACACACACACCTCTCATTAAACATTACCCCAGTGGGTTGTTGTCCTGTTTATAGGTGTCTTAGTTTGATAAAAGAGCATTTCTGTGCCTCGTTGATTTCTCATAATGAGTTCACCCGTGGAACTGAATCGTCCTTCTTTTTCCCTCAATCGCTCACAGCCACAAAACAAGGTTCACGCTCATCTGTCTGGCCCTCGTTTCCTTCTCTCGGTCTGAGATGCGGGACTGATTCTTTGATCCGTTCTTCGTCTGAGGCCGGACACTCAATCTTCCTGAGTGTTTGTGTCTCACTGTGGATTGGGCTCATGTGTCTGGATGTGTAAAAGGAGCTCGAATGGCTTTCGTATCTCCTCTCTGAAACCCTTATCTGATTCTACTGAAGGGAGAACAAAGACAACACACACATACACTTTCTCCTTCTCCTATCACAGCCATCTCCTGTTTCCAATAGCATCCAACACAGAGAACATTTGATATAACTACCATCTTGCAAACTAAACAAGTAACTATACACACCCAACATTAAATATGTTACCCACCGCAGTAGCAACGGTGCATAGGGCTTGGCGACAAGGCAAAAATTTTAAATATTTATACCTTTGCTCTGATTTTAGTTAAAAGAGTATCCATCATTTCAACCGAAAAGCCTCTGTTGTTAATAAGATTAGAAGATACTTAGGACAGAATCCCTAACAAAGTAAAAAATCTTTTACATCACTTGCTCAGCAATGCAGTGACTGGGTGCCATCAGAATGAGAGTCTAAACAGCTGATAAAAACATCACATCACCAGTCAGTCAATTAATGTTTTGAGAAAAAATAAATTAAAAACAAATCCGTCATTGAGACACTTGATAACCATTGTTTCTGTCTAAAATTATGGATAGAGTGGTTTTATTATATTATATTTATTATATAATATTGCTTTCCCCAGTGAAAGTAGTCTCATCTGAATCAGGAGTGAACAATGCACAGATCAAGGACTGTTTACAAGTGAAAACAGTCAAACATATATTGTTGGATTTTGAAGTGAGAAGACAACAGATGATGGTCTTTTCACAGAAGGAAGTGTTATGCATTATAGCATTTTGTCTGGAATCGACAGTTTAAAGTAACACCTTAATGATGGACTTGTTTCTTAAAAACACGCATCTTTTGACTTCACAAGATGTTAATCGATGGACTGGAGTGGTGTGGATTATTGTGATGTTTTTATCAGCTGGTTCGACTGTCATTCTGATGTAAAATGGGTGCATTTTTGTGTTATTACAATGTAACATATATTTTGTACTGTCCAAATACCTTCTGTTCTCTCCACTACCTCAGCAAAGTGAAATCACACTTCCAGTGCAATTAGAACCAGTGTCTCAACACTTCTAAACCGCAGATCTATAACCAGGACGGCGTCTATCTCCCTTATCTCAGCAACCTCTCACTTACATTGTTCTCACAGGAGCTTTGGGCTCCATGCATGTACTGCAGCGTCTGCAGGATAATCATAATCATGTCTCCAGAGAGAGAGATGCGACACTTCAGGCCTAATCAATGGAAATTGTCAGTTATGTCAACTGATATAAGAGACCTTTCTCTCAGTCTCCCCCCAATTTAATATCATTAAAAATTGATATGTGACCCTGGACCACAAAACCAGTCATAAGCATACTTTTTTTTTTTTTTTGAATTTATAAATCATCTGAAATCTGAATAAATAAAATGTCCATTGATGTATGGATTGTTATGATAGGATATATTTCGCTGAGATACAACTATTTGAAAATCTGGAATCTGAGGGTGCTAAAAAAATCTAAATATTGAGAAAATCGCCTTTAAAGTTGTCTAAATTAAGTTCTTAGCAATGCATATTACTAATCAAAAATTAAGTTTTAATATATTTACATTCGTAAATTTACAAAATAGCTTCACCTAACATGATCTTTAACAAGTTCAACTCAAAAAAGTTGAAAAAGTACTAAAATTACAAACACGAATTCTGAAATAATGAAATAAAGATAAAATGCAATATTAAATATTCAAGAAGGAATATAAAAAAAACATAAATGACAATGACAATTTAAAATGAATTTTGAAAACAAATAAAACTAATTAAATATGAATAAATAGCATAAAATAATAGTGCACAACTGCCTCCAAAAATAATAAAATATATTTATATATAAAAACATACATGCATTACAGTGTTTCCCACAGCTTTACCTGGCCGGGTTTAATATGTAAAATGTACATATTTACAGCCACCCAAGTATATTTGGTGACACATTTAGTTTTTTATTACTATTATTATCCTCTTACACTTTTTGTTATCCGCCCAAGAAAATGAAACCATCCGCGATCGATTAACTATTGAAAAATCTCCGCTCGCCCAACGCATTTCGTACAGCTCGTTCTGTGTGCTCAAGGACTGTCGACACTCCCACAGAAAATTTCAAGTGTTTCCCATACGTTGATTTATTTGAGACGAGCCGCCTCAATATCAACCGCCCTCTGCCATCGGCTCCTGTGCCTCACACACACGAGCGCGACTTTAGCACTATATTTAGCAACTTTGAGACCCTTTTGGCGGCTTTTTTTCCATAAAAGATACATACAGACAAACCTAGCGACTTAAAAAAAAAAACCTTAGCTTTCATTAATTTGGAAGATGTCGCCAGTACTGCTCCGAGCCGCGAGCACGAGGTCTGACTCTCCCGGTGCAGTGTCGCCTTTCTTTGCGTCTGCTCTGAGAAGTGAGCGTCAGAGAAACAGCACATTCAATTAGTCGTAACGCAGCCGACACGTCAATAAATTATTTACAAAAATAGCATTTCCAAGCACCTGTCATTTACTGATTATTTTGACTTTTAAATATCTGTTAATATGCTCAGTTTGTCACTCAAACGCAGGCAGTGCGCTGAATGACACAAAACAGTAGCCAAATCCACCGCATATAGTCACTTTTTAGTGTAAGTTAGATGTATATTGATTGTATCATATGATGTCACAATTATAAATCAGGATTTAAGGACTATAGTGATGGTTTCCTGGTTAACATGCAGTATTGATGGGTCGTTTTTACTATTTATACTTGTATGTAAGACTACAGAAAATCTAATGTTAACAGCTTTATTGGGCATTCAGTTATATTACAGTATATGACCGTTCATAGAGTAGAACAGATCTGAAGTGCCAAAACACAAACTTGACGTAATGAAGTCATAAATATGCAAATTATATGTGACATCACCTGCTGCCACAAATATCACAAAATCCAGTGGGAAACACTGATACACACACACACACACACACACAGCAATTCAACAATGGTCGCATATTGAAAAACCCATTATGGTGGTCAACTGAATTTTTTATTAAAACAAACACACACACACACACACACACACACATATAATTGCAGGTCTGGGGTTTTGTGCAGGTGGTTTTAATTCACCTTAACTCAGCAGCCCATCTGAAAACCCTTGCTGGACCAGGGTTTTCACCCACCAGGACATCTCAGCTAATGGCTTTCAGACAAAAGCAGGAGTGAAAGAGCGAGCAAAGAACAGACTGCCGGCCGTGAAAAGTTTCCAGGCGAGAAAAGCAAACCGTCGAGGAGAGGACGGGGTGCATGAGTGCGAAGCGCTGTTTTTAATGAGCTACACCGCTTAAATCTGCTCATGGGTCAGAGATGTAACGAACCAAAAGACCCAGTGCCTTTACCAACCTTAATGACCACCAAGTCCAACAGCAGGTCAGGACTCAAGCGGCTTGAATAGAGAACGATAGTAAACAGCATGAGGAACAAGAAGAGTTTCATTAAAAAGAGAGAAGGAGAGCGAGAGAAAATGAACCTGGAGAGCCAGGCAGGTAAGTAAAGATAGAAACAGCCTTACTAAATGGAAGGCAGCAATACACGCCATAAAATACAGCTGAAGACCAAGTGGGCGAATGAGAATAAAATAAAATCAGCTGCTCCAATAATACTGCTTGCTGCCATTTAGTACGTTCTGTGACCTTTTAGACAAAATGATCATCTGTCTGCTGGTTATGTCAACTGATATAAGAGACCTTTCTCTCGGTCTCTCCCACTGCGAAAAAGACTGGTGAGCTTTCACTGCCAAGTTGTACGTGGTATTACAGAGAAAGCGAACAACAGAATACAGTAGTAGAGTTGGATCGATACCAAAATTCAGTATGATACAAGCCTCTGGTACCTCGGTCTTGACCCTAAATGTATACCATAGTCCAGGCTTTCAAAATCCAGGTTCAGAGAGGGAAAGAATGTAGAAGAAATTGCCTCACTGTTTCCTTCGGCTTCCTAAAGAATAACTGAAAAGCATAAGACTATCAGTTGGGTCTTGATAGTTAGAAACTATCAAGTAGTATTGTATTGAACTAGTATTGCGCGGAATAAGAACTGTATTTAGGAGGATGATGGCAAAATAAAACAACAACTGCGCTTCAGGAGCATGATGGCAAAAACTGAGAGACTGAGGAGGAGCTTCTTCCCTCAGGCCATCAGGTTCCTAAACTCAAACTCAGTCTCATAACATTTACAGGACTCCATTTAACAAGCTGTAAAACATTAACTATTCTCCATCATCCTTACTGCTGCTATGTATATATACCCGGTACAACCTGTTTGCACATTCTTCTTGCACATCCCTGTTTATATTATTATTTATTAAGTCCACAGTATACTGTATTGCACATTTTATTATATAGCACATTTTACTCCTTATTTTTATTGTATTTTTACATATATTTATATATATATGTTCTCTTGTGTTGTGTTTTATTTTTTGCACTGTCCATTGAGCGGACCTGTCCTGATTTACATTTCACTACTGATTATATCCTGTATAATTGAGTATGTGACGAATAAAAAGAACCTTGAACCTTATGTAAGCTCACTTGCAACTTATTTCCGTGTCTTCAAATACTTTTATTTGTGATCTTTCTACTCACCACTGTCGCCTTTTGCTCGCTCTGGGGGGTTTGTAAGGAACAATCCTCTGTAAAACTGCTTTAAAACAATATTTATGGTGGAAAGGTCTATACATGACAGCTTTCATTTCAGGTTTAATGTATGAATGGGAAAAAGACATTATCAAATTAATAAACATATAAGCATTATATAAATCTCACATAGACAGACTTTCAACTATAAAGCCTATTTCAGGATGAATAAACAGAACGAGTGAGGCATTTTGTCCTAGAAAAACCTTAATATATAACCAAATTAGAAACAATATGAATAACAGTTTTTCGTGTAGCTTCACAGTGGAAGAGGGAAAAAGGAAGAATGTCTTTGCATGAAACGTGTATAATGTATTTCTTTTGTAAAACATAAAGAAATGTATTTTAAATAATGTTGTAATGGTAACCAAACAGTTGCTGGTAGCCATTGACCTCCATAGTATGGAAAAAAATACTATGGAAGTAAATGGCTGCTGTCAACGGTTTGGTTACAAAACATTCTTTAGACCTTCTGGTGTGTTAAACAGAAGATACCCATAAAAGTTTGGAACAACACATCAGAACAAAATCAGTATTTACCAACTGCATAGCTGTTAGTCTTAAAACAAAAATCCTAGGGTGTGATAACAAAAATAGCCCCTTTAATATACAGGGTCAGAGCACTGGTGGATGATGGACAAACAAAACAAATATTCTAACTTTTGGAGAAAGAAAGCTTAAGTGGACTTCTGGAGAAAATGCTATAAAAACAGAATAATGGACCCTTACAAACTATGAGAATGCATATATCATCTGTAATCAGATTACCCAGGGGCGTAACCATGGTATAGATATTGGGGGGGTCCAAATGTGAGCCCTCCCCCAGATATATTTTTTTTAAGTTCAGTCGCGGATCAGATCGTAAAAACAAACAGGCCAGGCCATCAACGAATGAATAGAGGCTTATCGATGGAGTGGGAAGTGCGGGAACTCCTTGGTCTGTGACTCCAGCAGTTCATTATTCAGCCTATTTTCAGGGTATCATGCTAGCTACCTAGCTATAATACTGAGCCATTTAAACGTGATATTTTTTCACATTTATTCAAAAATTGCCACGGTATTTTTGACCATGGCACTACTTTTTAGGTGTCTACTTGCTTACCGTCTGAAAAAAGGCGAATGTCCGCCTGTTAGTCCTGCTTCTTTCTTTTAGCTCCTACCTTCATTTCATTTAAGCACCGGCAGTGACAGTCGGACTGAGCGGTTTTTTCAAAACCGTCCCCCCCAAAGTATATGGTGGTTACGCCCATGAGATTACCCATAATTAGGGCTGTAACGATACGCGATATGAAACCGAAATCGCGACACTCAGATCCACGATCCTGTGTCGCGGTGTGATAAGGAGAATCGCGACACACCCGTGACTACCTTTCCAATCATGTGACGCCTGCCTGCGAAAGTTGAGCTAGTTGCACACAGATTTTCCCCTGCGCTGAGCCAGAGCACTTCTCTGCCACCTTCACGTGCTATCAGAAACATCCTGTTTCCCACTTATGAAGTCGTGACGAGCTCCCTGCATTCAAATTATTTGTTGAATGAATAATGTAATATTCCACTGGTTGATAACCATAAATATTTATGTAAAAATATTTGTGCTCTTTTTATGTTAAATGTGAAGAATGACAGGTTGGATGCCACAGACTTTATTTTTTATTGGCGGATTATACAGGTGTAATTTTCACTTTAACTTCACGCAATGTAACATGATTTTATTATTGTAATCAATACTTTATTCTTAAAATATGACATTAATCTTATTTATTTGAGAAAGATAAACTAATCAAACTTGCGCTGGCCGCTTGGTATTTTAAAAAACTAAAACTTGAATTTAACAAACATAAAATGTTCCAATCATATTTCTGAATTAAATTAATAAAAAACTAAACGAATTAATGACCACTTTGCTATTAAAACCAAAGCGGAACTATTTTAATGGCCGCAAAAGCACATTTATAATGTTGGGAGAGATAGAGAAAGACACGGGCTCTGGTGGGACTCCGGCTTCTGATAAACTGCAGGGATCTATATTCATTCCCTAGTTCAATTAAAAGTTCCCCGGACTAATTGTGAACAGATTGCTCTCCGTCTTCTTCCAGAGCATGTGAACATGTTCATTTAATATATGAAATAAGTTATTGTTATAAAGACAGGCGTTAAAATAATGTTCACATAATAAGCGCCGTCATTCAGGCTGTTCACAAGAGAGGTCTGCTTCCCTTTCGGGTTTCGGGGCGTTAATATTTAATGGATAGCTTGGGCTCGAGTTTGTAGCTAAACCAAAACTATATGCAGGCTACGCTGCTTTCATAGACGCACGCACACACATTATTGCACAGATATCAGAGATCGCGCAGCTAGCCACAAACTTTCTTAGTAAAATAGCTTCGATAGGCTACTGACTCGCAACATTATATTTCTCTGCAATGAGGAGGTAAAATCGTTTTTAAAGTAAATAAGCCTCATTGCTTGTAGAGAGAGGCAACGCAGATGCAGGTGCACATGTACGTGCAACTTTCATACCTCTCTCTCTAACTCTGCTAATTCAAATAAATGATTTGCTCATCAATAACCTATATGAAATATGTTATTGTAATGACAGACGATAAAATTAATGTTCACATAATAAGTGCCGTCATTCAGGTTGTTCAAAATATGTTTTAGCGTAATGTTTTAAGAATGATATTCTGTTTAGCGTAATATGTTTTAAGCCTAATATTCATTAATTAATTAATCAAACGGTTACGTCTTTTTATGAATGTTCATGCTCATTTTAAAATATAAATGTCCTAACCTTATGAGCAGTTGATAATCGACGGACTGTTCTGTTAATAAATGCCTCACTCGGTTATGTTATTAATATGTTTCAGCAATCATAAGTTATGACCATTAATTGTCTCAGGTTAAGATAGACTATTCTCTAATTAATAAAACTGTTATCTTACAGATTAAAAGCCTGAATAGTTTCTCTCCTTCTCTCTCTCTGTGTATGTGTGTGTGCGTGGGTGGGTGGGTACATGCACGCGAGGGGTGCGATTTTCGAATAGTAATCGAATAATACCCAGCGATTATCGAATATTACTTTTGCTTAAAATGCACATCCCTACTATTTATATTGTTAATAATTTGCATAGTTAATCTTGTTCTTTGGTGTTCAGTTTATAAAGATTTTTAAAATGTTATTTAATAAAAAATATTGTTTTAAAAATCTTTCTTTTTTTCTCCACCCCCACCCCCACAAAAATCGTGATACGAACCGAATCGTGGGTCAAAAATCGTGATACGAACCGAATCGTGGGTTTGGTGTATCGTTACAGCCCTACCCATAATCCATTAGCATTCAAAAGTGTTGCATCAGCCTGGGGCCCAACAATTGAAGTGTATAATTGTTGCAATAATTATTTTGGATTTTATTGACCATTTTATAAAGAGGAGAAATGCCTTGTAATCATGTTTTCACGGCAGAGAAAAGCAGACCCACAGGAGACATTGGAAATGGACAGAGAAAGCTCCTCTCCTCTTTGCATGGCTGTATATATAAAAAAATAACAGCATAAAGCTTCTCTCACAGAGCTTTTAGACCCTCATTCACAAGAGGAACGACGTCACACACACCGTTATTGGGTATAATGGGGAAAAGTGAGGATCTCGCCGGGTTATGGAGGAACATAAATCTTTAATAGCAGAGGCGGAAGAAACCGGATATCAGAAAATTAAACTTAAGTGGATTTTCAGGCTTTTTAGAAAGAAGATTTATTCAGTAATGTGCTGAGAGTAGCATAGGAGACAGACAGACAGAGAGGTTTGACTTTTCAAGGCCCTTCCTTGACCACTACAAGCGCCATCTTATCCTGACACTTTCCTCATCTGATTAGACAGACAGCAGCATAAAAACAAATTCACACTTCCACGTTATTAAAATACATTGGATTCCTCGAACATCAAATTATACTTTTCACTGCCCCAAAAAAATATTTATAGGTATTTGTCTCACTTTACAGTAAAACATTTCTAAATATCTTATAAAATATAAACGTATTTAATTACTATTTGAATTGAATTCTGCCAAAGTGCGCGCTTGTAAGTGTTCGTTAAATGCTTAACATTAATTTACGTGAGTATTTAGGTCTGCTCACGTCTGAAAATTGTATATGAAAAACAAAATTATTTTACATAACAAAACAAATTATAGCCTATATTTGTTTAGTACATTTTTTAATTAATGTAAAAATTAAAATGAATTGTAAAACTGAAAGTAATTTTTTATTATGTTCACTGCATGGTGGGCCGCGGGTTGAGAACCACTAAGCGTTCATTACTTTCTCTCAATTTAATTAGTTTTTTTTAGCACACCCTCTGAACTGTTAAGCCCCCCCGATTTGCATTTTAATTTGATTTAAATTTTGCAAAGTCAAGCTTCAGCTTAATATTGTCAATAGTATGGATATCGTTGCCCTACTGAAAAGAACATTTGAAACCATCGCAGAAATTATTATTTATAATTACAAAATTCATTTTTGTAGTGTGTTTTGGGCATTATTCCTATATGAATTACTGTTGTTCTATTATTTCCCATCTGACAGATTACATCCCACCAATAGAATCCACCAAACCAATAGACACCATTATAGTTTACATTAAAACCAATATAATTATCATTATAACTCTTAAACCCATAAAATTTTTCTATTGTGCTTTGGGAGGGATTCTATAGTTTTTTTTCAGCAGGGAATATTATAGTGGTATTATTACTACTACTACAGGATTTACTTAATTACAGAGTTTCACTGGAAATATTAGTTTATTATGTGTAAATAAATAACTGTATTGCTTTAGTCAATTATTCCAGTATTCAGTATTACTGTCATGAATCTGGTTGCCACTCACTACAACTGCACATCACCCATGGACTACATCTCCCATCATGCACTGCACTCACACATTCCCATCCACCATTACACCAATCACACAGCTGTCACCATTCACTCATTAGCCTTGATTGTCTCACCACACCTGCACCTCATTCACTCACCCACATATAAGCAGCACACTTCCCTACACACGCTGAAGTCTTGTTCTTGCCCCGCTGACATTTCTGAGCGTTATTCATCCTGCTATTTGTTATCTCTGTGTTTGACCCCGGACTGCCCGACCTTGGAACTCTGAACCTGTGCTTGTGACCTCGATCCCCGCCTGGTATTGTTTACGTCTCTGCTCTGCCTCTGATATTCCTGTTGTTGCCCGCTGACCATTGCCTGTTTGATTCTGCCTCTGTCTAATAAATCTTACTGCAAGTGGATCCACTCGCCTTAAGTTCTATGTGTTCATAAGTTCTAAGTTTCCCCTGAGTCTTTGTCCGTTCACTCATCTATTACGTTGTGTTGCCTGTCCTATGTTCATTAAAACCCATTCGTCTTACCTGAAGTCTCCTGCGTCCTTCCTGCACTACACGACTCTGACAGATGAACGGATCCCTTACAGAAGGATGACTGTGGCTGAGGACGCGCTGTGGGGTTTGCGGCAGACTGGTCAGAGGTTGGAATGGTATGTGGAGGATTTCCTCGAACAGATTGATCTGCTCCTTTTCCCACCTGCTCCCGCTAGAAAGGGCTGGGTCTCCCCGGTTCACCCGAGGCCGAGAACCTCCACATACCGCCCCAACGGCTCTAGCCCCTGCCCAAATCCAAACACCCCCTGATCCTCCAAAGCTCCACCTGCGTCCTCAGTTCCGTGCCACCATCCGTGGCAAAATCCAGGCCACTGTCCATGGCTAAATCCGGGCCACTGTCCGTGGCTAAATCCATGCCGCCATTCGTGGCTCATCTCTACCCGCAATCCGCGGCTCCAACAACGTCACCGTCCGTGGCGAAATCCAGGCCGCCGTTCGCGGCTAATCTCGGCCCGCAATCCGCGGCTCCTATAAGGCCACCGTCCATGGCGAGATCAAGGCCACCGTCCATGGCGAGATCCAGGCCGGCGTACGCGGCTCATCTCAGGCTGTAATCCGCGGCTCTTACAAGGTCACCGTCCATAGCAAGATCAAGGCCGCCGTTCGCGGCTCACCTCTACCCGCAATTCACGGCTCCTTCAAAGCCGCCGGCCGCGAGGAAGTCAAAGCCGCCGGCCGCAAAGATGTCAAGGCCCCTGCCCACAGAGAAGTCCAGGCCACAGTTAGCCCTCCAGTGCCCGCTCCTCGCAGGTCTTGGGAATGTCAATCATGGCCTCCTAATAATCCCCATCCACTTGATTGGCTCTATGACTCTCTCTCCTCTCCACCTGTAGCTGGTGTGTGGTGAGCGCACTGGCACCGTTTTCCTGTGGCAGCCGTCGTATCATCCAAGTGGATGCTGCACACTGGTGGTGGTTGATGAGAGACCCCCCACATGATTGTAAAATGCTTTGAGTGCACAACAATACACAATAAAGTGCTATATATTAGGGATGGGTCACGATTTTCGAATATTCGAATATTCTATTTAATTATAGAATATCGATTAGGTTGTGCGATTATTTTCTAAAGGTGTACCAGGGCTTGACAATAAAGACTGTCCGATGGCGTGAAGGACGCTCGGATTTGTCACTTGCCAGATCGGGCCACTGCAGGTGGTCACTAAATTGTATCATTTGCATGCGTTTTTAAGCCTTGTTTGTTTACAAATGTAAGCGATTCAAAAGCATTTGGGCGCGAAAGACAACTCCTTTCAGTACATGCGCGTTGTGTTCTGTTCTGTGTGAACAGCGCGTGAGCCTTGTTCTGTCTCTGACACGCGAGCCACCTGAGCAGCAAACACATGAAGTATGTCTAACTAGCCCTCTTGGCAAGTAACTTTAGCAATAATTCATCTATATTGAATTTATATACTGGAGTACAGATGCACAGATCAACAGGATATTTATTTGTTTTATTTTAGAGCATCTTCTCTTCCGTGCCTGCACACAAACTGCACTCTCGGCACTCGGGCGCGGCACACAGAGTGTGAGCACTAACCACGCCGAGAACGGAACTTCTGATATGTGCAGCCTGATTGCGTGAACAAAAGACCTGTTAAGCAATATATTGTGAGAGGGCCGTTTGCTACTGCGTCCCAAACAACTCAAAATAATAAACCACAAAGTTAACAAAACGATGCACGAGAGTGCTTTTCTGCCGCCTTCACGTCCTGTTTCCCATTAATGAAGCCGTGACGAGCTCCCTGCATTCAAATTATTAGTTTTTTGCTGAAATAATAACGTAATATTCCACTGGTTGATATATTATATTTATATGCAAAATATTTGTGTTGTTTTTCGTGTTAAATGTGAAGAATGACAGGTTGGATGCCACACTTATTATTATTATTGGTATTTTTGGCAGAGTATACAGGTGTAATTTTAACTTCAGGCAATGTAACATGATTTTATGATCGTATTTTTGACTTTATTCTTAAAATATTATGTCGTTAATTATTTAGTTATTTATTTGAGAAAGATAAACTGATCAAACTTGCGCTGGCCGCTTGGTATTTAAAAAAAAAAACTTGAATTTAACAAAAATAAGATGTTCCAATCATATTTCTAAATTAAATTAATAAAGAAAGGAAACAAAATAATGACCAATTTGCTATTAAAAACCAAAACTGAACTATTTAAATGGCTCAGCAGCTTTGTAGAGAGAGAGAGAGAGAGAGACACGGGCTCAGACTCAGGCGGAGAATTCTGAGAATATATTCTGCTCTATATTCCTTCCCTTGTTTCAATTCAAAGTTCACCGAACTAATTGTGAACAACACTCCGTCTTCTTCATTGTTCATTTAATATATTTATATATATATGAAATAGGTTATTGTTATGAAGACAGGCGTTAAAATTAATGTTCACATAATAAGTGCCGTCATTCAGGCGGTTCACATATGTTTTAGCGGTAATATGTTTTAAGAATGATATTCTGTTTAGCGCGCAATATGTTTTAATATTCATTGATGCATTAATCAGATTTAAGATTTTCTTTTAATAATATGAATGTCCATGCTCATTTTAAAATAGAAATGTCCTAGCCTTATGAGCAGTTGATAATCGTGGACTGTTCTGTTAATAAATGCCGTC